>CM036587.1:160093104-160563104 GCA_020745705.1 Hemiprocne comata
AATAAGAAAACATTAATCATTACACAATATTTCCCTGAATTCCCAAGAATTACACAGTCTGCAAGTCACAGTGCCTTCACTTCCTGAAGCTACTAGTTTGGTCACAGATAAAACCATATTACCTTCACCATCAGCCAGTTTTTCTGCAGTAACTTTGCTGCAATTTTGCAGTGCTTTTTCTTCTAACTGGTCAATGGTGTCTCAGGGCTCTAGCAGGTTTTTTTACATATTCCTGAAAATCCTGGTGCTGGCAAAGCTCAGATCAGTAGCTGTGTGTTGGCAACTCATAAATCCCTAGGAAACAAGGAATTACATCACTGCAGAATGCTCCTGTGCCTTTTATATTTTTATGTATATTCTCTTGTACACATTATATGTTACATTCCCAAATGGCTTACATTTCAAGGCATGAAGCAGATTCAAATGGTCTTTCTTAAAAAACAGTCTGTCTTGCATAGAAATGGGAGATTTTTTTCTTTCCTGCAGTGTAGAATTTTCTATGCCAAAAGCTAGTAAAAGCAATGAAAGAAAACCACACAGTTCTGCTGTAAAATAGATGTGCTGTCTCGTGTTGCATTATGCATTGTGTGCTCGATCAGGTTATTGT
The DNA here is from genome assembly GCA_020745705.1 of Hemiprocne comata. NCBI lineage: Eukaryota > Metazoa > Chordata > Aves > Apodiformes > Apodidae > Hemiprocne > Hemiprocne comata. The sequence continues at coordinate 160,093,712 of CM036587.1, forward strand.
GCTGTAGGTCATGGTTTAGTTTGTTGTAAGTTTTATATGATACATGTATCACAACACTATGTTATTTTGGTCTTACTTCTTGTTATTTTGTTATTGTTAATGAATTACAGGATTTGTAATTCCCAAATTGTGACTCATAAATAATTTCTGTTTCATGCAGCATTTCAGCCAGTACTGAACGTTGCTAAATCATGAATTATGGAATCCTCAGTTTATTGAAAAGACTTGTAAAGTTAATCTAACAACAAATAAAACTTCTACTAATCCTAAAGTACTTTTTGTAACAAAATCTTAAAAGACTAAAGAGAAATAGCAACAAAAACAGAGGAAAAAAAAACCACCATCATGAGCAAAGACTTTCAAAATCTGCTGCCTGGTATTTAGAAAAATCATTCTTTAGTTGACTGTTTGAGCCATATCTAATTAATTCCTTTATTCACATAATCATAGAATTGTTTGGGTTGGAAAGGACCTTAAATTAGGTTGGATATCAGAAAAAACTTATTTACAGAAAGGTTTGTTAGGCACTGGAACAGGCTCCCCAGGGAGGTGGTTGAGTCACCATCCCTGAATGTGTTTAAAAGTCATCTGGATGTGGTGACATGGTTTAGCAGTGGGTCATCAAAAATAGGGTGATAGGGTTGGGATAAGGTTGGACTCGATGATCTTAAAGGTCTTCTCCAACCTGAACAATTCTATGATTCTATGATTCTATGATTAAAGATCATCTAGTTCCAATCTTCCTGCATGGGCAAGGACACCTTCCACTAGACCAGGTTGCTCAGAGCCCCATCCAACCTGCCCTGGAACACTTCCAGGGAGGGGTTTCCACAACTTCCCTGGGCAACCTCTTCCACCATCTCATCACCCTCACACTAAAGAATTTCTCTCTAATGTCTAACCTTAATCTCCCCTCCTCCAGTTTTAATCCATTACCCCTTGTCCTCTCACTACAAGCTCTTGAAAAAAGCCCCTCCCCAGCTTTCCTGTAGCCCCTTCAGGTACTGGAAGGTGCTCTAAGGTCTGCCCAGAGCCTTCTCTTCTCCAGGCTGAACAACCCCAACTCTCCCAGCCTGTCTTCATAGCAGAAGTGCTCCAGCACCAGATAGGTGCTCCTATCCTCCAGATCTAACCCCAGCTACATCTAAATCCCATTTAATCTAAATCAGTTGCAAGAACAATGATAACTCGCACATATAAATATTCTTGTTACATTCTAAGTATTTCTTGTTTCCTGACTTATCTAAGGATAGACTCATACTGCTCCCTCTCGTTGTTTAGTTTGAAAAAGATGAGGCTGAGGGGTGACCTCATTGCTCTCTACAACTACCTGAGAGGAGGTTGTAGGGAGGTGGGAGTTGGTCTCTTCTCTCCAGTGAATAATGACAGAATGAGAGGGAATGGCCTGAAGTTGCACCAGGGGAGGTTTAGCTTGGATATTAGAAAGAATTTATTTACTAAAAGAGTGGTTGGACAGTGGAACAGGCTACCCAGGGAGGTGGTGGAGTCACCATCCCTGGAAGTGTTTAAAAGAAATATAGATGTGGTGCTTAGGGACATGATTTCAGCATTGAATGGGTAGATAAAGGTTATGGTGGGTGGATTTAAGTTATGGTTGAACTTGATGATCTTCGAGGTCTTTTCCAACCAGGTTGACACTGTGATTCTGTGTTTATGTTTATCCATCTCCACAGTCACCAACTTCTGACTCTTCATTCACAAATCACCTTTATAAAAATGTAACCTTAATTTCATGAAGTAGAAGATACTGTACCGAGACCATATCTCCAGTGCAATATTTAATAAGACCCTGTTTGTCTTCTTCATGTCATTTCAGTCAGAAAATGCTATGCTACAGAATAGGAGAAAACCTTCTTCATGATGGCCCAGCCCTTTAAAACTCATTTTTGTAACACGTAATTGTTTAAAGAAGCTAATTGGGCTGACATATGAGCAGGACTAAGTTCTGTATATATAATAAACGTTATTCATCACACAACTGCCTCCACAACAGTCTGCAAAAGCAATGCAAAAGCCAAACATATAATTTAGTTCTAGTTAGTTATATACACATCAAAGAGGGCCAAGTGTCAAATCATTTACATAGGTCAGACTTAATTATTGCAAATGAAGACTACTGGTAGCTTTAGTAGCTTCTGTAAATCAGATAATTGTTCATAGGTGACAGTACAGTTCTGTAATTACTGTTTCTTCTCTCCAGCTATAGGTGGTAAACTTCTGTGGTGTTAAGTTATGGAGCAAAGTAATAAATCACATCCCACTTGAAATCAGGACACGTTTAATTAATGATATTGATAAACTGCAAAGGGGCTTCTGAATATATCTGTGACCTAGTGTCTCCATCCCTGAATTGCAAAATGGAGCTTGCCTGATGAAGTAACATTGAACGGGTTTCTCCCTCTTTATTGAGTACCATTTCAAGGATTTGCCTGGAGTGCACTTCAATTTCACATTTCCTTGTAATATGGTAGATCAATGTCAATGCCTCTTCACTGGCATTTCAGTGGAGCCAGGCAAGTGGACATGCCTTTGGTGACAGTGAGACATATCTCTTCCCCTCTTCCACTTACATCTCAGTATCCTCACAACCAGCAAAGAACCTGGAATTCCACAGTCCTAATTCATTTACAAACAACTCTGCTCACTGAGTTCAAAGGCATCATACATGTCCAGAGTAGCATGTTGAATATCACCAATACATCTCTATGTGTAGCTCACCTTTAAACATAGGCAGATGGGTTTTTTTTCCAGCCTCTTCTTGAGAATGTAATGCTGATTGAGAGAAAAGGTGCATGTTATACACCATCTTTCTAGGTAAAGTTACTTTTGCATATATTCCTTATTTCTTTACAATTTCTACTGCATTACAATCAAAGTTATTATTTAATAGAGACAAATGTATCAGGAGCAGGAATGAAAGAATCATAGAATTATTTAGATTGGAAAGGACCTTGAAGATCAAGTCCAACCATAAACCTAGCACACTGCCAGGTCCACCACTAAACTATGTCCCTAAGTGCCACATTTACACATCTTTTAAATACCTCCAGGGATGGTGACTCAACCACTTCCCTGGGCAGCCTGTTCCAATGCTTTAGAAGCCTTTCAGTGAATAATTTTTTTCCTAACATCAAATCTAAACCTCCCCTGGTGCAACTTGTGGCTGTTTTCTCTCATCCTAACACTTCGTTACCTAGGAAAAGAGACCCAGAAGAAGAAAAGGTATTCTTATGACTCTAGACTTAAGGGTAGCAATGTAGATATAAAACATCACAATCTATATTTTGAATAAGACAATTAATCAGCTTCATGCCCTTGTGGTCATTCATGACCTTGCAACAATACCTATGAGAAAATAAGCTTATTCTGATATCATAGTCAGCACTGTGACCCTTATTTGTGCCGAACTATTCTTTGCAAACAGGTGATCTGAAATGGTTTGTTCTCCAACTTGTGCTGGCTGATACATCCTGCAACAGCTCCACGTCAGTAAAACCTGTTCATGTGCTGAACATCCTCACGTACTTCTAGAACCACACTGGAGAATTTACAACTGAACTTCCCTGAAGGGTGAAAGCAGCAAATCAAATGTTAGAGACCGTGCATGTCATACACAAAGGAAATACATGAGGGTGAGTGGTACTAGGGGGGTAAAACCTTTCCCAAGGTACATTTGAGCTGAGGCTATTACTGATGTGCAAAGGAGCTGAGCATCCTGAGCAAGTGCTAATCATCCATTTCCTTTTCCCACTATTTTAGAGTGCTGTGTGAAATGGTTGGAGACTGATGTTGTTTGTCCTATCAACCATCGATTCCCATGTTTACACCACCCAAGTGTCCTTCTCTGTGAAGACATTTTAAAAGCCCAGAAATATTTCTATAACATTTTTCTCCATATATTTTCAGTGCAAAATAACATTCTCAATGCAGAAATAACTTGCCAATGTGAATAATTTCATATATTGTTCTGGGTCTAGAAGTCACATTTTTTATCCCATTGGGAGGCAAAAATCTCATTTTAACCAAAGATAAAAGTCCAATTTTTTCTCCCGTGACAAAGTTCTGTAGATTTTTATACACAGAAGACAAAAATAATGACCCAGACTGAATATGGCTTATTCATGGGCACAAGCCAAGACAAACATAGAAGGAAATGTTTAAGGAATAAGTTTGAGAGATGAGGATGGTGTTCTTAGAGAGGATAACTTATTACAAATGGTAACTGCCTAATGTTTTTTATAGGTTTGAAATAGTACAATTAGTCCAGGGAGAAAGGTTAAAGAATACTGAGCTGGTGAAGTGGTCAAAGGGAAAGAATATATTTCTATATATATATATATTTCAATATATTTCACACCTGGAGTATTGCCTTCAGTTTGGGTCCCTGCTCTACAAAAAGGATGGGACAGGCTGGAGAGGGTCCAGAGAAGGGCCACAAGGATGATCAGAGGACTGGAGGACCTGCCATATGAGGAGAGGCTGAGAACACTGGGTTTGTTCAGCCTTGGGAAAAGAAGGCTTTGGAGAGACCTTATTACCATGTTCCAGTATTTAAAGGGTGGCTACCAAGAAGATGGAGACTCCCTATTTACAAGGAGTCACATGGAGAAGACAAGGGGTCATAAGCACAAGTTGCTCCTGGGGAGATTCCGATTGGACACAAGAGGTAATTTTTTCCCTATGAGGACAATCAAACATTGGAACAGTCTCCCAAGGGAAGTGGTGGATTCCCCCACATTGGACAGTTTTAAGTCTCAGCTTGACAGGGTGCTGAGCCATCTCATATAAACTATAGTAGTACCTAGAAAGGTTGGACCAGATGATCCTTCAGGTCCCTTCCAACCTGGCATTCTATGATTCTATGATATTAATTTCTTACATGGATATCCAGAACTCATGTATAGCATATTTACTAGACAGGTTTGCTTTTTTCTTTTGCTTTCCATTAGGCTTCAACATACAGAGAAAAATCAGTGTCAGCAATGAAAACAGACAACAAGTGCACCCAGCTGCTAGATATTTGCAGACTGAGCACGGCGATGAGAAAAAGCCTATGAATATAAAATATATTATTCAATGAAAAATTTGATTTTGGTCTCATTAAAGAAATATTAACACACTAGCTGAAATAAAATTTGAGAAGACATGTCAGAAAAAAAAAAAAAAAAAAGAAGTTTTGACAGAGGAGAAGACTGAAGACAGAGAGATGGGATGAGCTGAGGTGAAAGTGGGGAGGAGAATAACTTTGAAGATTTTCCTCTGCATGTAATACAGCTCAGAGCTGGGTGATCCAGACTCTACTGCTGGATGCAAGGGGCTGTGAGTTTGGTCTTCAGGCATAATGGGAAATATGAATAGATGAAAAAATTGGGAGGAGAAAGAATTGGGAGATTTTTGAAGGAACACTAACGAAGCTTGAATTTTTCAGAGTGCGTATCAGGCAGCTTAGGGTAGGATGAAAGTGTGACTTGGTAGAGTGGCAAGCCAGAAGAATGATTTCACTGGGTACATTTTGAAGACTATGGGATAATGTATGTGTTTTAGAAATTACAAGAACATAACAAGAGCTGTACTGACTCAGACCAAAGTTACATTTACCCCTAATCTTGACTCCAGTAATAGCCAATGAAACATGCCTAGAGTAAAACAGGGCAAATCTGCATCAAAGCTTTCCCAGAATAATCTCCCTTGCTCCAGTAATTTGTAGTTTAGTTTGTTCCTAGATGAGATTGTGGTATCTAACAACTTCATGTGGATTTCCCCCTCATGAAATACACAAGTTCTTTTTGAACTCATGAAAAGATATCCTGCAGGAAGTTTCAAAACTTTACCACCTTGTGCAAATAAAAAAATCCTCCTATGTATATGACATCTACTCATTTTATTTGATGATCCTTAGTACCTTTATTAGACTAGAGTGCAATCATTCCCTGTTCACTGTCTCCATATTATCCATGATTTCATAAGCCTCTATCATACTCCTCTTCAGTTTTCTTTTCTTGCAAGATGAGGAACTGTAGTTCATTTGCTTGATCTTTATATGAAAAACTTCTCAAACACCTAACTATCCCTGCCAGTCTTTGTACCTTTTCAGATTCCAGTTTATCCATCTTAAGATGGGGGATTGTTGGGACACAACAAGGGCCAGAGTCTGTAGTGATGACTTGGCCATACCAGGATTTAGATGGTGACTTAATGTTATTGCTTTGCTCTCTGTTCTTTTCCTCATTGTTGCACCATACTTTTTGCTTGATTGCTATTGAGCATTTCATAGACTTACCTAATATCTTCTTACCTTCTTACCTTACCAAGATCTTCTTCTAACAATTGGACCAAACCTGATCACTCTTTGTATGCATTTGGCATTGATTTCCCATGTGCACCCTATTATATTTATCTATAAGGAGCTTCATCTGGTGTGTTTCTGTGTCATGAAGTCTTTCTCTCACTGTGCAGCTGGTTTATCTCTCTTCTAACATTAATGATTTAATATTATTAGAGAGCTTTGTCTCCTTGTTCTTCAGCTGTCTCTCTAGGACAAGATCTCAAACCAACCCCAGTGAGACTCCATTGAGAAAGAAACCCTGACTCCTATGTAACTGTTCTCAGATGCTTCCATGATTCCTAATGCACTGACAACCCTTGCAACGTTGCTGCTGCAACCTAGTGGATGAGGGGCAGGCTGTGGATGTGGTCTACCTTGACTTCAGCAAGGCCTTTGACACAGTCTCCCACAGCATCCTCCTGCAGAAGCTAGCAATCCATGGCTTGGACAGGTGCACCCTTCGCTGGGCCAAAAACTGGTTGGATGACCAGGCCCAGAGAGTGATGGTGAATGGAGCTGCATCCAGCTGGTGTCCAGTGACCAGCGGTGTCCCCCAGGGATCAGTACTGGGCCCAGTCCTATTCAACATCTTTATTGACCACCTGGATGTGTGGATTGAGTCCACCCTCAGTAAATTCACAGATGACAACAAGCTGGGGGGGAGTGTTGATCTGCCAGAGGGTAGGAAGAGGCTGCAGGAGGACCTGGACAGGCTGGATCGATGGGCCGAGGCCAACAGCATGAGATTCAACCAGACCAAGTGCAGGGTCCTGCACTTTGGCCACAATAACCCCAGGCAGAGCTACAGGCTGGGGGAAGAGTGGCTGGAGAGCAGCCTGGCAGAGAGGGACCTGGGAGTGCTGGTGGACAGCTGGTTGAACATGAGCCAGCAGTGTGCCCAGGTGGCCCGGAAGGCCAATGGCATCCTGGCTTGGATCAGGAATAGTGTGGCCAGCAGGAGTAGGGATGTGATTCTCCCCCTGTACTCAGCACTGGTGAGGCCTCACCTCGAGCACTGGGGGCAGTTCTGGGCCCCTCACTTCAAGAAGGACGTTGAGGTGCTGGAGCAGGTCCAGAGGAGAGCAACAAGGCTGGTGAAGGGACTAGAGGGAAAGTCTTCTAGGGAGAGGCTGAGGGAGCTGGGGTTGTTTAGCCTGGAGAAGAGGAGACTCAGGGGGGACCTTATCACTCTTTTCAACTACCTGAAGGGAGGTCGTAGGGAGGTGGGGGTCGGGCTCTTTTTCCAGGCAACCAGTGACAGGACAAGAGGGCACAGCCTGAAGCTGCACCAGGGGAGGTTTAGGTTGGATATTAGGAAGCACTTCCTCATGGAGAGGGTGATTAGACATTGGAATAGACTTCCCAGGGAAGTGGTGGAGGCACCATCCCTGGATGTGTTCAAGGAAGGGCTGGATGTGGCACTTAGTGCCATGGTCTAGATGGTGTGGTGTTTTAGGTCATAGGCTGGACTTGATGATCTTGAAGTTGTTTTCCAGCCTTGGTAATTCTGTGATTCTGTGTGGATTTCCATCCCCTAACCCCATGGAGATGGCTAAGGTGCTGCACACATTAGTAAAGGAACAGTTCAAATGTGCTCCAGTGTACTCAGTACATGGTAGAGCATACTGAAGGACCTTGCTAGCACACTGTCCCTCAAACACTGGTGTTCCACCCCCAGGCCTGTCTCTAGTGAGCCTGGTTTTATCCATCTCCCCCTTTAAATCTAGTTTAAAGCTCTTCCCATAAGCCCTTGCTAACTCCTTCAAAAAGATCATTTTCCCTGTTGAGACAGGTGTACCCTGTCTGTCACCAGCAGCCCTGGTGTCATGTAGACCAACCTATGATCAAACAACACAAAATTCTGCTGGTGAATGGTCATGGAGCCAAGTACTGATCTTCCAGTTTTCTTGTTTTTTTCCCTCCTCATTCCCTGCAACTGGAGGGATAGAGAAGAACACTGCTTGTGCTCCTGATACCTTAACCAGTTGTCCCAAGGCCCTGAAGTGTCTCTTGCCCTCAGACTTCTTACTGTAACTTCGTCATGGCCTACCTGGAAAATGAAGAACGGATAATAATCCAAGGCAGGGTGTTTTCTCATTTCATCTCTAACCTGGGCCCCAGGGCGGCAGCAGACTTCCCTATGAAGTGGGTCCAGTCAGCATTTGGACCTTCTGTTCACCTCAGAAGAGTGAGATGTCTCCTATGACAGTGCTCAGCCTTTTTTTCTTAATGGAAGTGGTGGTGATGCAGGACACAGACCAACTTTACCTTGGTGACACCTCCAACCTAGATGGACCATCATCTTCATCGTTTGGTTCCTTTTGCAGAGCCTCGTACCTCTTATGCCAGGGAACCTGGGAAAGGGGAGAGGTACCTGCTGTGCCAGGGAGGACCTTGCCATCATTGCTGCCTACCCCTTAAGTCATCATGTTCTGAGGGATGCAGAGGGGATAGGAAACCCTCCGTATCATGTGTCCTGTCTGCCTGACAGGTCTGTCCCAGGGACGGTTGGTGGGTGATGTTCCAGTAGTCCGTCTCTCTCTCAGACTCCCTGATGCTCCTCAACCCACTCACCTCCTGCCAAAGCTCTGTCACTCATCAGAGCAGCTCCTCTACCTGGGCACCTCCCACAGCTCTGCCCACTGCTGCAACACTGGGTTGGCAGTGTGTGCCCACTGGAGCTCTGGCTGGGAAGCTGTGCCAGTCATGGTGGGTGCCAAGTATAGGGAGGGCAGGTCCTTCTGTAGGGTGGACACTATTGCTCCCTGGTCAAGCAGGCCGAGTCACGGTGTCCTTCCTGCAGGCTCTGCTGCATGAACTGTAGCTGCTCGCATCGGTGACAGCCTCATCAGCCCCTGTGACACAAGCTGTGGGCTCCTGGTGGGTCTCTCCTCCCCTGAGGTTTCCCAGGTTCAGGAAAACACCTGTCAGACCAGAGCACTCCGCTGTCGCTCTGCTGGCACCAGAGCTGCTCCCCTCAGCCTCCTGTAAAGCAGCTTTTGCGTGCTAGAAGACCTCTCTGCACCACAAGGTGCATGCTTTTTCACACTGAGGAATCTGTTCTTTCCTCACATTGCTAGCTTTGGTCCTCTTGTAGTCTTGAAACACGTTGCTCAAGTTGTTTCCAGGAAGACACAGGCTCAAGGGGGTGAGGTGTTTCTGAGTCCTTTGCTATGGTGACCATGAAGCCTCTCACGGAATGATTGGTAGATCATCTGGGATTTTCACTGGAGGGCTTGTCCCATGCATCTTCAGTTACATCTCAGCTCAATCTGTATTACATAAAACTACTGTGGTTGTCCCTGTGCTGAACAGCCTCAAGATGCCAAGGTAACCTCTGGTGCTCAGGTTGAGGAAACCTCTTTCAAAGCACAAATCATGGTAAACAATGAGAGAAGTAGGTGAACTTGGAGAGTAAAGAGATCTGTACTTCACTGGCAACACAGATGTGTTTCTTCATAGAATATTTCCTGTTCATTTACACTGTCTCCCCTCATCAATGTTTTCTGGAGTGTAATGCCCAAAACAGCATCCAATGCCTCTAAATGAGGCCTCACAGGCTCTGAGTGCAATGGAATAATTCATCCTCCTGCTCATCAGTACTTCCCATAATAAGGTTTTCCCTTTTCTGCAATAGAATTCTGCTGCTTGTTGCAGGAAATCCACACCTGCAGGGAAAAAGACTTAACCTGTACCTTAGGAAGAACATGGAAAAGGAATGCAGTTGTGTTAGGGATGTACACAGCCCCCCTGAAAGTCACTGGGAAATAAAATATATAGTAAGAGAAACCCAAGAAATTCTGGAGGAGAATAAATAGCCAGGCTATAAGAAAAGAAGATAGCAGGGGGTTTCTGGATTAGCCATTAGTCTTTTGTCCCACAGATCAGTGTGTGAGGAGATTAATTAAATTGCCCTAAGAGACAAAAATGTAGAAATAATAAAACAAGGAAAGAAAGACTCAGCATCAACATAAGGTAATAAGCCTTGCTAAAAATATTTCCTGTTGAAAGTTACCTTTTTTCTTTCTACAATTACCAAAACTTTTAATGTGAAAATTATAATTTTCAGGATTTTTGCTAAAAGCTTATGTTAGGGAAAAACTTTGTGAAGATTTTTCTTTTTTGTTTTGTTTTACTTTGTGAAGTAATGCTTTGTTAGATTCCTCACAAAAGGCATTTTTAATCAAGTCCTCTTAATTACCCTGTGCACAGAGTAAATGTCTGACCTGCAGGTGTAGGATTCCCAGGATACTCAGTTTTGACACACATGAAGGAAGACACTGTACTTGGGGTCTGGCTTGGGCAGGGCCAGACCCCTTTCAGGTAGCAACAAATGTGGTAGACATCAGACACAACAATCACTCATGATCACTAAGTGCAGCTAAGAAATAGGAAGGCAGATTTGACCTTTGCCACATCTTTGCCCTCCCAGATGCCAGAGCAGTTAAAGAATTGCTCATTTCATCAGATGGAACATTTATCTCTGACTGGTCTTTTCAGCTTATTATATTCTTTTTACTGGGACAACAGTTACGTGGGTCTGGTGAAAAGCCTCCTCACAACAGATTCTTTATGGGATTTTTATAGCTTTCTCACTAGTGATGAAAAGAAATACTACAATAGAGACAAAAACTGCCTCAGTAATTTTAGTGAAGTGTTCGACATGGTTTCAAAAAATGTCTCCCTGTAGGGTCTAACTCATGGTCTCAAAGGGAGCCTGCAAAAACACCTCCCCTCCTTCTGTCAATGCTGAGTGTTCCTCTCCTAAACTGAAAATCCTAGTTAGGTGTTACAGCTTGTGATGACTGCTGGATGTCTCACTCCCATCACAAACTAAGCAAAATATCAGCAGTGAACACAGCAGCACTGTTACATTCCCTCCAACAGCCTTAGAAGGAGTGTCATTTCAAAACTCAAAAGGAGTGGTAATGCTACCTGGTGTATCAGTGAGCTTCACTCCATGGGTGTTTCCAATGACTGTGTACAGAATTCACCTCACTACAGAAAATGATGCATGTTCCCAAGATATTGAGACCAAGGAGTCTTAAAGGCTTTGAGCTTTCCCTACATTTACTGTCAATTTCCATGTATTTTATCAGGCAACAATAAATTCCCCTACATAAAGGAATTACTAAAATATATGCAGCTCAGGGAATGAAGCTTCTGCTCAGCTCCATTAGAAGTTATGGTTTTAAGTCACTTGTGAGATTACCTGTGATTTCAAGTGATCATGTTTTGAGGCAAATAAACAGCTTTGTAAGGTCCTTCCATTTAGCAGAAATTTGGGTGGCAAGGCAGCATAGACTGACACCTGATGACTTGTCCAAGCAGTGAACCTGGCCATTATAGAGTCCGTCTCTCACATCGCATCACACGGGTAAGAAAAAATGTGAAGATTTAGCTCTGCAAGTGACTTCTTTCTGAACTAATTACTATGCAGAAAGTCACAATTCTTCTAGAATGAACTCTCTAGTCAATCCCGCATCAGTGGCATTTGGCCTCAGGTGCCTTCATAGGTGACTTCCAGTTTTGGAAGCTCCCTGGTGAGACTATCACTGCAATGTGAGCGATACTCTCAGAAGGTTCTTCTGCCTCAAGAAATGGCTTAACCTGCTCACATGGCATTTACTCCTCCTGCAGCTCTTCCAGTCTTCAACAGGAGGCAGATTGTGAAAGTGCCTCATGTTTGCCATGTAGGCCACCAAATGAACCTGATTACTTAGGCCATCCCAGCGGGAGCCTGTCTAATCTGAGTAAGGATGATTGCCCTCAGAAATTACTATTATTTTCCTAAAAAGTGACAGTTACTAAAGTTAGAAAGTTTTCCCCTAAATGTGGTTTGATGTGGACTAAGATACATACTGCGTCTACAGAATGAACTGGGAAATTCAATCATTACTTCTTTAAAGCAAATAAATCATCCATTAGACAGTTGGACAGTGCTCTTGGGTTCCCTCTCAGCACTCTCTTTTCCAGTCTGAACAAGTCAGATTATTTCATATTCTCAAAAGCTTTTGTCAGCCTTGTTGCTTTTTGCTTATACCTCTCTAATTAGCCTGTGTATTGAAGTCTATGTCAGTAACCACACACACTCATCCATTTGTAAATAAACATAAATGAAGAGAAATAACTCAGATTTTTTCCACCATCATGGTATTAGCTGTACACTTACTAAAATTCACTCTTTTCCACCATCCAAATCTTTACTGAGGATAAATCAGTAACCATGGATTCAGTATAGACTCTGCTAGGAACCTACTCAGTATCTCCACTCAAACAACTAAATACTTTCAGGGGTGATATTCCAATCTGTCATTCACGTGCTTTTCCTCATTGTGTATATCTAAAAATGTCACATCAGACCTTACCAGAAGCCAGCAGAAGCCATGAAGTACCATTATGTCACTTCCCCTGTATCTACTAATCCATTATTTCTAAAGGAAGGTGAATAAATTGATGTAATGGGATGTGACAGATTGCTGGACCCAACAATTTGGCAGTCTGAGAACTTCATGAGTGACGATTACACCATGCTTTTAAAAGGGGACATAAACTATCAGACTTGAAAGCATTAGCCAACCTCCTTCTCACAGAATTAAAACACTTTCCCATGCCCACAGCATCCCACAGTCATCGCCTGTGAGGTTAATTGTACCTTCTTTAAATATCAAAGATGTCAACTGTCAGACAGAAAATACTGCCCTGGGTGACCTATGGCTCTGTTTGTTCCTGGGATGCAGATGGGATGTGAAGGAGGACCTTTGAAATACTTTTCAAAGTATTTCTTTCAAAGCACTTTTATGCATTTGTGCACATTCCAAATATAAATTCCTATACAGTTACTTGGCATACAGGCAAATATGTTTAATCCCTTCACCTCTTCACCTGGAGCAGGCATTACACTAACAAAAAAGAAAGGCACACGTTGAATTGACAACTGCCATATGGCAGAACAGGTGCTTTCATTTGCAGACCAAAAGATGCTTATCCAGAGCTCTCAAACACTAGCTTTTTACAACACTCAGTGCTGTGTTCTTTTTCAGGCCCTACATTACAAGAATTAAGTGGCTGAACTGGACAGCATTCAGAGGGTAGGATGAATGCTCAGAAGTCAGGAAAACATGACCTAAGGAAAGAGATTGAAAGGAATGGATTGTTTAGCCTAGCAAAGAGGAAATTGAGGGTGGACTTGACAGAAATCCTGAAATATGTAGAAGGCTGATGAAAGGAGAAAGGTAGTAGCTTTTTTTGCATACACATCTGGGTTAGGTCAACAAGCAATGGATTCAGTTGTCTTTAGGGAGCTAAAGATAAATTGTCAGCAAAAAAACCCACAGTATTCACAAGACCACTGAAATAAACATGAAATCTTTATTCTTGGGAAGTTTGGGGTTTGGGGTTGCTTGGGGTTGTTCTTTAGAATTCTAAAAAGCACTGCTTGGACAGATTTGTGTGAGGCAGGAATTTGGATTAGATGAGAATCTCTGGAAGTCCCTTAAGCTCTGTTTTCTGTGATTCACAGTGTTGCAGTGTTCAGCCCATAGCTGTGCCTCTCTGGCCATAACTTCATCCCTTTACTGAATACAGTGTCAAACATCAAGTTGACTGTCAGCTTCACTATTGCAGAGATGGCAGTGATGGTACCAGTGCGTCAGTTCTGGAGAAATGTCCACGTATGTTGTTTATGACACCTAAACTCAAGGCCCTTTTCTCCTTGTATTACTTCAGTAGTTGGGAAGAATTAGGATTTACCTACTTTTTCATGTGATGGAGACTGAAAGCTGAAAGATTTCAGGGCACCTTTCTGTCAGAAGCAACCTGAGTGCAACAGCTCCCAGTTTTTTAAGATTTTCTTGCTTTGCTGTAGAGTACGCTGACTTTAATTAATGGATTTGAATGTTCAAGAACTACAAGATCATTTCACCTGGCCTTTTTTTTTTTTTCATCTTTCACTCTCCTACTGAGACAAATAAAATCTGTTTGCTTAAATACATTCAGCCTTTTCCCTTTGGTTTTAGGGAAGGGGAACAGAACCAAAGAGAATCCATCCGGAATAAAAGTCTTAAATACTTTAGAAGTACCAGCTTTTTTAAAAAAAAGAGAGTTGAACCAGGAGTGGAGCTTGGTGGCTTTTCTTTAGGGGAGAGTAAATCTTTTCAGGTCAGCAATTTACTTTTCTTTGTCACATTTGTCTTCCTTGAACTGCACAGGGTTGTTTTTAGTTTGAGTTTCATTAACGAATCTAAAGTGGAAAGAGGACTGCTGTATTAATCAATAGCCGAAGGAAATAAATCTCTCCTCTTTGCTGCAAATGTGCTGCCGCACGATGTGCTTCCCTTGGGAGAGTTTTATTCCTGACGGAAGCCAGCCATCTACTGGAGCGCTGCTGCAATAACCCTTTCTAGGACCGGAGGCAGGACGGAGCTGCTTGCTGATGTTTGAAAAAATATCCCATTTTCTTCTTCAAACCTCATTAAAAATAAGCAGATGGGAAAACTATGCAGAGACCCCTTAAAATAGGCGATTAGGTAGGTGTTAACTGCTGAGAGAGGTGAAAACGTCTGTGATGAGCTGGGATAGAGCACAAAACGTTAAGCACAGATTCACCATCTACCTACAGTCTATCCTATATCCTCATGAAATCCTATTTCCAACTATCCTCTCTCTTTTAAATGCACATGTGTCAACGCTAGTGAGCTACAAGGTGGGTTTCCTGGAGACTGGGATAAGATAAGATGTGTGGGTAGAAGGAGACCATGTTCCAGGGGCTGGGTACTGGGCAGACTAGGGGTCCCAACTGCTGAAGAGACCCACGTCCTGCGTATTGGAATCCTGTGTATTCCAGTAGCAGCCTTCAATCCAGATCAGCCACAGGGGAGGAGAAGACTGAGACATCTCTGTTCATATTTCTGTGAATGCTGGGTTTGTTCATGTAGGTGTCAACAAAAAAAAGAAATTTCTGTCTGCATTAATCTGTGTGTCTGGACATGTGTAGAGTCTGTAGTGTGTGCATGTCTATCAGGAACACATCTTCAGCCTCCCTCCAGGCTGGATCCGGGGACACAGAACCACAGCAGCCTTGCAGCTATTAGGTTATTAAGCTATTAGAGGAGGAAACCCTCTGGGTCCTGAAGCCCAGCAGGTTTGGCTACCTCTGACAAAACAGGAGTGAAAGTCTGACTCTGATCCTTTGGTAACTAAGGCCATGGGAGAAAACATCAAAGGCACCTCTGTGGCTTCACAGCATGTATTTAGTTTTCAAAGGTAACTGAAGGAAGAAGGAGGAGGCAGGTGGAATGAACTGATCATCATGTTCAGGTAGGAAACTAGGGCTGTGTTCTAATTATTTTCCTGATGGAATCTGTAGCTCCAGGTCCCAAGCTTGTCTTTACTACTTGTCACCATGGCAGGTGAAGAAAGGATTAGGTTATCTCCCCCCAAATGCTCTGCTCTTTGCTCCAAAGTTCAAATTGCTGTTTAGTAACAGTGTAGGAAACCCTATCTCAGAAGCAAAAGGCTGAATATTCTGTTTCAAGGCGAAGCTGATTAGCATCTTTACTTGGGTAGAGAGGTGTATCCCATTACCTAATGCGGCTGAAATAATGACTTGCTTAATAGTCTCTGGCAGGAACCTGGTGCAGCACTGCTTAGAAATGACAGCTTGATGATAGGACAAACTGGCTGATTTACCAAGTGAATTACCACTGGAAGTGCACCCAGACCTCAAACTGTGATTTTTAACTTAACACCAAAGTTTATTTCCCTCCCACACAACGCTGGCTTGCTTACATTTTCATTACCTTCCACTGACAGATCTCTAAAATGAGAAAATGATGAACGGAAGAAAACTGGTGATGGAAAACCATTAATTGAATTAAAGACATAAAAAAGGGATGCTGATTTTCAAAAGAAAAAATAGAAAAACCTTCCATGCCTCAGCTCCTGATGCAGCAGTTGGGTTGTGGGACTAAGAGGTTATTTAAGGTGGCTTTACAATCTACTGTCTGTAGATACAGAGATTGCTCTGCTGGTGGGGTGACCAGACCAGGGACTACCACTGGGTTTTCCATCTTCGGAAGAGTGGCAGCACTTCTCTCTGTGCATCCAGCTTGGCATTGGCATGGCTGCTGGGTCTTTTCACAGAGAGTAAAATAGCCTCACAGCTAAACAAAAGTGGCCCCTGAAAAACCAGTAAATCTAGAGCATAGTCCCTGCCATCCACACGAGCATCTTGGGACAACTCCGGAGTGTCCTGGGTGTGCAGGATGTCTGTGTTCAGGCCCTGGCAGGGGCTGCAGGGCCCTCTGTGAGGAGAGGCCGGGGCTGCCCCGTGCCGGACACAGCCGGTTCCAGCCGGTCCCAGCCGGCTCCAACGGCCCCAGCGCAGGACACAGCTGAGCCCCTCAGCCAAGCTGGGGGCGCCGGGGGAAGGGGGGAAACAGGTTTCCCAAAGGGCCAAAGGCGGCAGAGGCAGAGGAGGAGGAAGCCAAGGAGGGAGCAGCAGCAGAGGGAGCCCGAGGGAGGGCGCAGGAGCAGGAGGGCAGGAGGTGCTGCAGGCCCGGAGCAGGGATCCCCTGCAGCCCTGCAGAGACCCCGCTGGAGCAGAGACCCACCCTGCAGCCCGGGGAGGGCCCCAGGCCGCAGCAGGGGGATCTTTCCTGCAGGAGCTGCGGCCCTGGAGAGCCCAGGCGGGAGCAGGTTGTCCCTGAAGGACTGCAGCCCGGGGAAGGGCCCGCGCTGGAGCAGGGAGAGGTGTGAGGAGGGAGGAGCGCCCGAGAGGGCCCCTTTGCCTCTGTGGGGAGAGGAGTCAGGAGGCAAGGGGTGACGGTGGGAATGGAAAAGACCCTTGGTTGGGGAAAAGGTGTTGTTTTAATATTTTGTTTCTCACTATCAGAATTTATTTTCATTAGAAAAAAAACCCCAAACCTCTGTGTTTCAGGTCTGTTTTTCCTGTGGTGGTGATTGTAAGTGATCTCTCTTTCCTTATCTCCAAGCACAAAGTGGAAATGGAAATATAAGGGGGAAAAGTCCCTTGAAACTTTCATTTTGTGGCTAGTTAACAGCAGGAACTCTTCACTTCCTTTTCCACTATGTGATCAGTCAATCAACTGCTTTTATGCATGTTTTACCCCATAGTCCAGTGCTAAATCTGCACCTTCATCTGCAGCCTGGATAAAACAAACACTACCCAAACAAGTCAGTCAGGTCACCTGAAGTCAGGATTGCAGAGAGGATGTAGCCTACAAAACCCAAGTGAATTTCACTTAGGACATTTTGGGTTTTGCTTTTGAGGTGTTTTTAAGGCCTCCAGTCTGAGCTGAGAGATCTCTCACTGTGCATTTGATTGTCCCCTAACATACAGTGTAGTACTATCAGAATAAATCCCTGTTCAGGTGTCTGCCAGGAGTTGGATAGATGTAGCTGCAGGAGGCCTAAGGCATTAAGAGATTGCCTCAGAAATTCACTGAAGTCCTGCTGATAGATTTTAGTTGACTATAAAACCAAGGTAAAAGTCTTGACCACCACAAGGCCTCATGTGCTTTTTGCTCATCTTAACTTTATTGGACTGTTTGGATCTTTCTTGCTCTGAAAACCTGACAGATGTGTTCACAATGTGCTTTCTGTTCCTTACTGGGCTAGAAAAACTCAAAAGGCCTTTTGGAGCCTCTGTTCCTATTTCCAGCAGGAATTAGCAAGAAAATAAGTATGAGGAAGAAAAATACACTGTGTGATTTGTATCTGTAACACCTCATCCTTTGGGTTTTTTCTGGATTTACCTGGAGGCTCCACACATCCTTTGTTTCACCTGATTAAATTTCATCTTCCACTGCTACAATAAATTTCTGGAGACAGAAGAAGTGTCAGCAGCCTGCTGAGGATGGAAGCCCAAGTACTCAAGGAACAAAGTTAAAGGTACTCTCCACTAATGATTTTCCAGCACTGCTCCTTTTATTGAGGTTTCTGCTGCAGTTGCCTGAAGCATGTCACCCACAGGGCCTCAGTGAATATTCAGAGGAAACAATTACGTTTAAAATAATGTCTCTCACAAACTGAAAATTAAGGCAACCTGTTGGTACAAATGGCCTGAGAGCATTAGCACATTGATCCCAAAGGCAAACATGATGCCAGTTCATTTCTGAAGTTGTGAGGCTGAAATTGTAAGGCTCTTTTCCAAGTGTTCAATGTGCCCAGGTTATACAAACAGGAGAAACCAGAGTCAGCGTTTGCACGCTCCCAGCCTCACATTGACAACTAGAGATCCCATTTTAGAATAATGGAATTTCCCCTGCTGCTGATTGCTGAGCTCTTCTGGAAAGAACACTATTGCTGCTTAAACTCCCAGCCAGGCAGTACCAGTGGGATTACAGGCTCTGGTGTGTGATCCTGCTCCCTGTCATTCACCCCAGGGAAATGCGTGGACAGAGACTAGTGCAGAGCCTTTGATTCATCATTAGTGGGCCTAACTCAGGCTCCTCCAGACTTGCACCAACTGCTGAATGGAGACTTTGACTGGGATTTTTAAAACTTCCAGTCTTGGCAATTTGAAGAGACTGGGAAAAGCTTACAGCAGGCATGATGGGCAATCAGAGTGAGGACAGTTGCTGGAGACCTTGGTTGCGTGTTTCTGGTTTTTATCTTTCTCTCCTCTAGTCTGTTGATGACTGCATTTTCATGTCCTATAATTCTCCACAAAATCCATATGGCACGCACTGACAATGTAAGGGCAATTGTAAAGAAAATCTAATAATAAGTAATAATAAAGATAAAAAAAAATCTTAGACTTCAGGTTCTCACTTCTACAAGCTTTCCTGAACCTCTTCTCTCTTGTTCTGCCTTCCATCCAAGACTGAGTTTTCCTGTTGCAGGCTGAAAGTAGAAAGAACTGCAAGCAAACACCCAGGCAGTGTCTCCAGGGATGTTGTAGGGGACAGCCAAGACATTTGGCTATTTCGTAGTGTTCCCATCTGCTTCAAGTCACGACTGGGATCCAGTTATTTCTGGGTTGTCCTTCCAACGAATCATCATGTCTGGCTCTAGAGGTCTCTGAATCAATCAATAATTTTTCCTTTTCCTGTAAAACTCTCTGGGAGTGGAAGGTGTTACTTATGAAATACGCACTATTCCTAAATCAGATAATTGTGCCACTAGTATGCAACTTTTGCTTCATGACTCTGACTTAGAGAGGATCTCAGTATTTTGCTCCCTCTGTGTTTGTTGTGTCTACCCACTGTTTCTTTCTTTTACATTGAGGCTAAAAGATTTTTAGAGTGGAGACCATCTTTGTGTTCTGCTTTTCCACAGCCTAGGGGAAAGGGATGGAGCCTGCTTTTACTATACAGAAAATAAATTACCTTCTGGGTTCCTGAGTTGCAAAAGCACTGGAAGTTAAGGCAGAAAAGTGGAATATGCAATCAAACAGGTGATACAGGTGTATCTTGGAAGATACATGGAAATGTATCCTTAAAGCATTGTTTATGCCTTTATGGACTTTATTTACATAAGAATGGATCCCCCTCTTTATTTCATCACTAGATTTTTTCCCTTTATACTCAATAATTGAGAATGTTTTCATGGGTCAATTAGATCCCAGCTCCACCAACTGTGTCATCCCCAGTTCAAACACAGTACTGAGTTGGATTTTGTGCAGTGTCACTCTGAAGACAAAGCAATGGAACAGCCTTCAGGGAGTGATGCTATTGCATACAGCATGTAAATGGGAGTAGAGCTGTTTCCCTCCACAACACACAGCTTGTTGTGGCCAAAGCTCTCTGCCAAAAATCCCTCTTTTTCCCGAGTCTTACTTTTTCAATCAGATTCTACATGATATTTCATGTGTGCACAGGACTGCTTTTTCATTACTCACTTTGTGCACTAGCAAGCATTAGATAACATGGAGTCACACCTATTTTACTAGCAAGGGCAACACTTGGAGGGCGTCCTCCTCTAATGCTTCGGGTAAGTCTGAGAGTTCCCCTTATGCTCCCACATTGAGACACTTTTCTATTATGGAAAACATTTGACTATCATCACATTTCAGACTGAACACATTTAAAACCACAGTAGAGGAGATATGTGCACAGATTCAGAACAGAGAATGCATCATCATATTCCCAAGACTGCTCTTCCTGCTGAGACTGGCTAGGCGTTTATAAACCAAAGCCCCTGTTCTTCCTCAGTGTACACAAGTCTGAGGATGGAGCCCAGATTTTTCATTTGCATCATGTCACAGAGCCCACTGTGTCCCTTGGCACTTTGATGTGGTAGTTTATAGCCTTGAGAGTATACTTTAGACACACTTTAACATGACAGGAGCACAGTAAGTCACCAGAAAGAATGTCTTCTTCCCTGTCCTTGCCTCCATGCTGACACAAGCACTGCTGAAGCCATTCAGTAAATCAAAACTAGGACAGATCCCAGTTGAAAACTCATCTTACGGGGGAATTTGCTACATTAAATTCCCTGTTCCAGGTTACTGTGCCACTGTTAGAGAAGCAGTGCCAACATAAAGGGGTGGTAGGAAGGTCTAACCAGTCAAAAAAGCCAGGAAATCATGTATTTATATTGGGCAGCAGCCTCAGTTAAAATGCTGTATGCGATTCCTGGATGAGTTTCTCAAGATTCAGCCTCCACTAAATTTTTCTTTTCTTTTTTTTTTTTTTGCTTAAAGAACCTTGGATAAACTCCAGATCAGATTTTTCCCTGTCAAAGAGAAGGCAGGTTTCCCAGAATGCAGGTAAGTCTTCTAGCATTTTTCCAATAAGTGAACATGCTTTTTGAAGCATGGGACACAGAGCATGAAATTCCATGTAAAGCTGGACACGAAATCCTGGAGACATCATTTCAGCAATGACCTTGCTAATACTGGAGGTGCCAAAGTTTTTTAGTTCCTTCTCCAAACCAAAAGTCTCCTGCCCAAGCATCCAACAATTTGCCACTGCAGCAACAGGACAAAGCTGGGACCTCTAAGTGCTTTTCAGTCTTACTGTTCTACATTTTAAAGCAACACTTCATCATTTGTTCCTGGTCACATGATTTAATGCATTAAAAGAAGTAAGTAAAGGAGCAGAGCAATAGCAACTCATTCTGATACATGGAGTGACCTTCCCACTGTTCCAGACAATTGCAGTTTGTTCCTCCTAGTTGAGTTGTCACTGTATTTCCAAGGCAAGAGCCTCAACTAGGTGGGCTGAAACATCCATTTGAGGAATCACAGAATAGAATGGTAGGGGTTGGGAGTGACCTCTGGAGATCATGGAGTCCAGCCCCCCTGCCAGAGCAGGACCACCACAGAGTCTAGGGCAGATCACTCAGAAACACATCCAGATGGGTCATGAAAGTCTCCAGAGAAGGAGACTCTACAACCTCTCTGGGCAGCCTGTTCCAGTGCTCTGTCACCCTTACAGTAAAGAAGTTCTTCCACATGTTGAGGTGGAACTTCCTGTGCTCCAGCTTGCATCCATTGCCCCTCATCCTATCACAGGGCACGACTGAAAAGAGATTGACCCTTCCTTCTTGACATCTGAATGTTCTTACATTGTGGCTTAACAAAGGGCAATAGTTTCTCAGGTGAGCCAGAGCAAACTCAATAATTCAGCTGTTCTCTCATGCCATCCCTCTTCTACTGTAAGCTGCAAATCTTAGTAGCATTTTCTTTGGAGATCACATTAGACTGCCTGGATTACTGGCTGGCTGGGAATTTGTGAGAGGCCACCAAAACACATTGGGATTGCAGTTTCATATTCACAACAAAGCAGGTGCAGTGAGTCAGAGGTGCAGTTGAGTTTTAGAAGTTACTCTTTCTCCTTGCTGTCCAGACATCACAAGGAGGACATACCTCTTTTATTTTCTTTTCCTGGCTTAACATCTAATTTTAATTGCTTGTTGAACTATTGCTACAGTCCTTATTCAACTTGAACTGTCTGGCCTTCATAGCTCTGAGCCCTCATTCCCCAGTTACTCTCACCACAGAAAACTGACTGATAGAGCTGGTGGGAAGTCACAAGGTGACTGGTTTCCATAAATATATACATATATATATACTGCTACTGCTGCTGTGACAAACCTAAGCACGGTTTCAATCCTGGTTTTGCTTCTGTGTGGGAGAATCTGGGAGCAGCACCAGAAAGCATGTCCTCAGTGGTAGCTTTTAACCTCTTGTGGAAGCTTACAAGACAATAACATAGCAATTATTGCCAGTTAGTCTTTTTTTTCTTCCAGGAACACTCAAAATCAGAATGAAAAAATGATTTTTTGCTCTTGTTACTGTAAACCCCCTGTCCCTCAGATGGCTTCCTCATGTTTTTTCTTCTCCTATCCCCCCTTTCTTCATCCTTCAACTCCCCATCCCCCATCTCCTCCATACACTGTTCCTATCCCCCATATTTACTTTCTTATACTGACTCTTACTCCATTAGAAAAGCTATCTGTGGTTTCCTTGGTCTCCTGTTCGAAGTATTATGCATCATTTTCCTCAACACAAATGCTTTAAACATTTGCCACTTCCAGTGTTCTGAGCAACCCATTGTCTTTGCCTTAAGGTATCTCCTTTTCTATGAGAAACTTTGTGTCTAGGTCTGCCTTTGTTTATTTAATCCCTATTGCCTGAATTCAACTGCAAGTTGCCTGTACAAAGTTTTTGACACCCTCCCACACAATGTCCTGGTGTCAAAACTGGAATGATACAGATTTGATGGATGGACCACTCGTTGGGTAAGGAACTGGCTGGATGGTCACACTCAAAGAGTGATATCAATGGCTCAATGTCCAGATGGAGACCTGTGACAAGTGGTGTCTCCCTCTCTACTCAGCTCTTGTGAGACCCCACCTGGAGTACTGTGTCCAGTTCTGGAGCCCCCCAACATAAGAAGGACATGGAGCTCCTGGGAGAAGTCCAGAGGAGGACTACTAAGATGATCCAAGGGCTGGAGCTGCTATGAAGACAGGCTGACACAGTTGAGGTTGTTCAGCCTGGAGAAAGGAAGGCTTTGGGGATACCTCATAGTGGCCTTCCGGTACCTGAAGGGGCTACAGGAAAGCTGGGGAGGGACTTTTGACAAGGGCTTGTGGTGAGAAGGTAAGAGGTAGTGGATTAAAACTGGAAGACAGTAAATTTAGGTTAGATATTAAGAAGAAATTCTTTGCTGTGAGGGTGGTGAGACACTGGAAGAGGTTGTCCAGAGAAGTTGTGGAAGCCCCAACCCGGGAAATGTTCAAGGCCAGGTTGGATGGGGCTCTGAGCAACCTAGTCAAGTGAAAGGTGTCCATGCCCATGGCAGGGGGTTGGAACTAGATGATCTTTAAGGTCCCTTCCACCCCAAACAATTCTATGATTCTGTGATTCTGTGGAGCCCTATAGAAAGGGATGGGTGTTACACAAGAGCATATTTTTTCCATTTAATTTGAAAATTAATCAGAAAGTAACAATCTGAAAGCTCTGTGTGGGGTCAATCATAGAGTTCATTAAATCTTTGGAAGAACTTTTTTGATAAAGCAAAATGAAACTGAACCATATGAGCCCCAAAACAAAGAGATCTAAAAAGGTTGCATAAAGAGCATATAAATGCAGTCAAACCAAAACAGGGTAGCAGCAAGGAAGGAACACCAACAAAAACATGCAAAGCAAAAATCTGTTTTCAGCAAGAATTACATGAGAATAAATTCCAGAGAAATTTCTGCATGCTGGCTTTTCTCTTACTAAAAGAACAACCAAGGAACATGTCATCAAAAGAAGTTTCACGTTTTCTGGTATTGTTGGAATCCAGAAAGTAACTGAAATGATTTTCAAGACTTTGTCTTCCCTGTCTTTGGCTGTCTTTATCATTTACATGGAGGAAAGAATAAAATGCAAAAGTCAGCTTACCTCTTCTCTATAATGAAGGTGCTTCATTCTTCTTTTCTCCCACCAAGCCCAGTGTGTTTAAAGGCTGAGTTCTGCTATTTCTAGCCACCTTCTGTTTTTCCAAAGGCATCTATTTTTGCCAGCTCTTCTGAATTTACAGCAAGTCTCACCATTGTTTTTTTTAAGTCCCAGCTTCTAAGATCATTTGATAAGCAGCAAGGACCATCTTTACTAAAAAACAAGCAGCCAAGCAAATGAACTACCAGAAAATGATGGTGAAAATCCCATTTTTTTTCTGTAAAAGCCATTTGTAAGGCAAATCTTACTACATGTTAACCTTATTAATAATATTTGCACTGTGCTAGCATCTCTGGCAGCTGGTCGTAATACCTATTTTAAAAAACAGATAATAGTTTTTGCTCCTAAAAAGATTTCTGGGACTAAGTTAGGACTGTGCATGCTTGGTTCATTTTGTATTACACATAAAAAAATATATATATATATTCAGTCTTCAAAAGTTTATGATTATTTTAAAAGGTGACCAAAAGTGAACAGGTAAAAAGTGCAAGACAAGAGCTTTTGAGACAAGAAAATGAAAATATAAGGATTCGTTCCTTTACCATGAAATTGGGAAAAGACAAACAGAAGTAGGTCTGAAGAAATCAAGGACAAGCAGCCATCTGTTAGATGCTGCTTTCTGAAGGATTTGGTGAATATCTTGATACTAGCTGTAAGACAATGAAGAAGAATCAGTGCAAAGTGAAAAGTTACTTTTATTGTACATTTTTGCACTACATGGCTTGGTTATTAACCCTGCAAGTGGACAACTAAAAAGATAGACCATACAATGTCAGAAAATAGAGATTGAAGGGCATTACAGATCATCTGGCCCTTGTCATGTCTGAATGAAGGATTAACTCTTCTGAAATCATCCTTGGCAGGTGTTTGTCTAATGCATTATTTAAAATTTCACTGACAGAGATTTCCATCTCTACAAACAGTATTCTTCAGTGTTTGTTGTGCTTAAAAGTATTTCTCCTTTTCTGACTTAAATGTCTCTTGCTAAGTCTTTAGCTAATTACTTTTTGTTCTGCCAGCAATATATATGAAGAACATTTTAATCTTGTCTTTCTGAAACAACCTTGCTACGGCTAAAAGTGTGTGTAGGGGGGTCCTGTATTTTCTAAAGCAAATGATGTTATTTCTTTTTGTCTCACCCCAGAGACAATATTTTCTAGGTTTCTGTTTTTCTCTTGGTCCCTCCACCCAGTTCATATCCAGATTTTTCCTCCACGTCTTGAAAAGTTGTACTCAATGCTGGACTTAGAACTGTAGCTGAGGCCTTTCTAGTGCTGAGCAGTGCAGGAGGATATTTGTCCTATGAACCACTTGCTTAAGCATCTTAGAAATGACAGAGATGTTCAACAATATCAGTTTCTTTTCACTTTGTGGTTTACTAATGTCTCCAGAAAATCTTCTGAAGACTTCTATCCAAGCAGTCAGCCTAAAACATTTTACTGAGTAGTTATTGTGTCTAAATCTCCTGTGCATTACATGGCAAGTGATATTCAGTCTTCGTCCACCTGGATGATGTCTCCCAAGGCCATCCTTCGAGTAGACTGCCTCCTCACAAGAGAGGCTTCATCCAATTCCCCTTGTTTGGCTCCTCGTTCCTTCTGCTTTTTGGCCACATTTTCAATGAGCTTGCTTGCATCACTGAGGGTTTTTTGTGCGCGTTGACCTGCAGATTTCTGCTTGCCTTCTCCCACACTTGGATCTGTGACCTTTAAGGGTTTAGCTTTCCCGTGGTCTTCCTGCTGCTCTTTCATGTGCCTTACTTTGAATCGGCGCCGAGAAACATTCTGGCCTGGATCAGGGATGCTGTCAGGGCTGTTAGACTCTTCGTGAATATCAGATACCTGGAGAGTGGGAATTAATGGCTTCCGGAGGGTCTTGGGAGCTTCTTCGACAGCTGGTTGTTTAGCCAACTTAGAAGTTGTCTCTGGAGGCAAAATAATTTGAATTTCTCCCAGGGGTTTGCTGCTTTTAGGGAGTGGGGGATCATCTTTATTCTCCGAAGCAGACTTCTCACTCAGCTTTATCTTTTGAAGGTTTTCCAGCTCCCCTTGAGCCAGATTCTTTACCCTTTTCACATGGGGTTCATTGCTGATGGCATTGGTACTGGTCAGCTTCTGAGCAGCCATTTGGGTTTCTCTCTGGATGCTCATAATCCTTTGGAGCTGAGCTTCTTTTACTTCCACAGGGATATCCAGAGGGGCCAACTTCACCGGCCTCTTCAGGGTGATGTTCTCCATGCTACAAAACTCCTTTGCACGATGCAGGCTGGGAGACAAAGCCCCCTCTTTTTTCACCTTTTCTGGCCACAATTTCTTCTCTCCCTGGGATAGCCTCTTTTCTGAAATCTTTGGAGAAGGAGGATGTAAACCAAGGTTTCTGTTTTCACTTCCTGGCTTCCCTCCTGGCAAGATGAGAATGGGATTTTTCTCAGGCTTCAGGTTCACAATGGTGACTTCACTGACAGTACAGTTATAGTTGGGCTTTTCTTCAGCCATTGGGGCAGCCTTAAAGAAAGCAAACAGACATGGGGATCACTATCACACATTGTATTAGTCATCACTGTTAGTTTCTTGTATGATGTTTGGGAGTTTGACAAGAGTCCCACCATGGTGTCCCTTGAAGCATACTCCTCATAACCATAAATCTTAAGCACTGTGCTTTGCATTTTTGCTTACCCCAGGCTAATCTAAAATAAAGGGCAAATTTAGCCTCCATATCTGGCAACTAAATAGGGCTGACAACTGAGGAATCAGGGCTTGTCTACTCCCTGACTGTCACTGGTGCATCTCAAACAGCATTACCATTCTTTCTCCCACTCAGTCCCAAATCCTGAGTGTCCTTTCTAAGCAGTGAGCAGCACCAGACTGTACACTGCAGTCACTAATTTAAAGGAAGGTTAGGACTGCCACAACACATGGAAAATAGCAGAGAATTTATGTTAGTTTAGGAAAGCTCCTAGTTCAGGCTTAGGTGTGGGTGCTTCCCTTTTCCTCCATGCTGAGAGATGGGCATGTCTGATGAGGGTGATCATCCTGCTCACTCCTGTTCTTATACTGGCATGAACTTTATAGGGCAGGGCAAGTATCTTCATTTCCACCAGAATTCTGCCTAATTTCACAAGGTCCTTTTCCATGAAGAACAGACAGTTAAACCAATGATGATTTTGCTTGTGTCAATAGAAAATAACCTTAAGTGGGACTAGATGATGTTCAGAATACTGTGGGCGTTGTTCAGCTTCAAAAGCAATACTCCTGAGGTGCTAAATAAAGGAACTGCTAAATGGCAAGTGTGACAATCATTCCTTGTCCTTGTTCAGCGAAATTATGTCATGGTTGGGAAAAGTTACACATTTTCATCAATGGCATAAGCATCTCATTGTAAACAGGGCTTTGCTGTTCAACTTTTTAGTGCTGTGTAGGCAATGACTGGCTCATGGCTGGCATCAGGAGATGGGCTCTGTCCCTGCTTCTGCCCAAACAATTAAGTCTTCTTCCTTCAAGGTCCCTTTTCCATTCCCACTCTCTGTTTCTTATACAGAATGTACATTTTATGGGACAGTCAAGAGCAATATTCTTTACTGTATCTTGGTCTTCTAGACCTTACTGTCATATTTATTAAATTATATTAACTTGTTTTTCCTATGACCAACAGACAACATGAGCTATTTTACCTCACAGCTCCTCTCATCTCATCTAATCAAATCTGCGTTGGCAATTCCTGTTCACTGATATTGGTGGAAATTATTTTTAAGTACCTGAGCTTAATATCATTGTAATAAAAATTATACTCCTCATGCCCTATCTGTGTCTTTCTGTGTTCCAGAAAAACAGTGAAGGATGCCTACAGCTCTGTAAATGTGAAGTGAGATAAAATAAACGTAAATAAACCCTTGTCCTAAAATGCAGGCACATGAAGCAGTGAAACAAAATGAAAGCTTCAATGCAAAGTGAGGTATGGGAATGGAAAAGAAGGAAAGGTAAACAGCACAGTACCTACCATTGAGCATTATTTAAAAGATCTCTATTGAAAATCCTTTTATCTGCCTTTAAAACTGAGTACCCAACTAAAACCCAGTCACCTATCCAAGCCTATAGAACAACTTGCCCAGACAATGCCTCTTTCTAGCTGTGGCCATTTTTTCTTTTCATGCTGGTTTCAGACAAGAGTGATTATGTTATTGGATCATTCACTGCTGCATTCATCTGAGGAAAATTAGGCCAAGTTAAGAAGACTTGGAGAAATTTTACACACCACGTAAATCAGATTGGAGTCCTAGCGTCAATACACGTAAAACTCATCCAAGGCTAACGTGCAAGATAAGCTTCATCCTCTGTTACCCTGCACACATTACTCAGAACCTTCTCCAAATGTCCATCTGCTTTGTATATACTCCTTCTTAGAATTTAATTAAGTAATTGGCCCAATCTTGTGCAGGTAATTGCTCTGTGCCCGGAATTCCCTTTGCAGTCAATGAGAGACCCATACAAAGAATGACTGGTTCAAGCTCTCAGGATCATATTGTGATAGTGGTATTAGCAAAGGGACCACCAGCCTTTATTTAGAAACCACAGCCTTCATGTGATTTAAATACTTTCCTTCCCAGTCTCAGCTTGCTGATCCTTCCGATACAAACTGCACAGTAATGGAAGGGCAGAGACAAGAAGGGTTCATGGTATGTTATTACTATTTTACTAAATGTATTGCAGTCACTGTGGCACAGCAACAAATTAGCATGGAGTGGCCTGAGGTCTAGGAAACTTGGTGTCCCCCATAAACAGGAATCTGGTGACCCTTAGCGCCCAGACTGGATGGTCCTCAGAGAAAGGTGCTTCTGCAATTTTTACTTCACTTTTGTTTCAGGTGTCTGCTCATTGCAGGGCAATAAGCACTTGATTTGTAGGCAGAAGCTGAGATTTGCAGTAGTCTTAGGGAAATCTGATGCTGTTTTGAAAGCTTGTTCACCAGCTTGATGACTAGCTAAAGAGAAGGGATCGAGCTGAGGTTTCTTTTCAGTCTTTGTCCTCAGCTTCAATCACTCTACAAGTGATTAAACCAGACAGATTTAAAGCAGCCACAGGAGCCCAGGTGTTTCCTCTTGATATGTACATGGCAGAAATAGGGAACAGTGAAATGGGCCAAGCATATCTCACATGGGATGCACATAGATATCCTGACAACCGGCTGGACTTTAGCCAGAAAGTCAATCCATCAGTTGGAGAAAGCAGGAGGTTGTTGAGCACTGTTTTAGGGAAAACACTTGTCTGTATGGCTCAAAAATGCTCTCTCATCTTAGTCCCATTCTGAACGTAATCACAAGAAGGCAATACCAGGATTACAGCATACATGATTATAGATACATCATCATTGAAAAGAATCCTTTAAAAATCTCTGCTTTATTTAAAAATCCCTGTTTTCTTAGTCGCACTTGTGAGGTTTCCTCTCCTTGCTCAGTGAAACCAGATTTATCGTACATTACATAAAGAACCCAACAGCAACAACAACAAAAAACCCCAACCAAATGAAAAAACCTCACTAAACCCCGAGCTCTTTCTACATAAGGAAAAGCTTTAATCTCATTGCTACAGGATAATCTGTAGTGATAAGCAGATGTTACACAACTCAGACGCTTTTCCTTCCCATCATCACATGTATCAACTGATTGCTGCAGTTCAAAGGGGAGGACAGAAATACCTAAGAAAGGAAGTTCACAGATCAAATCCCCCAGCTTATCTGGTTGAAAGCTTGTCCCCAGAGTGGAGGGTTTTGTGATCAATTCCAAAATAAACACCAAGCCTTCAGTGTGCCGTAATTCTCCATGTGATGCCTGAAGCTCTGGTACTGAAAAGCCCTCTGGCACGTGGAGACCTGTTACACATGCTGTCATTCAACAGGGGAGAGAAACAATTCAGTTTAAACATCTAGCATTGAATGGCTTTGCTTCCACTGCACATTCTGCATATGCAGTAAATAGCTCGAGTCATTGTGAATGGACAATGCAACCAACAGAGCCAGCACCCGAATAACTCCCAGAAAAGCCTTAAATATGCAGCCTTGCAGTACTTTACTTTTGTCAGCTGGAATAAAAGTCACATCTGCAACATCAGGAACTTCCATCATCATTTGCTGTACTGGGAAAAAAAATAACCAAATGATGTTTTATGGGAGTCAGTGGATCCTAGGAGGTCAGATGGTCCATCAGGATGGTGAAGCTAAAGCATAACAGTGCATGTAATCAGCAGTGCTCAAGGCAGTGCTAGCATCACACTTAGCTATCTTTGATGCCAAAATAGCCAGGTACCAAGGTGGAGTGAGTGAGGGGACTTTACACTAGTCTCCTCAGTGCAGGATGCAGAGATCATGCATCATTCTGCCACAACTTCCTTCCCATTGCACTACTTGGTATCTTAAAACAACAATGGCAGCAAGAAGAGGTTCAAAACAGAAGAAAGGAAAGACAGTTGAGTTGTCTGAACACCAGCCCAGTATCAGAGAACCCACTTCAAATCCCTTTTCAACCACAAGCTGCTCATTTGATGGCCGTGAAGATGTTTTGCTCCTCTGTGACTGTGTTTTCAACCTGTAAACTTCCACTTATTTCCATTCCTAACCCATAGGAGCATTTTGGATGTTAGTGTACTAGAGAGTATAAGTTACTCAGCAACAGGTGAAATGAAGTTATCTTAGTTGCCAAAATAGGTTCAATTCCACATAATTTTCAGAGAACGAGTGTTCTACAGGAGGTGGTACCTGTTGAATAATCAAAGACATAAGCTAACTGTTCTCCACACTGTTCCAACTTCCACTTCTAAACAGGGACATCATTCCTTATTTAGACCAAGACAAAGGTTTGTAAAAAATGGGTAACTAATTTTAGACTTCGAAATCCAGATTTAAGATATAAATAAATGACCTGTTTTTCAACAGCAGCACTGGCTTTGCACTTACATTCCACCAACTTATTTAAGGGTCTAAATCACAACTCAAGATTCTATCTTCAGCTTCAAAAATCTTAGCCTCAGCTGTCAGAATAAGGAGATTGATATCCTCAAATCCTGAGCACCTGCAGATCTTAACCATTTAAACAAGACTGTATGAGAAGTAAAGGTCAGCATCTGCAGCTGGACCCATGCTGTCCAGATGTCCCAGGATGTGGGCTGGTGTTTGTGTGTGACATTACAGCACTAGCCTAAATCTTCTCACTGCTGTGAGTGGAGTGAAGCAGAAATGAAAAATGCAATATCCGCTGCTAACTACCAGCTCTTGCTTACTTGATATGCCCACAAAGATAGCAGCATGAGCAAAACTTGTAGAGACAAAGAAACTGAGCTCTTCTCTTGCCAGTTTTTCTTAATTTAGAGTTTGGCACTGTAAAATCCAGAGAGATGGAGCTATCTGCTACAGTGAAAACTCATGTCTTGGAATTAATTTGGTACTCTGCACTATCCCACTGATAACAGAGGCCAGCACCTTGGAGGCAGTGAGAGCAACTATGCAATCATTCAGTCTGCCTGTTCTCTGGCTGCCACTCATCCATTGCACTCAGAAATACCCAGGGAGACGAGCACCTTTTCTCAGCTCTCCCCTGCAATATTTCATTCAGAATGGAAGAATGAGCACCCCTGTCTTCAGAAAAGAAGGTGTCAGCAGTGCCATTAGCTTTTCTTAAAACATAGGCTAGGAAGTTCATGTCTTAGAAAAGAGACCGACCCTCAAGCCCCCATGTCCCATCTCTCCCCAGCATTGTGAGGTCATTGCTCCTGCCAGAATTGTTCCTTTTGTTTTGTCAAACCAATTAGGCCAGAAGTGAAAAACTGGCATGACTACATAGGCTGGCAGTGAGGGCATCTTCCAAGGTGCCCTTTGATAAGGACAAATTAATAGGAAGAGGCTCCAGTCCTAAAATCTTCCTGCCTGTCCAACTATAAAGTTAAAAGCTCCCCTCTCTTCCAACCCCACAATATTTTTTTCATCAGCACAGCTCCAACAGAAGGGGTTGAGATTGTTCCTAGCCCAGGCTTGCCTCATGTTTTAGTTAGGGCATGCTCCCAATGGGTTGCTTCAGGCACAGTCTTATCACACCAGAGGATTCCTCATAGTAGGAAAGGCTTTGGGAAGGCGTTTGTGAGCTATTTGAAGGCTCTGCAGAATGGACAGGAGTCAGCTCTGCTCCCTTCAGCTGTTAGAGTCCAGTCTGAAATGGAGAACGACCAGCTCACGCTCTCTGCAAATAGGCACTTCAGACAGTACCTCAGATAGTGGGGTGACTTGTCTTCCAGGAGATCCTGCCCCACTTCAATGGCTTTGTGGCTCCACTAGCTAAAGGAAAGGAGGAGAACTCAGACCAGGGAGTTAGCAGTGGACCAGAGCCTGTGAAGGAGACTCTGACTCTTTAATGGCCGGAGTGAGCCCTGAATATTTGTTCAACCCTTTGTGATGATTTTCTTACCCACACTCTGTGGCTGTTACTCGTCACTCCATGAATACATTTTTTGAATGTTCTTACTAAGTTGTAGGCAGCATTTACTGCTATACCAGTATTGATGTTAAAGCAGAATTACCTGCTAGTCCTGTTAATCCACAGATGCTTTGACAGCAGGGGTATTACAAATAGAGCTTCTTTGTGAAAAATGATTAGACATGACCTGAAAGTCCAGAGCTTTCCAATTCCCTGAAAACATACCATTTCCTTGTTGAATGCTGTAGCGTTTAAGGCCTGAAGAGTCAATGACAGCCTGTCCTCTGATCCACTAATGACATGGCTGTTGAAAGATTTTGATGTCACTTCTTTTATCCTCAAGCTTATTATCTGACTCTTATCCCTTTCGCTCTTCAAACAGAGGCTGCTTTATGGAGCAGTGCAGTGGGCAGGCAGGGGATGTAGGAACTGCTACTACTTTTTCTATGAACTTGCCTGTGCCTTCCAATCAATAGATGCCCTTTGGACATTTTGCAAGAGCTGGGAGTCTGTTAAATCTGCTGAGCTGCTCGTGAAAATCATTATAACCTCTTCCAACCTGAATTTACCTCTAGCTTCAGCAGGATGCTGTTTGTTTTATTCCATTCTGCCCAGTGGTCCTAAAGTTGTGCAGTATTATTCAGCTGCTGTGGTCTGCTCTGGGAAGGGTTGTGGATCCCTGCACCATTTGGAGACGGCTGTAGGACCTTCCAGATGGTAGGCAGAATACATTAATCTATGTCATGAAAATTTAATTTATATGCAGGTAATAAATTGTTTATGTATAAAATAGGCAGGACTAATACATTAGCATTCAGGGCTGAATCGCAGGAGGGTACAGGCACACACAGCTCACAGTGAACTCAGCTTTTTGGCTGTTAAAACAAGAATTAATTGAACAGAATTAAGAAGTTCAGATGCTGTCCTTTTGGATAGAATATGCCAACACACTAGCTAGTGCACTGTTACAACAACCTGCCCCTCTCCATAGTAAACGTAACTCAATCATAAGAGACCAGCCATGATTTAAGAGAGAAAGAAACAGAATGATAGAGCATGTAACAGCATGGGCTTACTGCTACATTTGCATTGACGTCAGAGCAAACAAGATTAAATGAAGGCAAGCACAGCTACAGAAATGTGGCCTTAAACACAGCCCCAGAGTTGCTGATATTGCCAGTCTTCTTTGTAACTCCACCTGGTGTGCTGACATAGCCCCAGAGATGCCTTCAAGAAGCAGCTGAAGATCCATGTGGCAGTTGGCACAGTGAGAGCTCCTCTCACTTTTGAACAAAGGGCATATTGGCACAGAGAGGGATCAGCATGGGGCAGAAAGCATCCTGCTGGCACGTTCCCCCACAAGGAACCATCGAAGCTGGCAGAATTTGCATCAGCCTCTTAGCTGCTATAAGCTCTGCTGGGACTGCTTTGGCCTCTGCCTAGTCCAGGATTAGGGAAAAGACCAAAAAAAAAAAAAAAAAAGGCTTGATCTCATTTGCCCAATCATTCACTCTCCCTACCTTTGCACAGTGTAACCTTGACACTTTTGAGATTCAGTCTTGGAAAGCCCAAGCCATGTAGAGAACCAGGCCACTGGGAACAATGGTTAATGGCACCTTCAAAAAGCTAAGAACAATTGCAGCTAAAAATCTGTTACCATAGAAGCAAAGCCCATTCAAGTCTACCCCTTCTTCAAATAAAGCATGATTACATGGTGAAATTGCCAAAATCTGCACCACTGTTCACTGAACAAAAAATGGAAAAAATATCCATGGCCAAGAAAAAAAAAATCTGGCAAGAGAACATCCCTTCAAAAAAACTAAGTGGATAGATCCCAGTCTTCCCAGACACTGTGAGTTAGAGTGAACAAACATCCTTTGACTTACAGGATGGGATTACCTGCTGTGCATCATTTAAACTTCTCAAAAACAGGCTGAATTGGGGAATAAATTATTAATGACATCCCTGGTTCTCACTGCTCTCACCATTATTCCACTTTACATTTACTGTAGAACAGATTCCACTTTGGATCTATGAGCTAAAGCACTTTTCTAAAGATTCAAACAAAATCAACCAGAATCACAATTTCAGACTAATTCCCCTGTTTGGGGAAGATAATCCAAACACAAAGACACCCCTTCCTTCATGTCTGTGTATAGAGGAGTTGTTCTGGAATAGTTAAAGCATAATGGGAGAGCTCTGGCAGACAAGTTACACTGCAATACCTTCTCCAATTAATTTGTCCCAGCTGAAGAAAACTGGAGATAGTTGATCTGTGAACTACTGAGAATTAAATTCTTCCCCTGTTTCCTTCTTGAGGAATCTCTGTCTAGCTAAAGCTACCTGGGGAATTTTGTGTTTCCTGCATCTTAGAGTCCATAATATAACCAGGTAGGCTTCTTGTAAGGAAAAAAAAAGTATTAAGAAAACTTTGCCAAATAACTTCATTACACTCAGGACTCCAACCAGATGCCTCTGTTACACCCACAGTGCCAGGCCAAGCAGTGTGCTATGAGGAGCTAAAACCCTTTCAAAATTTTGTTCCTCTGGCAAACAGAGTTCCTGGGGGCTTACTGCCTTTCTGGGCTTGTTTCAGGATCAACAGTCAGCCAATATTTTTGGAAAGGGTAGGAGCTTTCATGAGCCTCTTGGATCAGGTTTCAGGATCTTATATCACTTTCTGATCCCAGCATGAAGAAAAGTGAGGGGTTTGTTTTGTGTGTGTGTGTGTGGTTTTTTGTTAGTTTGTTTTTTTTCTGTGTGTGTGGTTTTTTGTTTGTTTTTTATTTTGCTTTGGTTTGTTTCTTTGAATCCGTGCAGCTTTAATGGGCACAAATACCTCTGAAGAGATACTTGGCTTTGGTGGTTGTGGGTTGGAAAAGCAGCTACACATCTCTAATCAAACTGCACCAAGCAATTTTCTCTCATCCTTAGGAAGGCAGGGAGTTAAGTTGAATTATGCTACCTAGCTTATTAGTACAAGGTCATTGAAGACTTGACAGATCCTTCACTGCATTTCTTTTGTCCTCTCTTTGACATGTAGGACACAAATGCTGTTGTTGCATTAATCACAACAGGTCCTGTTTCAAAATCTTAGAATAATATCTCACACGGAACTTGCTGTTCCTGGCCACATGGATCACTGGTGGTGTCCTGGAGACACTTAATGTGCCACTGAATGTCCATACAGCAGCAGTTTTCATTTGCTCTGAACCATGAGGAATGAGATTTTGGCACTTGTAACTTGTGCTTTTGAGCATTTTCTAGTCCACCAGTCCAGAGTCACTCTTTCGATTCAATACTTAGCAATTGACTTTATCTGGAAATGTAAATAGACCCTTTGCTTCACTCTGAATCATAGAATCATAGAATCATAGAATCCTAGGGGTTGGAAGGGACCTCGAAAGATCATCTAGTCCAACCCCCCCTGCCAGAGCAGGGTCACCTAGAGCACATCACACAGGAACTTGTCCAGGTGGGTTTTGAATGTCTCCAGTGAAGGAGACTCCACAACCTCTCTGGGCAGCCTGTTCCAGTGCTCTGTCACTCTCACAGTAAAGAAGTTTTTTCTGATATTCACCTTGAACCTCCTATGCTCCAATTTGCACCCATTACCCCTTGTCCTATCACTGGTCATCACTGAGAAGAGCCTAACTCCATCATCCTGACACTCCCCCTTCACATATTTGTAAACTTTGATGAGGTCACCCCTCAGCCTTCTTTTTTCCAAGCTAAAGAGACCCAGCTCCCTCAGCCTTTCCTCATAAGGGAGATGTTCCACTCCCTTAATCATCTTTGTGGCTCTGTGCTGGACTCTTTCAAGCAGTTCCCTGTCCTTCTTGAACTGAGGGGCCCAGAACTGGACACAATACTCCAGATGTGGCCTCACCAATGCAGAATAGAGGGGGAGGAGAACCTCTCTTGACCTACTAACCACACCCTTTCTAATGCACCCCAGGATGCCATTGGCCTTCTTGGCCACAAGGGCACATTGCTGGCTCATGGTCATCCTCCTGTCTACCAGGACCCCCAGGTCTCTTTCACCTACACTACTCTCCAGCAGGTCAGCCCCCAACCTATACTGGGACATCGTGTTGTTCTTCCCCAAATGCAAAACTCTACACTTGCCCTTGTTGAATTTCATCATGTTTCTCCCCAC
This sequence comes from Hemiprocne comata, assembly GCA_020745705.1. Lineage (NCBI taxonomy): Eukaryota > Metazoa > Chordata > Aves > Apodiformes > Apodidae > Hemiprocne > Hemiprocne comata. Next base: position 160,130,589 of record CM036587.1, read on the forward strand.
CCAACTCTCCAGCCTGTCTAAGTCTCTCTGAATGGCAGCACAGCCTTCTGTGCTCATGTCTTGGACAATAGACAACATTTTAAAATAGAGAAAAGCTCATTGCAACTACAGCACTGGCTTCACTCTTTGTCTCCTGACTTACAAGGAGACATGTACAGTTATTGAAATAAGGAGCACTTACTTTACCAAGCCTGGGAGCATTGGAATTTTTATTTATTACAGTAATTCCAGTGCTGCTGCCAATGAACAGTACACCCTCACTTGCAGATGCCCCTTTAGTTCAAGTCATAGAATCATAGAATGCCAGGTTGGAAGGGACCTCAAGGATCATCTGGGCCAACCTTCTAGGTACTTGTGGACTTTATGAATTCAGCCCTACCAGGTTCCTAGAAATGCTGATGACTTTACTCACCTCCCTTTATTTTATTTTCATCTTACTTATTACCATTGCTTTGCACTCAGGAGTTAGGAAGGAAAAGAAGATAGCTTTTCTCCTGTGAGATAAACACATTTCACTGCAAAGAACAAACAAAGCCTGGAAAAAATAGGAGTTTTGAAATGCCAGGGCTAAGACAGCCTTGTGCTTCTCCAGGCAAGCTGCTCTCTCTCAAATTCACAAGGACCTCTTCTGCTACATGAGCTGCTGGCCATGGAGGCAATCCCAGCTCTTCTGTAGAGCATAATTTAAAACTAGAGCTAAGATGGCACAACCTTCACCCAATTTTATGTGTGGCTAAAGAACAATGAAGCCTGCCACCCATGACCCTCTTGGGCATCATGTATCTCCCTTAGCTGAGGATCCAATGTAAACACCTATACTTGTGGGTTACTACATACATGCAAACAGTCCCTTCAAGCTTCCTTACAGGTGGAGAAGGGTGAATATGAAACCTTTCCGCATTCTGAATTCCACACAAGGCCACAAATTCAAGTGTTAGCAGAGTCTTGCTTCTCCTGATCCAGAAAAACACCGAGTTTTCCTGATTAAGTAGAATTATGTGCACATTACTTTCAGTAGGATGAGCCTCTTGGCTCTGTTAAAAGTGTTTCTGTCTATTGCAACAGTCTTCTGTTCAGTATAAAGGCATCACCAGTAACATCACTATCCCCTAATACCCCAGACTACCCAGACACTTGCTCTAAGCACCTTAGCTTGCTCTTTGATCTTGAACCTCTGTCCATCTCCTCAGAACTGGGGCTCCCCTTTCTCTGTCTCATCAAAACTTCTGCTCCTGGTCCCTGCAATTCACTTGGTGAAGGAGGCAATTTCTCCCTATAAAACTTGAACCATTTTTGGTTTTCTTTTCATAGAATCACAGATTCGTAGAATGTTAGGTGTTGGAAGGGACCTTTAGAGATCATTGAGTCCAACCCCCCTGCCAGAGCAGGATTACGTAGAGCAGATCACACAGAAACACATCCAGGAGGGTTTTGAAAGTCTCCAGAGAAGGAGACTCCACAACCTCTCTGGGCAGCCTGTCCCAGGGCTCTGTCACCCTCACAGTAAAAAAGTTCCTCCTCATGTTGAGGTGGAACTTCCCATGTTCTTGCTTGTACCCATTGTTCCTTGTCCTATTACTGGGTACCACCAAAAAGAGACTGGCCCCTTCCTCTTGAAAGCCATCCCTCAGATATTTATAGACATCAATGAGATCCCCTCTCAGCCTTCTCTTCTCAAGACTAAACAGCCCCAGTTCTCTCTGCCTTTCTTCATAGGAGAGATGTTCAAGTCCCTTAATCATCCTCGTAGCCTCTGTTGGACTCTCTCCAGTAGATCCCGGTCTCTCTTGAATTGGGAAGCCCAAAACTGGATGCAGTATTCCAGGTGTGGTCTCACTAGGGCAGAATAGAGGGGGAGAAGAACCTTCCTAGACCTGCTGGACACACTTTTCTTAATGCACCCCAGGATGTCATTGGCTGTCTTGGCAGCAAGGGCATGTTTTTGTCCCATGGATAACTTGCTGTCCACTAGGACTCTTTCTCCATGGAGCTGCTTTCCAGCACAATGACCCCTAATCTGTGCTAGTGCCTGGTGTTATTCTTGCTCAGATGCACTACTCTGCTCTTGTCCTTATTGAACTTCATGAGGTTCACCTTCACCCAGCTCTCTAGCCTGTCTAGATCTCGTTGGATGGCAGCACAGCCTTCTGGTGTGTCAGCCACCCCTCCCAGTTTCATATCATCAGCAAAATTGCTGAGGTTACACTCTATCCCCTTATCCGGGTCATTGATGAAGATAGTGAACAAACCTGGACCCAGTACTGATCCCTGGGGAACACCACTGGCCACAGGCCTCCAGCTTGACTCTGTGCCACTGATCACAACCCTCTGAGCATTGGCTGTTGAGAAGCAGTGGCTGCTTGTTCCCCATCTCTAGGGATATCATTAGGGGAAGGGGTCCACATGGAACAGAGTCAGGTGCTGCCCAGCCTTCCTCACAATTTTGTTTCTGGTAGAAAAAACAAAGGCATGAAGAAACCTAGAGTGTGTCAGGAAGGCACATCATACCTATAAAAATGAGGCTTCACTGAAACAAGATTTTTTTCTTAACATTATCCTCTGATCAAGTAGCAGAAAGGAGAGTCCTACTTCTACTCTCTATCTCCTCCATGGCCCTGCACTGTATCCTGAGTTGGGTTCCTCACCTAAGAAGCTGCATGTCATAGTGAGAGGAAGAATTTTTCCCATGGCTATTGTCATTAATTACCTCGATAATCTCTCTCCTTAAATGGTCTACTTCAGATTTGAACTATTACTTGTTTTCCATGCTGCCCAACCCACCATGCTGTCCACATATCTCATTTCTCAGCTGGACAGTATGTGTGTGGCTGTTGATTATGTAGTTGGTACAATGTGTGTCTCGTAACAGTAAAGCCCCGGGTCAGGGGTTTTTTTCAGCATCTCCTTTCCCAGGCAGGGTCAGAGCAAGGGTGAAGGGATTCAAGGGAATCAGAGATCATTTAGCATGATTCATGATGATCTGTAGCCATCTCAGAGCAATGAACAACTTCTTGTGTACTGGAGATGTTTATAAACTGTATACTGAACACACAGGGATTTTAGTTCCTCTTGCCATATGAGACCAAAGCTGGACTTAAGCCTCATCTACTTACATGTTTTAAATAATGACAAACCAAGCCCTCTTCATGCCCTGCAGGCCACTTGATCCAGTTCCTCATGGCAGATTACAAAAAAAACATAATTAGGGAATTAGTAGGGATATCGTATCCTAATCTCCAAATGCTCAGACTCAGGAGCAAAAGCAAACTGAACCTCTCTGAGTGTGGTTCCCATATTGAAAGGGGACTAAATAAATAACTCCATGGTCTTAAGGATAACATCAAATCCTCATCTCATAAAAATAAGGCAATTATTGGAAAGTGGGTAGCTGGATGGGGGTGAGGGGGAGTCTAATGGTCTCTTAATTCTGTCAGATTGTGAGGAAACATTCCAAAACCATTGTCATCAGTGCTATGCTGTGATAGCAGCAGCAGTTTTTCTTACACAGCATGATTGCAACACTGTCAATCTACCCTGGACTCCTCTAGGAAGTCAGATGGCACTAACACCTGCAAAGCCACCAAGCCACCCCACATCACAGATGTGCAGGTTTCATTTCACAGCATGGTCCTGCAGAGTTTCTGTATCCTCATGAGCTACGGAAGGTTTGCATAGTTCAGGTGGAGAACATGCCCTATGCCCTGTGCCTCACACAGATTCACTCTCAGCATTGTACCTCGGGCCTCTCACAGTTTTTTTGTGTGCCTTCCAGTTTTATTACGGTACTGATGTGCTGGGAAAGCAGCATGACTAGCACCACTGAAACCAGAATAGCAATGCCAGCTCTTTTCCCATTTCTCCAAGACCCATCTGAAGTGCTTTCTTCATTTGGAAAACTACCCAGTAGGACCCCAAGCTTACAAATTCCCTGTGTCTAATAACCCTCTTGTGGGATTTTCCCCCTTAACTGACTTTTTGTATTGCAGAAATAAGACCAGCATCTGCTTCCCATTAATTTCCTCATTCAATTCTTGGATTTTGGAGATCTCCTTAAGGAAATTAGGCAAATCAGGCTTAAAATTCTCCTGAAAGCTTTCCCCAGTAGTGAAAAGCTGATGGCTGTTGTTATTAGTAGCTTGGCTTTAGAGTTACTTACATGACTGGATAAGCTGGTCTATTTTAGTAGTAGCAATTATCTAATCTATGCAAAGACACTGGGGATTTCAACAGCGGAGACAAATACATCATGAAAAGCTGTAAACATGCTTTACTTACAGAAAAATCCTAATAAATGTAGCAAAAAAAAAAAAACCACCAAAAAACCAAACCAAAAACAGGAAGGTTGTTCTACATAGAGCTTAGTAGAAGTCTTCTGGGTTTTGCACCCATCCTGGAAGACCGAATAGGAAGACTGGACATTGCTGGGGATGCAATGAAGTTTGGAGCAAATACTTCCCTTTCATTCACAGCTACAGGGTTCTTCCTCTAAAGCTTACACCAAGTGGTGCTTCCAAAAAAGATGCCAAAGTCTGAAAACCATATTGCATAATGGGACATGGTCCCTGCAGGTGAAGTAGTATGTAGAGCCCAGACATTTCGTTTCCAGCTGTCTGAAATTGTAACCCTGCTAATAACAACTAGAAGAATTGAGATTGCAAGCTTATCTGGCAGCTTTTGCCAGCATTAGTTTCAGTTTTTACATGCTCTAAAGATCACGGGTTCCTGTTCACAACCCCTGTTAAGTATCCTGAAATATATCTCTTCTAGATAATTGTTCCATTTTAGTCATTATTTTAAATAGATGTTTCCACGAGGAGGGATTTTCAGCCATTTTTTGCTGTACAGTTCATTGTTTCTAATCTCTCCACTGCCATTACTATGGCAATCAAGTGCCTGTGCAATGCCCCAACCAGAAAATATCTGTTTTATTTGATTAGCTCCCAAGTTCAGTCTTATTACTTATTAATAACCTCATTCTATCTATGGTCTGCATTGATCCCTCTCATCCTTGGCTCCTGCTCTGCTCTCAGCTTTCTCAGAGTAACATTTTCAAAGTCAAAAATTTCCAGCCATCCCTCCAAGCCAGCCTCCTGTACAATCAATAAGAAGCCCATTGCTTCCACACTTACCAGCCGACCTGGCAGTTCTTGCTTTGCTCGTTGTTTTATCATTCCCAAGAAGTTTCTCCTCTTCCTGATGAGATCTAGTAACGATAATTCAAGCTGCTACAGCAGGGTTTGCAGAGACCAGGTGCCTGCCTTTCTCAGGAGAACTGAAAGGCTTAGAAATCTTACCAGGAGATAAGAAGTGGGAGATTAGGGTCAGCATTGCTGCAGTAACTTAATGACTGAACAGATTCTCCATGCTAAAAAAAGCAAATGTGATTGTGTTGTATCATTCTTGCTTCTTTAGAGAGGAGTATTCTTACTTTAAGTATCCATCTTAAAATTATCCCCCTTTTCCACTTGTCTTTCACCCATCGTGCACTTTTTTCATCCTTTAATTCTTTTTTCTTCTCTTATGTGCCCTGCTTGTCCTTCACCTTGTCTTTGCTCTCTTTTCACGGAGGAACATTACCCCAAAATCCTCAAATCATGCCTACCCTGCACTTAAGGTGCTGATTTCAAAAATATTTTCCCCATATTTCTGTTTCAGCATCTAAGTAGAAATTGTCTAAATTTCAGCAAAATCAGTGATGGGGTTTCTAGGTGTATTGGGTGTATGAAATCCAGTCATTTGTGTTCTATCCAAATCCCAGTTCATGATGGGGTGCATAAGTTCAAGGAAGGTAGGTAGCCTGGAATGAGGTATGTGGAGCAAGAGGCATTTCAAGCCATGTCAAGCCTTTGTTGTTGCCCACTCAGATACCTTGACTACATACATTTGTTGCATATTGTAAAAGAACCTTCACAAGGTGATGCTGAAAGTGCAGCAAGTTTTAGTCCAGTTTTATCAGAGATTTGAACAGTTCTAACCCTGGTCTATTGACAGAACTTCCAGCTAGGTGCCAAAAGGGAAGCAGGCAAAGTGACTGAGTAATGAAAGCCAAGAGATAACCTAGCCTACCAGGTCTCAGCAAGTTTGCAAATGACACCAAACTGTGTGGTGTGACTGACATGCTGGAGGGAAGGGATGCCATCCAGAGGGACAAGCTTGAGAAGTGGGCTCATGGAAGCTGCATGAAGTTCAACAAGGCCAAGTGCAAGATTCTGCACCTGGGTCAGGGCAATCCCAAGCAGAAATACAGGTTGGGTGGAGGATGGATTGAAAACTCTTTGGAGGAGAAGGACTTGGGGGTGATGGTGGATAAGAAGCTCAAAATGAGCTGGCAACGTGTGCTTGCAGCCCAGAAACCAACTGTGTCCTGGGCTGCATCAAAAGAAATTTGACCAGCAGGTCAAGAGAGGTGATTCTCCCCCTCTACTGGGCTATCATGAGACCCCACCTGGAATACTGTGTCCAGTTCTGAAGGCCCCAACACAAGAAAGACATGGAGCTTCTGGAACAAGTCCAGAGGAGGGTCACAAAGGTGATCCAAAGGCTGGAGGACCTCTGCTATGGAGACAGGCTGAGAGAGTTGGGGTTGTTCAGCCTGGAGAAGGCTCCAGGGAGACATCATAGCAGCCTTCCAGTATCTGGAGGGGGCCTACAGGAAAGCTGGGGAGGGGCTTTTTTCAAGGGCATGTAGTGAAAGGACAAGGAGCAATGGCTTTAAACTGGAAGAGGGGAGATTTAGAATAGATATCAGGAAGAAATTCATTGCTGTGAGGGTGGTGAGACACTGGAAGAGGTTGCCCAGGGAAATTGTGGAAGCCCCATCCCTGGAAGTGTTCAAGGCCAGGTTAGATGGGGCTCTGAGCAACCTGGTCTAGTGGGAAGTGTCCCTGCCCATGCAGGGAGGTTGGAACTAGATGATCCTTTAGGCCTCTTCCAACCCAAACCATTCTATGATTCTATGATTCTATGATTCTGTCTGGGAGATTATGATAGTGCAGGTGTGAGCTCAGTTAGTCAAGAGAGATCTAGCAGGGACAATGGACTCAGTGGCTAATTATCAAACAATAGCAGGGCTGGGTATCCTGGAGGTGAGGAGTGAAAGGCATGGAGAGGAGAACAGATTTATACAGTGTCTCCACTGAGACACCAAAACTGCTATGTCCAGCTCAGGACAACAGCCTCCTGGTACTTGGCTTACTCCAGTTGCATCCTCAGAACTACTTCACAGAATCACACAGAATCACAGAATGGTAGGGGTTGGAAGGGACCTCTGGAGATCATTTAGTCCAACCCCCTGCTAGAGCAGGATTCCCTACACAGGGACACGTGCAGGTGGGTTTTGAATGTCTCCAGGGATGGAGACTCCACAACCTCCCTGGGCAGCTTATTCCAGTGCTCTGTTACCCTCAGAGTAAAGAAGTATTTTCTTATATTTAGGTTAAACCTCCTGTGTACCAGTTTGTGACCATTACCCCTTGTTCTATCACTGGACACCACTGTCCCTGCCAGCAGCCCTTAGGGAGGCACCAGATGAAGGCATGACCTGTGAATCCCTGTTGTCACCTGATGGCACCACTGTGGCAAGGTATCTGTGTGCAGGCTTGTTCCTTCCAACAAGTTCTTAAACCAGCAACTCCGTGCTACATTGTTTGGCTGTGTTTATCTGGTGCTGTGGAACTACCCTGCAGCATCACTGATGCCCAGCTCTTCTGCATTGTCCTCTTCCTGAGTCCTGCCACCTTCAGGTTTTGTCTTCCCATAATATAGTCCCATGGTTACACGTCATTAGAATTACATGGATCTTCTGACTGTACACAGATGCTTCAGTCTTTGCTGTCTCACAACCATGAGTCTTTTAGAATGAAAAGCCTGATTTCCAGACTTTTCCATTTTTTCCTCTGATTCTTGTTTGGAGAAGATGCAGATATTTCCCATTTGGCCAATGAGTCCCTGTATCTACTGACAGATGCTTGGCAACATCAGTGCTTGTTTGCAGCCTCTCATCAGAGGTACTGATGAATGTGACATTTGCAGCAGTGTTGTCTCTGATGTTTCATAAGACACTAGTGTGGCAAGAAAACCTGTTCACACTTTCTGTCACCCAGTGGCTGTGCTGTAGCCATAGAATCATAGAGTCATAGAATCATAGGATCGCAGAATTAGAGAGTGGTTTGGGTTGGAAGGGACATTAAAGATCATCTAGATCAAATCCCCCTGCATGGGCAGGGACACCTCCCAGTAGATCAAGTTGCTCAGTCCCCTATCCAACCTGGCCTTAAATACTTCCAGGGATGCTTCCTTGGGCAACCTGTGCCAGTGTCTCACCACTCTCATAGTGAAGAATTTCCTCCTAATGTCTAATCTGAATCTTCCCTCTTCAAATTTTAATCCATTACCCCTTGCACACTCACTCCAAACCCTAGTAAATTTCACTTCCCAGCTTTCCTGTACCCCCCTCCCCCTAAGCCTATATCTTTTTCACTTCTGTCTTAAACAGCTAGGAGAACTGGACTTTTATCAGGACCAACAGGAATAGATCAATTCAGTTCCAGCTATCCAGCAAAGAAACCTGAAAACGTTAGAAACACACTGGAATTCATTCAGGCTAATTCTATATAAATAAATTAGATATGCTTGGGTACATTCCTTCATACTGAAGTCAGCATGCATGGTGTACCCCATGTCTATGATAATAAAGTGTACTACCCTACAAAAAGAGGTGACTGCATTCAAACCACCTCCTTTGCATGGTCCCTGGCAGGTCCTAAGCACCAACTTGTGCCCAGGAATCATTTGGGAGGGTGCTGGTTGTCATGGAGTAAAAGTCTGTCAGGTAGCCCTCTAGTACTTCAGCAGCACAGTCAGCCTAGTGCCAGTGCCCCAAAATACTCCGTTATTGTTGGATTGATTAGAGCAAGATGTATTCTCAGAAGAGCTGGAGACAGCAGCTATTCTGTCAGCAGAGCTGAAGGTTATGGCAGTGCTGAGTTTGGGAAGATAAAGATTAGAGCTCTGCTCTACCCCAGCCTGGATTGCTGACCACAATGGGATTGTACAAGGAGAGAATTTAGTTTTACAACCCAACATGTACTGAAATGGTGTCACTGGGGAGACCAGTGTCCTCTCTATTCTGATTTGAAGAGTCCATGATCTTAATCTACAGAGACCTTATTGTTTTTGTAAGTGAGTGTTTTGCAAGGAGATAATTATTATCTCATGCTTTCCCGCTGTGCTGTTTATTCTGGAAGGTCAGTCATCTGCCCTGTAAATAACTGGAGGGTCTGTCATTATTCCTGCCATGGTGTCCACATTTTCCATCTACCACTGGGTAGCAAGATTGCTCTGCCATAGGGATGGAAGCCAGGGGAGCTGCAAGTACCTCTGAGTAGCAGCAGATGAGCACTGACTTTAAGCAATAGCCACAGTAACCCACATCCATCCAAACAGTGTGGGACAGTGCAGGCTGGACCCTTAATATTCCTCAAATTATGCCTCTGCATGGGAACTTGCTTAACTGCATGTTCCTTTTGTCTGCCTATCAATATGGGAAAACCCAGACTAATGTTGCTGTTGTTCTTGGACATGCCATACGATAAAATGGGAATGAAAAATTCACAGAAGTACCAGTTCCTGAGGCCAACTTCAGTCAGTTCACACTCCCCAGCATGAAGAGCAAGAACCATTCCAGGACCTGAGTGTGCAGCTGCTGGTTCATACAGGATCAGTGAATGTAACCCCAGACCCTCCTGTCGTCAAGCAGACCACCAGGACTTCCCAAAAGCTCCTGGGCCCCCTTGTGCTGGGCACAGTCTAAATATCATTGAACAACAACCCTTCAAATATTTACAGCCCATATAGATTATACAGAGACTGGGAGAGGACATGGAGTTAGGAGAGGGGAAATGATCTAACCCAGTCACTACAGGAGGTTAATTGCAGCCATTTGGGCAGCCCAGCTGATGCTGCCTTCCAGTTCTCTGGCTATCATAGAATCATAGACTGGTTTGTCTTGGAAAGGACCTCAAAGATCATCTAGTTCCAACTCCCCTGCATGGGCAAGGACACCTCCCACTAGACCAGGTTGCTCCAAGCCTCATCCAATCTGTCCTTGAATGCTTCTAGGGATGGGGCATCCACAACTTCTCTAGGCAACCTGTTCCAGTGTCTCACCACTCTCATCACCCACACAGTTATAGACTGTGTTTCTAATCCTTTGAGCTCTGCTTCTTTCTTGCCACCAAAGCACTTTGCTTTGGTTTTGGTTTTTTGAGGTTTTTTTAGCCTGATTGACCTGGCAGGCTCGTGTTAGCTTTGGCAAACACAATCCTAGGCCAGCCCTATCTCCAATGAGGAGCTGATACTCCTGAGTGCTCCCAGGATTTCATGCTCCCAGAAGGACCAGGATGACTCCCCATGCTGTAAGGCAGCTCTTAAGATAGATCCTTCCAGACAGTGATGGTTAATGTCCAGAAAGATTCAGTCACTTTGAAAAAGCAATAAAAACAGGAAATATGACTTTTCCAGAAAATAAAAATTAAACCACTGTATTTAGCTGTTAACAGCCAAATTCATTGAGTTAAGTACAGTACTATGGTTGTTTAAAAGAGGGAGTTAGTTCTCTGCTACAGGACTTTCTATTTACTGTGCCATGATCCTTTCCACAGATAACACAGTCCATGGGACAAGTCCTTCAACCCCTGTGAAAATGGGCTATTGATTTATTTTTTCATTTAAAATTCTCCCTGTTTTTATCCCTTGTGTGTTTGTCTGTTGTTTATCTGGTGTCCACTGAGTTGAACAGGCCAGAGATACGTGCTTAGAGTTTGTCAGGGAACTGCTGAGGCTGAGAGTTTTCAACACCAAAAAGAAAGATGGAGATGCCCAAGTAGTTATTTTAATCAATTGTTCTTTCTAATGAGAGCACAAGTGGTGAAGTAAGTAAGTCAACATTATGTTTTAATGTTTAAATTCCTCCTAAAACAGAACTTGGAGTGGACTTTCTGGATTGGGAGTCAAACAAAAATTGATATATGTCAATATATCACCAAGGCCTTTTAGGAGCCCTGCTTGTGTGTATTAACATGAATCTTTTTTTATAATCTAGCCTTAAAAAGACCTGAAAATTATAATGAAGGCAGCAGTCAATGTCTCTGAGGCAGTGCATAGGGTTACTGAAGGTTCTACCTGACTCCTTTCAGCTGTTTCAAAAAGATCAGCAGTAGAGGACTTCCTTGGGTGTGATAAATACACACTCACACATGCTCTTGTTTGCGCACACAAAAGTCCAACCATCTTTAAGGCTCTTATGCTGATGCTAAGTCTGTCTTTTCACCTGCTTTTGAAAACAAAATATTCAGAAATTGCGTCAGATGCAACTGGGTATTGCTCTTGAAAGATTATGTGGAGAAAAAAACAAAGCCTTTGCAAGAGAAGTTAAAAAGGAAAAAAGAGGATTTGAGTTTTTCAAAAGAAAAAATATACACAATCTTGTTCTGAAATAAATGTGAGAAATAAAGGAATAACAAAAGGCAAATGGAACTGAAGAATGAAATACAATGAAGATGGGGAGTAATCAGCTTATGGGCTGCTTTTATACAATAAAGTGAATCATGCATAATTTACAGAGGCACCTACAGATCCCACTGCCTTCAAACAATATCCCTTCTGTAAGCAGAGGTTCATTGAGCAGACCCTCTGGTAGGCGAGTGTTAGAACAAGAGGAAATGGCCTCAAGCTGCACCAGGGGAGGTTTAGACTAGACATTAGAAAGAACTTTTTCACTGAAAGGGTTGTCAGACATTGGAACAGGCTGCCCAGGGAGGTGGTTGAGTCACCATCCCTGGATGTGTTTAAAAGTCATCTGGATGTGGTGCTTGGGGACATGGTTTAGTGCTGGACTGGGGAGAGTAGGGTTAATGGTTGGACTCGATTATTTTAAAGGTCTTTTCCAACCTAAGTGATTCTATGATTCTATGAACTGACCTGTTTTCCACCTTGCATTTGCACCATTGTAGACATCAGTGTCAATTCCTATCAGAGTCCTCTATTCTTTAACATCTGTCCTATGAAGAAAGGCAGAGAGAACTGGGGCTGTTTAGTTTTGAGAAACAGGAGAGGGGATCTTACTAATGTCTGTAAATATCTGAGGGGTGAGTGTCAAGAGGAAAGAGCCAGTCTCTTTTCAGTGGTGCCCAGTAATAGGACAAGGAACAATGGGTATAAGCTAGAACATAGGAAGTTCCACCTCAACATGAGGAGAAACTTCTTTACTGTGAGGGTGACAGAGCCCTGGGACAGGCTGCCCAGAGAGGTTGTGGAGTCTCCTTCTCTGGAGACTTTCAAAACCCTCCTGGATGTGTTCCTGTGTGATCTGCTCTACGTAATCCTGCTCTGGCAGGGAGGTTGGACTAGATGATCTCCAGGGGTCCCTTCCAATCCCTAACTTTCTATGATTCTATGATTCTCATGAAAATGAGAAATAATTTCAGCTGCATCTGTTGCACGCAACATCTTAAATTGCAAGTGAGTTGCTGTGTGTAGAAAAGAAGGCTGGGTGACCTCTTACACCTATATACAGTTGTTGTGTTAGCAATTATGACATATGGAACAGTTTTCTTTTCACATCCAGAACAGTTGTTTATGTGGAGTTTGCCTTCACTAGCTGTTTCCACGAGGAAGGGGGACTAATTCTTTTCCCCTTTTTGATTTTTGCTCCTGTCTACATGTTGCAGCAGCCAGAAGTTGGGAAGCTAGAAAGCAGATCCGAAGGAGAAAAGTGGAGCCAAGTGCATGCTCCTTTGCTGATGTTCACACCTGTATGGTAGATAATAAACTACACAAGAAGGTAGCCAGAAATATCACTTGAACATTGAGCTGTTGACTGCAATATTTTGAGTTTGACCATCCAACCAATTCCTTACCTACCGAGTGGTCCATCTGTCAAGTGTGTGTCTCCCCAGTTTAGAGACAAGGATATTGTGTGGGACAGTGTCAGAATATGGAGCTATACGAAGCTATTGTTAGTCAAGTTAAAGTTTTCATAATCTAGTTGTCCAAATTAATAGTCTAGTCATGAAACTATACATACATAGTCCAAATTAACATAAAGAAGTCTCAATGCTGTTAAATTTGTTACTAAAGAAAATAAAGGAAAAAAAAATAAAAAACCCAGCTTTTTGATATCTACCCTTTTCTTTTTTTCATTCTGTGCTCATTCTTCCAGTGCCTGTCTGGCTTCTATGGTTGACCATTTCAACCTTCCTCAGGAAGCGTGGGAGGTGGGTATGTTGTCAATATCCTGAGATGTCTGCCACAAGTAGTATGGTAGCATTTCTGCAGTGGCCACTGATGGGTCTTTAATATTTTTGTTCACAGTCAGGGACCTCTGGTATCAACCTGTGTCTATACTCTTCCACACCACAATTCATTTTGAACTCACAGACTATTCAACCTACACTGCAACTCTTTGGTATCACTATGATGAAGCTCATCTAAAGCAGACCATAGTTACCTGACTGCTACACAATTGCTATCCTTAGGAGAAAAAATAAATAAATTAAAATCAGCTCAGTCTAGGCATACCAAGACAAGTAATCAGTCTGGACTGACTAAGCCTTGACTGCCAGGTCAACACAAGCCTGTGGTCTTTATGTTGTAATAGCAGAAGTCATAGTTACTGGGCTGCAAAGCACCCCCTGCTATATGTATGTCAAGGCTTGAATCCAAAACCCCTCTTGGATGGCTCTAGAAAGAGCCACTTCTTGGGACATTGGCACAGGCAGGTCTCAACCACCCATTAACCCCTGGCTACTCCCACCTCATGTGTCAGTTCAGCTGTTGCATCTGTTCAAATTTGAGGTGGCTGCTCCTTGGTTGCTCTCTTGCTACTTGTGCCTAATGCTTTAGCAAGCAGCTCTCAGTCATTGGATTGGCATGAGGATTTTATAGACACTTTCCAAGTGTCTATTGGTAGCTGTTAATCACTGTTAAAGACCATCTCTAGCATCCTGCACAAATTACAAGGTTGGGAGTGATCAAACTTTGCCAGAATTTTATTCTACACTGTCATGCTTTCTTTTACTTTCATCATTGGTTTCAGCTTCCTCTGTAACAGCCCTGCTTCACATTGCAATACAATTCTGTGAATTGTCCTGTATTTCTCTGTGCCAGTAAATTATACCTTTCAGTGTATTTCAAACCCAATAAAAGAAAACTTAATGTCATAACTAACTCCTCCTTCTCTCTGTTTCTGTCTCACTGTGGTACTCCAGTCTTTGTGTGAGTGCAGGCTACCATGAAGCAGACACTGATTTCTCAGCAGTTGTTTTCAATTTTATTCACAAATTTGGAAGCTTTACAGGGAAGAACATCTCCCAGAATCTTTGACCAAGAAGCCTCTCACTGAGCTGAAAGGTTAATTAGACATCACATGCTTTGGCTCACCAAGTGCCTATGAACTGAAGATATCAAAAATATTACTTTTAGTTTCCTGATATCCAAAGAGCAAAGTACCTGGAAGTCAAAATATGGAGCATGTTTTGACAATGTTCAAGCACCCTCACAACCCTCACAGCAAGCACTAGAATGTGAGGAAATGGCCTCAAGCTGCACAGAGGAGGTTTAGATTGGATATTAGGACAAATTTCTCTACTGAAAGGTTTTTCAGGCACTGAAACAGGCTGCCCAGGGAAGTGGTGGAATCACCATCCTGGAAGTATTTAAAAGACTGGTAGATGTGCTGCTGAGGGACATGGTTCAATGGTGGATTTGACAGTGCTGAGTTAATGGTTGGACTTGATTCCCTTAAAGGTCTTTTCCAACCAAAACAATTATATGATTCTATGATTCTTAGTACTATCTTAAGCATAGCTTCTGTGATGGTAGTTCTCTGCCAGAACCATTTGCCTACTCTTATGTGGAGAGTTCCTATGGCTGGACATCTGCAAGATACATCTACATCTGCAAGATGCATCTGCTTCTGCATCTCTCTTATCTTTGGTTGTATTTCAAACTGTAGCTGCTCATCAACAGGTACAATCAAGTTGCTGCATGTCCTGCAAGTGAAAAATACATTTGTTTTTATTAACTGTATGTGGTCCTGACAACCAAATGTCCATCTTCTTCATCAATATGCTTTTATTCCTCCAGAAGAGCCTGACTGGCCTCCAGGTAAATAGGGGACAGCTTCTCTGTATGCATCTCAAAAGACCTGAGAAATGCACCTTGCAGATAGTCTCTTCCTAACTGCCTCAGTGTCTCAAGCAGGGCTGCTTTATGCTTCTAGTGCTTTATCTTGATGTGATCATGTTCCTCACCTGTTTTCTCCTTTGCCTGACTGTAGCTTAAATTGGGTTTTGCCTGTTTTTCTTCTCATGCAATTTACATTCTTAGCCTGTCTAATTCTTTTTCTGTCTCCTCTTTTTCCTTCAGCCCAAGCCCCTGCATTCATTCTCAGTTGTTGGTTTGGCATTGTTTAGATGAGAATCCCAAGGTCTGCACAGGTTTCCAGGTGGTGTGAGCAGACCAACAATTGATCCAGTTGTGATCAAACAGAAAGAGCTCTTGTTACCTCCATCCTTCCCCCCCTTCCCTGCCCTCTGCTCTTCTAGTTACAGACAAATCTCTGCTGTCTCAGATGTATAAAACTCTTCTTCCAAACTTCTGCACTTTCTGTACAAAGAAATACTTTCTGTCTGTCTTTGAAACTGAAATTACAATGAAAATCACTGTCCTTTCCCATTGGACTAATACAGGATTGATTGTTCCACACAGAATATTATCCAATCAAATAATAAAGGACACAAATGATAGCTGTTTCAATGCTTTTCCTGGGAGACTGTGCCACATCCTGATCAACGTCTTTGCAAGGGGTTTGTGCTGATAATCAGATTCATTTTTTTCAGTTTTAAATTCAGCCTGTTACTCTGAGCTACTTCCCATTGTGGGGCCCTTAATCAATTCATCATTATTATTGTTGCTGTTTACATTAATGAAGTCAGCAGTGGAGATGCTTGGCTCTGGTATAATGTTTGTTGTTATATGTGTATAATAAAAGTCTCCCTTGCACTGAAGAGTTTATATCTTTATAGCTTAAGATAAGAGGCTGATGCAAACACTGAGGATTTACAGGACAAGGTGATGGTAAAAAATTCTCAAACTCAAGAAGAGAAAATCTGTCTTTCTGAAACCTTATGTGTATAACTCGATTATTAAAATATTTAGAAGCTTATTCAGGGCTGTAAGTGCTGTCCTTTTGTGTTTACACATAAATGGCCTCTGCCCCAAGAAGTTCACATTCTAAGAAACAGGTTTATCAAAGATCTAGAAAGACATCCCTGCTTCAAGCACTGCTTTCCTAGGTGATACCCATGCATTTTTCTGAAACAAATCGATCTTCAACTATCTTAATGAGGAATTCAATCCAGAGTCTAACAGAGTGATCCACATTGAAGCAAAACACAGCTGTGGATTTTGAGTTTTAACAATACAAGATTAGAGAGACAGAGGGATGCAAGATCAATGTTTTTGCCTGTCTTATTTGCATAAATATAATCAATTACATGTGAACCCACCCTAGTAATATGTTGTTTTAGCCCCAACATAAGAAGGACATGGAGCTCCTGTAGCAAGTCCAGAGGAGGGCCATGAAGATGATCAGAGGGTTGAAGCACCTCTGCTATGGAGACAGGCTGAGAGAGTTGGGGTTGTTCAACCTGGAGAAGAGAAGGCTCCAGGGAGACCACACAGTGGCCTTCCAGTATCTGAAGGGGCTACAGGAAAGCTGGGGAAGGACTTTGGACAAGGGCTTGTAGTGAGAGGGCAAGGGGTAATGGATTAAAACTGGAAGAGGGGAGATTTAGATTAGACATTAGGAAGAAATTCTTTAGTATGAGGGTGGTGAGACACTGGCACAGGTTGCCCAGAGAAGTCGTGGAAGCCCCATCCCTGGAAGTGTTCAAGGCCAGGTTGGATGGGGCTCTGAGCAGCCTGGACTCTAGTGGGAGGTGTCCCTGCCCATGCAGGGAGGTTGGAACTAGATGATCTTTAAGGTCCTTTCCAACACAAACCATTCTAGGATTCTATGATTTTATCAGTCCAAGCTCAGTTGAACTGTCCTGGGATTTTCATGTCATGGTAAACAGACAAAGGGCTCGACTCCTCCCCCTCACCTGCTCCCCAACCAGCAATGGCATTGCTTTTCTGGGTATCCTTCTGCATCCCAGAAGCTGCCTGAGTGCCTATGAGTTCACATTTTCTCTGCTTGCATAGGACCATCAAGCACCTGGACCCTGCAAAATAGCCTTTCAGCTGCCTGTGGCTGCATACATCTGCAGTGACAAAAACAACCATCTTCAGCACAAAATATTATTTACTTATTCCTGTAAGGTACAAAGCTTTCAGAACAAAGTCTAACAACCAGACTGAGGCTAAATGCATGGGTATTAAGTGCATCTTCATAAATTTGAATCCTTTCATCCTTTAGAATCAGAACCACCTCACTCTGTCAGCAAATCTTTGCCTCCCTGTCTGCCTTTGAGACAGGCAGCCTTTCAGTAACTTGCATTAGCCTCACTTACCCAAACTCCTCCCTTGCTTTCAAGCAGTATTAAAATTTCAGGCCCCCTTTGATATTTATGTCATTTTTAGGTTCAGAAGAGTACCACTTTCTAGCTGAATGGAGCCATCTAGATTGTGGATGATTTCTCCCTGTAATTCATGGCCAGCTGTTGCTATGTAACTCCTAAGCTATGTACCTGAAGTGCTTTATCTGTGTGATGACTTTATCTTTCTTGCTTGGTACAGTGACTTTTTGCTTCAATTTGACTGGAGAAAAGGGGAAAAAATAATTAACTATGACCAGATTATCAACTTTATTGAAATTAATCATGCTTAGAGAGGAGAGCAGGTCAACAATATTTGGATGTTAGGTGCCTGCAAGCCAGAGGGGACTGATGAAAAATGCTGTAGGGTACATCATGAACTACTAAAACCAATCTTTGCATAAGAGATTACCTTCAAGATCTTGTGGAGGAAAAGTACCAGAAGATAAAAGAAGGGCAAACAGTACTATCCTAAAAAGGAAGGTGAATTCCACATGAGTCAGCCCAACTTTGATGCTGGGAAATAAAGTAGACCAAATAATGAAACAGCTGATAAATAAGCAACTAAAGGAAAGGGAAGTGATAAGAAACATCCAACACTGATTTAACAAAACCAGTTTGTGTCCATCCAGCCAAAGACAGGACACTTATCTGGTTAGTAAGGGGAAGCACAAATCATTGACATTTCCCACAATTCTGCTCCACCATCATTGTGAAAGTTGTGAAAACTTCTCCAACTTCTCAGGTTGTAAAAATGTGGTTCCATGACTTTCAGCAACCTCCTCTAAGTAGACTCTGAATTTTTAATTTTGTTTAAATTTAATTGATCTTAATTTTTTTATTATTATTAAAATTGGTGGCCTAATTTGCCAGTTCATTGCAGTTCTGAGTGCATGTAATGGTGATGAAAGTACCAGTGCTGCTTTCTTAAGATCTACCTGTTTACCCAGTCAGCAGTGCCAAGGGAATGAAAACAGCCTCAGCATCATGCACAACCCTCTGGAACAGATGCACATCTTAGAAGGAGAACATTTCCTTGTGCAAAAGCAAAAAGCACACACATATTCCTGGACAGAAGAACATCCAGAGGCAGCTCAAACCATGCTTAGCACCCTTGTGTGAACAATGGAGCTGAGCCCTAGGTAGTCTGTGGAGAATCAATCTATATAGTTGACAGAGCAGAGAGAGAGCAGCAAAGAGGGGAACTGCTCATTGCCCGTGGAGTTAAATACACATGTACCACTTAGGTGACACCCCTGCAATCTATAAACTTCAGATTGCACTTCCCAGGCGAGTTCCAGGGTAATTAAGGGCATCTCAAATGGAGGCAGATTTCAGGGGTGTGTGTTCTGTGTTTCCACAAGCTAAATGCAGCCTCAGAGACCTAACTCACAGATGGGCAGAAAGACCTCCTTAGCCAACACAGTCAGTGGCTTCTGGGAAGTGATTTAGCTCACCCTATAGCAGACACCAGGGCTCAGCTCGGTTGCCCACAGTTAGGTGAATAATATGGCCAAGATTTCTTAATGGGCTTCCAGGTTGGGCTGGGAAATACAATACAGAGACTGGTGACAACCCATGGCATCTAAGACTGACCTCCAGAGGTGAGGTAGTGTTCACTGGGCAGCTCCAATGGTACCAGGTGGTTTTCC
Organism: Hemiprocne comata; assembly: GCA_020745705.1. NCBI lineage: Eukaryota > Metazoa > Chordata > Aves > Apodiformes > Apodidae > Hemiprocne > Hemiprocne comata. Next base: position 160,149,838 of record CM036587.1, read on the forward strand.
TTAGGCACTTGAACCTTACCATGGCTCTGGACTGCCTAAATTAAGATGCCTTGCTGACAGACACTTGTTTGTGGGTACAGAAAGGTAGGACTTCATCTGGATTGATTTCCATCTTTGATCACAGTTTCACTCTTGCAGTGAAATAAATCACTTGTACTTAATGCAAGCCTGGAGAGTCCACTCAGGAAATTAGTGTGGAGAAACCAGTGCATCATATGCAGAAACAGACTGTACAGTGTCTCTGTTCTGTAGACTAACCCTGTGGCACTGCTGCAAAAAACATACATGGCCCTCAGGGGCTTCCTCAACATCATCATTTACTGAAGGCCTCAGAAGGAATTATTCACTAATGGGGAGGAGACTCCTGCACAGTGTCTGTTGCTCAGCACTGCTCTGTAGTGAAGAGGTCAACACATTGGAGGGAGCCCAGAGCAGAGCAACAGGAGTGATCCAGGTGCTGGAAACACATGAATAATGAAGGAGTAATGAAGCTATTGGGTCTGTGGGTGTGTAGATGTGCATTAATCGTGAGACACTGGCACAGGTTGCCCAAGAAGTTGTGGCTGCCCCATCCCTGGAAGTGTTCAAGGGCAGGTTGGATGGGGCTCTGAGCAACCTGGTCTGGTGGGAAGTGTCCCTGCCCATGCAGGGGGGTTGGAACTAGATGATCTGTAAGGTCTCTTCGAACTCAAACCATTCTATGATTCTATGATTCTATGATTAATCACCTCCAAGGGTAAAAATGTAATAATAAAGAGAATTATGATCCTGTGGGGAACGGACTATTTTTCCTTCTCCCCCGTTACTTTCTGTGTCCATGGAGGGGTAAAAACCCCAAGTGTCTTCATTTTTACATGGAGACGTGTTGCCTAATAGGAAAGGGAAAACAGCAAACTTTCTAACAGGGAGGACAGTGGAGCTTTTACACAGATTGCCTCAGAAGGGAATGGATTGCAAGCTAAGAAGCTTCTAAGATGTTATACAAATTTCTTCTGATGGTGGCTAAGATTTATTTAATCCTGCTGCAGCGTGGACCTGTGACCACTTTTCATCCTTTCTACTCCTACACTTTCTTGTTTTTAAAATGTTATTCATGCCTAACATCCAATCATTTAATTCTGTTGAGTAGACAGATGGGAACACAGAACTGAGGAAGGAAATGGGGTTGTTCCTGTGCTTCATCCAAAATAATAAAAAAAATCACATTTCCAGTGTAATGATCTTTTATACAGACTCTATCATCCTTTCAACTGTTTCATGAACTCCTGGCAGCACTGATGGGACCACTGTCTCTACAGACACTCCCTGTAAGTTGCCTTTTGGCCTGGGTCTTCTCTACAGCAAAGACAGGGGGATCCACATGGTAAGACATTGGGGAAGTTCATGGGCAGGGGAAGGAAGAGGAGACAACAGAAAGTGGACCTAGGTAACAAAAGAGAGGGAAATTGATGGAAGGAAAAGCAATGTGGAGATGAAGAGTAAACAGTGCATTGCAAAAGGTGATAACAGGAAAAAAACACCCTGTGGTGAGACAAAGCAGGGAGAAAGCAAAGGAAGATGTGTAACAGGTCAGTGATTTTGCATTAGCACAAGTTAATGTATTTGCCCTCACAGAGAGGGAAATGAGAGGTTAAGCACTATTTTCATTCAGGAAGGCTGAGGGAAAATAGGCATCATGCCCTCCCAGACCAGAATCCAAAGGTTGAAGTAAACATTTTTTTAATTCAATGAGATTATTTTTTCTCTTAATGCAGATTTTTTTTATTATTATTGTTAGCTACATAGCTTTTAGTCAGCTCTGCCAGCTAACTACTTCCCAAAATCTCACAAGTGAACATCTTTACTGCAAGGAGCTCATGGTGAGTTCAGCAAATATCTGAGGAAACTAGCAACTTAGAGATCAACCAACTAAGACAATACAATGTAAGGAACACCATTCTATAAAATTACTGCAAGAATATTCCTGTCATGGGTAACAGATCACTGAAACAAGCTGCCCAGGGAGGTTGTGGAGTCTCCATCCCTGGAGACATTCAAAACCCACCTGGACGTGTTCTTGTGTGATCTGCTCTAGGGGATCCTGCTCTAGCAGGGGCATTGGACTCGATGATCTCAAGAGGTCCCTTCCAACCTCGACCACTCTGTGATTCTGTGATCATGTACCCAGCCATTCGTGGTTATTTTGAGCAAGACAAAGTCTGAAGGTAGAATGTTATTGCCATCTCAAACAAGAGATACGTGAGTGAGAGAAAACATAGCAGGATTAACCATCAGATGAAGAAACAAGGACTCAGGGGTGCCAAGGAGGCAGTACAGCCCCAACCTGTTCCAGGCATGAAAGGCACCTGAGCTTACTCCAAGGTCCACATGGGTCTCACCAAGGAATAGGACCAGCCTGACTGCCCATGACATTTGGTTCAGGAAAAGTCTGACACTGTGCTTACACACTCATAGCAACAGAGGACATTTTTTCCTCATGTAACTGATGAGAACAGAGACATGTCTGTCAGGCTGAAATGGTTCATCCCAATTCACTGCTTTGCATTTCAGAAAGCTCTGCCTTTCTCCAGGACTCAGACCCTCCAGTGTGATTGCAGGGCATACCAATCCCACATGCTTTCCAGAAATGCATCCATTTCCCCAGGAAAATGTGATGCCTGAAAGCACAACCTGTATCACTGCCTGGTGCAAAGCAACAGCCGAAAGAGATGGAACAGGCAACTGGCAGAGAATGGTCTTCTTGGACAGACAGCAGCACACTAGGCTCTGGGCTGTTACCTTCAGCATATTCAGATGTCATCTGCAGAGCAGCATGGTTTATAAGTTCCTCACACAAGCTGAGTTTAAAAAAAAATAAAAAAAATAAAAAAGGAATTGGAAAAGGGAAACATACATGACAAAAAATCCCTTCAATTTGATACTGGGAGATGGAGCAGCAAGTAGGGGAATGGACAGTGAAACAGTCTTGAGAGCAGAAGAATCAGTACATGCAAAATTCAGTATCTTTATTGGGAACCAAGCACAAACACAGTTTTTTTCATTCTCAAACATTATCTTGTCATGTGTGTATACTGATCTCCCACTCATGGCAGTATTTCTGTAGCAGGCATATGGATAGTACCAGATCATTCTCAATGACTCACTATTTATGTGCAAAATGTCATGAACATCTGAGAGTGTTTTACACCTGGAATGCTATATTTGGCAGCACCAAGTGAGTCAGTTTTGCTACCAATGTTAGCAACAGTGAGAAAAATAAGTGGTAATTTTAATTACATTTTGTGGCTATTTTACAGCAAGGATTTATATTTTGGCAAATAAAGACATCTGGAGTCTAAATATTTTACCTTTTCTGCTCCTGCTGCTTTAGGATGGAGGGAAGGGACACTATGCATTACTGTTCCCATATGTATTTGCTGTGATATTAATGGAGGCTCCAGGAGTCTAAGTCCAGACAGGCACTGTGGAGCAGGACAACATGGAGCACTGTGTGGTCCTCACAGGAGCAGGGACCTGCTGAGGGAGGTGACACTGCAGAGGTGTGTTCTGGGGTGACATTAAGCTGTGCACATGGCATTCTATGAGTCAATGATTTGCATTGACTCATAGAATGCCAGGTTGGAAAAAAACCTCGAGGATCATCTGATCCAACCCTTCCACTAGGTACTACTATAGTTTATCTGAGATGGCTCAGCACCCTGTCAAGCTGAGACTTAAAACTGTCCAATGTGGGGGAATCCACCACTTCCCCTGGGATTCTATTCCAATGTTTGACTGTCCTCATGCTGAAAAATTTACCTCTTGTATCCAATTGGAATCTCCCCAGGAGTAACTAGTACCCATTACCCCATGTGACTCTTGTAGAAAGGGAGTCTTCATCTTCTTGGTAGCCACCCTTTAAGTACTGGAGCATGGCAATAAGGTCTCCCCTAGGCCTTCTTTTCTCAAGGCTGAACAAACCCAGTTCTGTCAGCCTCTCCTCATGTGGCAGGTCCTCCAGTCCTCTGATCATCAACAGCATGTGTTCATTTCTGCCTTCCACAGTCTTCACAGCCTGGACACGAGGCTCTGGGCCACAGGACCACTGCTTCTCCTGCAAACACCAGCCACACCCACACAGGCAGGAAGGCTGCAGGTAGGTAATTCCTTGGGTCATGCTCCTACACAATACAAACATTGGTGTTTTTCCTGCTCTAACAGGGGGGCCCAGACCTGTATGATGACAAGGCACAACAACAACAACTACAACAACAAAAAAAGCTTGTATGTTGTTTGGTTGGTTGATTCCTTTTTTAAACCTTGCTCTTTCTAATAGAAGAGCTCACAAATTTGCTTTCTTTCACTGCTAAATATACTGAGTACTCTAAAAAAGTAATCACATGTGCTGGAGACCACCTATGAGGGACACTATTTAAATGCTTTCTCTATTGTTGAAGCAAAGAAATCGTGAGATCCCACTACAGACCAGTGAGGGATACCACCTCCTCTCCTGAATTTATGATCTGAGAGCTAATGCTCTTTCTAATTGAAATGACTAGTGACTAATGAAAAAATAAAGGATGCAGCCAAGCTCAGCTATACATTGGGAAGTTCATCAATATGCATTTTCCCGTGACACTCAACTATATTTCCCATAAGAAGGCAGGAATCAGGCTGTGAGATATGAAGGCATGAAGAAGATAGCCTTACCCCACTTACCATGAATGCTCACCATCACAAAGCATCCCTGGACACTCTAGAGGCCTTGAAATGTGAACCTGGATTAAGTATTTAATCATCCTCCTAAGGCTGCTCATTCAGCTTCAGTGAAGCTGTGCTTTAAGAGCTGTGATATCAGAGCTACTGTGGGAAAAAAGCTTCTGTTTGGAGATGTGGATGTATGTGTGCATTTGCTTTTTAACCATGGATGTGGAAATAAGTAGGTCTACTTATACAGAGTACTCCTTTGCAGCTACCTTTGAAATAAGAGACACCTGCTTTTAACAATATTCAACAAACACTGTGCTAAAAGACAAAAGTAATTTAAAAAAGAGACAATTTCCCTGCATTTAATGGACTAAAATTGGAGGAAGAAACAGAAATGGATGGCAAAGCAATTCCAATTTGGCTTAGTCAAAGCCCCAGCAGTATCCTGTGTGTCCTATACCTGATTTAGTGTTGCTAGGAAGCTTTTTGCTAATCCCAGTTCTTAGGTGAAAGATTTCTAGAGCACATTAGGTCATGTAACAGACAGAATTTGGGTTGAATTGGAGGTTATGTCCTTTACTTGTTCAACTTATCTGGGATTTAACTTTCCTATAAAGAAAACCAGTTCAACCAAACCAGGAATACATGAACTAGGAGTCACACATCTAAAAAAGAAATAGTACGGAGCTAGAATTATCCTCCTCTACACTTGAATTCTCCATATCCAGCTTCAAGGTGGCTGCCCAAATAGTTGTCCAGGCTTGGAGGCTACAAAGCTGAATCCAAAGGTGCTTGGTAGCTTTTATCTGGAGGTTCTGTATTTTTTCCCCTAAACACTACCAGAGACTAATGCAAGGCTCTTTCTCCAAGCTGAGTAGAATCATAGAATCATAGGATCCTAGGGGTTGGAAGGGACCTTGAAAGATCATCTAGTCCAACCCCCCCTGCCAGAGCAGGGTCACCTAGAGCACATCACATAGGAGAGTAGGATGGAGATCTGTATCTGTTGGGTTTTTAAGTTGAAAGATCACCAACAACCACCTTTGCAAATACAAGCCCTCTTTGCTTGGATCTCATATATAGGGTGTTAAAGAGAAAAGAATCATCTAACATTTCCAATGCTAAACTGAAGATGACTTTGGCACAGACTTGAACACCACCCATTGCAACTTACCTGTGACCATGCTGTCCGTAACAGTTTGGCAGCTCTTACCCAGACAAAGCCTGTGCTGACTTTTGGAGATAGCATGAACAAGGGGTTCTTCCCAACCCACAGTTTGGATGTGGCCATCCTGCTCACCCACATAAACAGTACTCAGCCCTTGGCCCATTTTATTTGCTGACAGAGACTGAGCTAAGGAGGATGACTGGTCAGACCAGCTAATTAGGGTAGTATCCATTTTATTCCTCAGTCTGGTAATTAGAAAACTAATCTGTGTCTCCCCTCCCACAGGATGTTGTCAGGAGGCTGCTGTTTTTCCTTATCCCAAGCTACCTGATGCCTCAGCCAGCAGATTCCCTCCTGCCATTCACTGCTGCCACCTTAATTTCTAACCCTGCTGTCAGGGTATCAGCTTTGCAGTGCCACACACAGTATCAAAAATAAGGGCTCAAGAGTGGAAAGCAGAAGGAAATTCTTCTGATGTGATCAGACTGGGCAGGAAATTCTGGTAAAGCAAGATCTGATCAGCCTTCTGAAAGGTCTATTTGGGAGGTAGAGGTAGGCTTAGTGCCACAGCAGCGTCAAGCCATGTGATTTCTCAGGCTTTTACAAAATACTCTCCAGAACTGTTCAGGGACTTCTTGCACAGACCCTGGCTTGAGCCACTCTTGTGCCACACAGACACAAAACCTGTGATGGGGCTTAAGTTTCTCTGGGCTGTATTTATCCCAGTCTTTTCCCAAAGGGATGGTTTTGCAGCCCTGGAGGCATCCTGAGACCAGATACTGTAACTCCAGTCGCAAGAACCACAATGAAGTCCAAGTGATCAGAGCATTGAAACCTGCCACTAGTGCAGAAATATTCCTGGTTCTCCATGAACTGCTGCTCTGCACTCTGACTCTCCACATCTTCTAGAGTCACTTCCACCGTGCACAGAGAAGTAGAGAGAAATGGGAGATGAACCTTGTAAACCTCTGCAAATCCCACACTCAAGGCCTTACAGCTGCTCCAAGGATCTCCTGCTGATTTTTAATCAATAACCAAGGTGTGCAAGGGATTTTACCAAAAAGGAGGACTTATATATATATATTTTTATATATACATATTTTTAATATATATAAATATTTTTATATATATACACACACACACACAAACTCTGCACTGCCTGTGCCATTAGCCCAATGTGCCCCAGATGCATCAAAATGCAACACTGGACATGCAAATTCTGAGTCTCATTGAGCCCCTCAGCAGGATTGATTTGCATGTCAGGAGCTTGTCCTTAGGACAAACACTGTCAAAATACCAAATTAGCCAAAAATCAGGAAAATACAATCAGCTTTGTTAAGGTCCTCTGTGTTCTTCCACCACATTTATACTGGGCTCAGTATTGATTCAAGGCCATTATTTTCAAGCATCATTAAGAGTAAAATGAAGAGTGATAAATTATTATTTTAATGTGAATATAATGACATAGAGGCACTTTGAATGTAATTAGATCCTCAGCCTTGAGAATGTGGAGTGTCTTTTTTCCCATAAAGGTCATGTGATGCTGGCAGTAGTGAGCTTTGAGATGTGCCCAAGGGGATTGACAGCTGCTTGAAGAAACTCCTGCAGAGGAAAGGCTCATCTCTCAAACAGGGGGCAGATGTCTTCAAGATTTCTGCTTGGTCACTGCACAAAAGGAGCATGGGATTGCCCAGAGGTCAGAGCAGCAGGCAAAGTCTTGGTAGAAGTGTTACTGACTAACCCCTGTTGTTTGCACTGTTCCCTTCTCCTGGCACAAAAAACATGGGAATATTTTTCTGCAGTGGGGAGCCAAGGCTTTAAACCCCCTCCCTGCCTAACACAGAGCTGATTATTATAGCTACTGAGCACAGGCTTGTTATGTGAAACTCTCCATATATGCACTCATATGCCTCAGTTTACCAAAAGCAACTCTTCAGTGTTTGGAACATCCTAAAATCCTTGCATATAGCACTCTTGTCCTGAGACACATTGACTCTAGTGTAGGTGTCCCTGCCAATGCAGGAGGGTTGGATCTAGATGATCTTTAAGGTTCCTTCCAACCCAAACTCTTCTATGATTCTATAATTACTGTACACAAGCTGTTCTTCATGGTCCCCTGTGCCCAGAAATCCTGGGAACAATTTGGCTTGGGTTCTCCCGAATGCCAAAGAGAGAGGTGAGAGCACAAGGGAGACTTTCCCAACAGCTGTTCACTCCAGTACCTCTCAGGTCCTGGATGCTGTACTGGGAGAGAGGCTGTGCCCAGGTGGCCAGAAGACAGGCTGCTTCAGTGTCAGCACACATGGATATGGTAAATAACCTCACGGCAGTGAGGCTTTGAGTTGAAGTTGATGGTGTCACCAAGTGCTCCTGCTGAAGATCCCTGCTTTTCCATGCACTTACATAGAATCAAAGTACCATTTTGGTTGGAAAAGACCCTTAAAAGAATCAAATTCAACCATTAATCCACCACTGCCAATTCCACCAATAAACCTCGTCCCTAAGCACCACATCTACACGTCTTTGAAATACTTCCAGGGATGGTGACTCAACCATTTCCTTGGGAAGCCTGCTCCAGGGCCTGATAACCCTTTCAGTAAAGAAATTTTTCCTAATATCCAATCTACACCCCCCCCCCCAACTTCAGGCCATTTCCTCTTATCCTCTCACTTGTTACTTGGGAGAACAACCCCCACATCACTACAACCTGCTTTCAGGTAGTTGTAGAGAGTGAGAAGGTCTCCCCTCAGCCTCCTTATCTCCAGACTAAACACCACCAGTTCCCTCAGACACTCCTCATAAGACTTGTTCTCTACACCCTTCATCAGCTTGGTTGCCCTTCTTTGGATACACTCCAGCACTTCGACATCTATCTTGTAGTAGTAGGAGAACATCAGTCAAGGAGGGAAGGGAATTCATAAAACTCATTCCTGTAAATTGCTCCAGAGCAGAACAGCTTGTGCACATCTAGGAGATGTTCAGGTTGAAGGTGCTGTTATAGAAATGCAAGGAATTATTAAAAAGGTATAGTTAGGCAAGGGGATTCGGGACACCACATTGAGTTCCCCCTTTCTCTGCCCGAATCACTGCAAAGAACCCTCTAGATTTGTTGAGGAATGGCTTCTGAGGTTTAAATCTTCTAAAAACTTAATCGCTTCTCTTTTTACAGAGTGATTTATACAAGGGGTAGCTGCTCTCATTGGTCTCCCATGAAGATTAAAGACTAAAGTAATAACCAATAACTCTGGGATTAAGGCTTAAATATCACTGCCTGGGAACCAAAGACAGCAAAAGGCAACTAAACAGATCTACATTAAGAGTCATTCTAAAGGAAGATGAGGCAGTATCCACCAGGCACTGATTAGGATGTGATATGGGGAGGGGTCAGGGTGGAGACCAGAGGGGAACATATGCCAAAAATCTTTGATGAAGTTTAAGAAGGGTTGAGCTGCAATCTCTGTTTCTGGAAGTATGACAACTGGTTGGCTAAGAAGAAATAGCTGAGATTGCATTGGAATTAGAACTTTTTTTTTTTCCAGAGTCACTCAAGACTGGCTAATGCATTTCACCTTTGATGAGATATTTAATCAGCAGCAAAACCATTTGAGAACCTATATAGAGAGTTTTCCCCACAGTTTAGGCAAAGTAGAGCTATCTTGCAGCCTTACAGATTACAAGAGCTATTACTAAGCAGCTGATTAGAAGCAGTAGGACAGTCCTGAAGTCCATATTTGGTCAAAGATTCACAAGATATTACTGAAATGTGCTTGCTTGTGCCTGACCCCTGGATGGAGACTTCTGAAGTTGTTGAAGTCCAGAGCATTCCTAAAGCTAAGCTCAGTAAATCCTACATCTACACATTACTGGTTAGGGGTTGTGGGATGGACAGTTGGACTTGATGATCTTGAAGGTCTTTTCCAACCTTGATGATTCTGTGATTCATCATGAATTTAATTCGCCAGGAGCAATTTCTCAAGTGGAAGATTCAACCTGCCTTACAAGTCTGGGAGGTTATTTACCCGCCCTGCCTCTGTCCTCACCAGCAAGTGGAGGGATTCATCTTAGGTTGAGATGACCCTCTGGAGGTCCCTGTACCTTGCCACTTCATTCTCACTTGGAAGATCACTAAACTAAGGTTTTAGATGGCTCTTGAGCTTAGTGGAAAAATGTGGTGATTGCTGCTTCAATACAGATTTCATCTATGGAGGTGAAAGACAACCTCACTAATAAAACCTATAACCATATAGTTCTTGGTAGTCACATTTTAAGCTTTCAAAAGCAAAACAGGATGGAGGTGGTCAAATTACAATGTTTTGTGAAAAAAAATTACAGGAGAGAGGTGTTTGCCATGTAGCACAGGCTAATGCAAAGGAACTAACATGTCCACATTGTTCAAAGACTGTCCAGGGCCCTGCCAGATCCTTAGGGGTCACCTTTGTCAAACTCCATGTCCTGAAGTCTCTCCCTGAACCATCTATCTTAGTGTTATAGCAACTGCAGTTACCTGCAGACTGTGGTGCCACTTGCTACAAACCCTCTGGGGAAGGGGCTGTCCCATTTTTGCCAAGTCTAGCATGGAAAGGTCCTGGTCTTTGACTGTGGTTTTCACTTGCTATAGTGGTCCAGATAACTCCCAGTGGTGGCTTAAACAATATGGTGTGGTAGAAAGTGGTTAGTTTCAGTGCATAGGTTGTCCTGAAGTACATAGGTAGTTACAAGTTCTGTAGCACATAGGTTGTCCTCTTTAATATTTTCACCAGTAGATAGCAGAACCTTTGCAATGGAGATCACTCTCACTTTCCCACACAGAGAGGACCTTCTCAGCCTTACTGCTTGGCCCTGTGCTGGAGGTGCTGCCAGGCTGGGATACAGTTTCCCACTGGCAAAACCATCTTTTCCTGGATACCTGACCTTTGGGGAGTTCTTATGTGTTTTGCTTCATCAACAACAACACAGTTCTGCCATTTGGCGCTTTCAAAAATCAAAGTATTGCTTCCTCAGTCAGATCGTTCTTAGCCAGGGATAAATATCATCTTCAGCAATGAGGGATGACAAATTAATTGCATTCATATTTGCAAAGTGCCTGGAGGATTGAAACAGCTCTATACATTCAAGTAAATTAATATTTATTATGGTGAAAAGACAAATGCCAGCACAGGCCAGGACATTATACACTCCCACTGCTTCTTCACTGGCAAAAGTGAACTTCATGTGAGTGGTGAATCCCCACTGGGATGTGCACACAATGCTCAGTTTGCTGGTGCTGCTCATCACTGGCAATTTGCCTTTTGTACTAAATGGGGTGGTTTCAATGCCAAGGACAGGGAGATGTTAAGGAGGAGCATTGGGGGTTGCTTTGATTTTTTTTTTTTATTTTTTTGATTTTTTAAATGTGTTTTGTGCAGGAAACCAATGTGACACTTTGAAGAGAGGTAGCAGGCAGGACAGGACAGCTGAATTTTGTACAGAAGATGGTGTGATACAGGATACAGGTACTTTGGGACTGAAAGAACCAGTGGGAGAGTCTGAACTGAGAAAACCAAAGAGGAAGAAAAGATGGGTCTACAAAGGTTGGGCAAAGAGCTGCAGAGGGAATGGGGAGGTTTTGAGGTGGATGGGCAAAGCTGAGAGGAACCTGAAGGTGATGACAAACATAGTTGGCAGCGGGGGGGACAGTAACCAGAGTGAGTGCAGATCCTGAGGGAGGAGCAAGAGCTGTGAGTACACACAGAACAAGGCAGATGAGTCCTGCTCTTTGTTCACACACGAGCTCACTGCAAAGCCCTTGGCAGGAGGAAGATGTACAATCAGCCTTCCGTTTCACCTCTGCAGACGTTGCTTTTCCCATCTGGAACATGCCAGAAATTAATATTTGCCTGTGGCTGTGTAACTGGATTTTCTGATTGCTGGGTGATGCAACAGGAATGTAAAGTGGGTTGCTATGAATAAAGTGTGTGTTTATTTTGTTGCTGACGTATTTTCCCAGGGCAAGGCAGAGGAGACCAAGCTGGGTGAGGTGTGGGATGCAGAGCAGACCCATTTCCACACCAAACCAGGGCTGCTGCCACGTTGCACTGACTGCTGACCCCAAGGAGAGTCTGCCAGACATGCAGGGACATGAGGGCATAACACCCTCCTTGCCCTTCCCCAGGAGGACCCTAATCCCATAACTTTGCACTTCCCAGGAATCCTCTGTCTTCCCTGGCTGCTGGTGGACACACAGAGCTTGCAAAGAGGCATGGTGGAGAGTTCATAGAATCATAGAATGATTTGGGTTGGAAGAGACATTAAAGATCATCCAGTCCCAACCCCCCTGCATAGGCAGGGACACCTCCCACTAGACCAGGTTCTCCAAGCCCCATCCAACGTGCCCTTGAACACTTCCAGGGAGAGGACAACCACAGCTTCTCTGGACAACCCTCTCCACTGTCTCACCACTCTCACAGGAAAGAATTTATTTCTAATGTCTAACCTAAACCTACCCTCTTCCACTTTGAAACTCTTTGCCCTTTTCCTATCATTACATACCTTTGTAAAAACTCCCTCCCTGGCTTTTCTGTAGCCCCTTCGGGTACTGGAAGGTGCTCTAAGGTCTTCCTGGAGCCTTCTCTTCTCCAGGCTGAACAGCCCCAACTCTCTCAGCCTGTCTCCAGAGCAGAGGTGCTCCAGCCCTCTGATCATCTTCTTGGTCCTCCTCTGGACTCACTACAACAGCTCCATGTATTTCTTATGTTGGGGGATCCAGACGTGGACCCAGTACTCCAGGTGGGGACTCAGCTGGAGTTCATAAATCAGGGAGGGGAGAGAGAAGATTTTTCTTCCTTGTTCAGGATACACCCTGTGTAAAGATGGGAGGAACACTCAAGAAGCTGTAGAATTTCTCTGTTCAGAAATACTGGGCTCAGAAAACTCTAGAAGTACTGCAGTCCAGGAGGGGAGATGCTGAGCCCTCATATACAGAAGACAGTGCAAGTTTGTAGTCCACTGAGGAGACAGCTTCTTGAGTGTTCCTCCCATCTTTACACAGGGTGTCCCACAAACATACCAGGGCACTATGGGGAGAAAGCTCTGACCAGTGTCCAACCCCTTGGTCTGCCCACATGCTTCATGACAGAGCAGAGAAGCTGCATTTTTTTTAGATTTATACAGCATTAAGAAGAGATCTGGGGACCTTTGTTATCTGTTAAAAACAGAGATCAGATGGAGTGGAGTAGCCTCTCTGGTGGGGACATGGGTCGATCAGCAGCCTGGGGCCATGAGGCCATGGGGAGGAAGGGGAAGGAACTAGGCGAAAACTCATCTTACTGAAAGGTAAACATCTGCATCAATAATCTCTCCTCCCCACTCTTAATCAATACTTCCCTCCCTGAAGACATCACCTGACACTATCCAGCTTCTTTTTCAAGCTCTTCCATGAATTCCCAGCTTCTGCCTGACTGTTAACAGAAATCTCGGTGGTTTTGAGACTCAAGGAACTTCATTTCATGGCAGAGAATTGGCTCTGGAAGACGAGAGAATTCCCATCAGCATCTGCTGAAAGAGCATGTTGGCAGCCTTTGAGTTCTTCAGCCAGCAATCAAGCCATGCTTCTGCTCCTGCCAAGAGGCTGCACTCTGCTAGCTGGGGATTTATAGCAGGGCTGAGATAGAGGGAGATGAGTTTTTTATTATCTATCTGAAACCATACAAATGCAGGCAGTGGGTTATGAGGTGAGGGAGAAAGGTCTTGTTCAGCAAGACAGAAGAGCCAGTTTGGGAAGTAAATAAAATGTTGGCACTTTCCATTGTAGACACAGCGAGGGAGGGGGGGGGGGGGGGGGACTATTTCCACCTGCAAGTGTGGTTTTCAGAACTGATGGTAAAAGACCCCAAGGAAATGTAGATACAGAGGTGTGCTTACTGAGCAGAAGTCTCACTGGGGAAAAGAAAGTCTTTAAATAAAAAGTGAAAGGAAATGGCAGGACACAGTTACCCTTGGAGCCCTTCTGGTTGTGGTTAAAAGTTTCTGTTACAGTTAGGTGGTGAGGGTCACACCTAAAAAACCCCACAAAAAGACAAAACCAAAACAGCCTGACTCTGAAGATTCAGAGAACCCATGTAGAAACAGAGATTTCTGCAAATTCCCTGTGTTACGGATCAAGAGATGGTGAGTGTGACTTATGCTCTCTGAAAGGTAAGATGCAGTCTGTTCATGCAGGAAGGTCTGGGAACTGAAAAGACTCAGGATCTCCAGCTGTTTGTCCAACACAAAACAAGGCCCCCAAGGACCCATTGAAGGGAGAATGCTGTCAAGATGACCGATGCTTCCTTTGACATCCAAGAGCAGGTTCCTTTATAGCTGCAGAGTGAGAACCCAAGAACAGAACTACTTTTTGAAACTAGGCTGTAGAGGGGAAAAATTAGAAAGTTTATCCCTAGAAGCAAGACTACTGCACATTACCCAATGACTTCAGTTGAACTGGTCACATGAATAATCAGTAATGGGTGCAAGCCCCTGGCTGGAGAAAAAACAAGTTAAATATAGCATTCATCACAGTGAAGAGACTAAATTAATTTTACATCCAGTTAAAGGGCAAGAATACATCCCTTCTGGCAATTTCCCAAAAGCATCATTGGCAGGGTAGTAGTTTAAGAGATTTAGATGATATCTTCAGAGATAAATAAAATGTTTAAGTATTTTAATGGAAATTAAGGCACGGCCAAGACTTGAATGAAGACTCTTGACTCCTGTTGGCTTCAGTGAGTCGCTAATTCTCAGCATCCAGACCTTGGTGTCTGACAGTATTACACCCTCCAGAGGCAAAAGCCAATAAGTAAATTGCCAGCTGAGGAGACACACTAATGATTAACTCATCTTAATGCAGTTTATGGCAAAGCGATTAGCAAAAATGCCCAGGATCTCTTAGCCTGACACTTTTAAAGGGAATCCTTGGAGCCAGGCACCCAATTGCTTTGCAAATTAGGTGGATTTGGCTCATAGAAAATAAAACTAAACTCCCATATAATCCATCCCTCCTCCTTAAGGCAGGATTAGGTTCACTGAAGCCATTCTTATCCAGTATTTGTCTACCATGTTCTTAAAAACTTGATGATAGAACACCCACCTCTTCCCCAGTTCTTCATTATCCTTACTGTTAAAAAAAATTTCCGAATCTAAATATCCTTTGTTATGATTCAAGCCCTCTATTTCTTGACCCTGAGGATTGAGAGTAGTATATTCTATTAACCTCTGCAGCAAGAGTAATTTTTATATCCAAACTCCTTTCCTCCAACTCGAGAAACCCTGATTCCTTGCATCCTTTTCGTTTGTTGTTTTTGTTGGGTTTTTTTTTGTTTGCTTGTTTATTTTTTGTTTGGTTGGTTGGGGCTTTTTTGCCACTGTCCCTAAAGGAAAAATTGTCACTTAGAGGAGTTGGGTCATTTCTAGACACAATTTTCTTTCAAGGTTAGTGGTAAATGAAGAGCAGTAGGAATGGATTGGTCTATATCTTTGTGACTTCACTCTGGTCTCCCTTCAAAGATGAGCTACTGCTGCCCATGTTTGAGGCCATTGTATCTCACTTAGCTTAACCCTTAAACCCTCAAACATAAGGGGTTATATAATATTATATAAAATATATATAATATTGCAGATTTGGGCTAGGTCAGCATGTGCATCCTGGGCACTACCTGATCTCCAGTATTTAATCACTTAGCAACACAAAACAAACAGGTATTGCTGGTGCACAATCACACCTGGTGTGTGGGTGGTGAGACACTGGCACAGGTTGCCCAGGGAAGCTGTGGATGCCCCATCCCTGGAGGTGTTCAAGGCCAGGTTGGATGGGGCTTGGAGCAACCTGGTGTAGTGGGAGGTGTCCCTGCCCATGCAGGAGGGTTGGAACTAGAGGAATTTTAAGGTCCCTTCCAACTCAAACCATTCTATGATTCTATGATTCTATGGTGATTGTTAACAAAAGCTTTCTGCTGACAGAATGACACTCTGTTCATCACTAGTTGTATACAATCAGCTATAAAGAAACATGTCATTCAGACTTTTCCTTTATCCTGTTTTATTTGACCTGCTTTCTCATTGTTTTTCCCTCTCTTTTTCTTGTTTCTACCGGAAGATTTTTATCTATGCAGGTAAGACTGAAAATCTCCAGCTGCAAAACAGAATTTAAATAAAAAATAAATGTATTAAAATGGATCGATGTTTTAAAATACTGCAAAGCTTCAGAGCTGGTACTTTGCATTTTACAAGCTAACCATGTCTCTGTAGGCAAATTTACAACCATACTTGCCTGCCTGATTCGCTGCTAAGATGAGGTGAATAAAATACCACCCAAAACAGAGTAGAAATTCTAGCAAGAAAAGATACCAGACCTTTAATATTGCCTGGCATGGGCCTACCAAAGCACTGATATTTTTAATTGCTGTCACCTAGGCTGACCTGATTCATTATCATCAGCTTAGAAAAGCATGTGATGGCATCAGTGACTCTTCAGGAGCAAGAGAACAACCAACCTTTACTAACACATGTAATTTTTATTGACTCAGAACCAATAGTTTGCCTTAGTGTTGACACTTCTAGGCCAGCTACAATCTCCTTTGTGCTTCACCACTAACAGAGTGTCTTGTGCTGCTCTGGTGTGCCAGAAGATGCTTGCTCTCCCACCCATGACATGGGACAAGACATGGTGACTGGACCCTCTGAGCTGTTGTGTTGGACAAAGCCCATTCCCAGTATCTGGGGCCACGCACTGACCCGTGTTGTTGGATTCCTTCTTGGTACAACAATATCTAAAGATCCCAAATGAGAAGAAGGTCCATTGGGCCAAATCCTGTAAGGGCACACAGGAAAAGATAGCATGTACTCCAAATAGGGAGGTTAAAGGAGTAATGAATGTCTGTCTCAGAACAGGGAACTGACATACACCCCAGAGGAGCAGAGGGATCCCAGGATGATTATTGCTACCACAAACTACCCTTTCAATGCATTTCTAACATGTTTCCTTTCTGTTTCTGATGTAGTGACTGAATATGTTTCTCCCACCCCTCTGGTCTGCAGCCCACACCATGCTAAGGGAGTTGCTCCTACAGAGAGTAGAGGAGAGCAGTGCTTCTCCACCACATCATGGACTTTCTTTGATGAGCCTCAGACAATTATAAGAGAGAAACAGAGACCAAGCACCATCAGACTATAACCAATCCCACTTTGATTTTTTGGATCTATGCTCTCCATTGTGGAGCAGAGACTTTTGGCTAACTCCAGGAGGCATCATCCAACACAATTTATCACCTTGGAGCTAGCACTGGTACAGCTCCACACAGCAGAGCTCCACAGTAGGGCTAATGGCTATGCAAAGGAGGTAGTGACACCAAGAATTAATTTTGTCATATGAATTATTGTTGTAAAGAGACTCCTACACTGCTGAGAACCTGAGAAAAGAACCAGAAGCTCAATGACAGCTCCTCTCTTTTCCCCCAGGGGTGCCACGTCTGCATGCCCAGCACTCACACTGCTGTTTCTGCAATGAAAGCACAACCCTGGACTGTCATTTGCCAGCAGCTGTCTTGTGTGGATATGCTTGGCTTGATCACTTGTACAGTCAGCCTAAGAATAGCTTCCTCTCTAACATCTGATTTCTCTTAAAGGATAAAAATAAAACAATTAGAGCCTGGATATAAAAGAGCAAACTGCTGAACACTGCACTGCATGCATCTATGTTTAATGAAGGAAAATTTCACTTTACAAGGGGCAAAAGTTACTTGTGTCAACCATATTTGGCCTCGAGATGAGTATCTAAGCTGCCACTTCTTGGTCTGACAGCTAAATGACTTTTCATATTGCAGAGCTCTGGAGTGCTCCAGTCATCCCAGGACGCTCTACTTTTCTCATGGCCCCAGTGGGCTTGAATTTATGACTATTTTAACTCTCCCAGCCGGTGCCCAGAAGGGGTGCAGGCAGCATCACAGCCAAGATCATGCCTGTCTGGCTTTTTGGAGGCAGGCAGGCAGCTCTGGGTATGGGACATGGCAAACAGCAGACTTTGGCTGGTGTTACGTGTAGCTTGAGAGTCCTGGGGCCATATCAGGCAGCCTAAGAAAGGTGCTTTGCTTAGACATACAAAAGTCATGGTGTTTCTGTTCAAGAGCAGTGTGGACAGCCCAGCTGAGGCTTCTCAGTCTGAGTCCCTGCACTGGACACAATACTTAGCCCAGATGACTTGAATGTGGGCTATAAATAGCATTTGGTCCCTCTCCTTCTCTCTTCCCCATTTATTCTGCATTCAATAAGCATTTCTCTCATATTGAATCCTCATGAGACATCTGCAGTACATGGTACCACTCAAAAAAACATTCTTTTTTTTCCTTTCAGAAGCAAGAAACAAAATATCCCCCAAAATCAAACCAATGGGAAATCAAAGGTGATCAGCATTTTGCCCAGGATAATCAAACTGAAGGGATCATTAACCAAGGAGAAAATACTGAAAGCAAGATAACTTTTTTAGTTTTGTCGTTTGCTTGGTTTTTTTTTTTTGCCACACACAACAGACCTGTCTCTGCAGCACCAGGCCACCTGTCACCTCAATATGATTTTTTTTTTTTTTGCTGATTCAAAAATAGCACAGAGTGTGCTGAAGCCAGCTAGGCATTAGAATGAATGCTGAACAACACGGTGAAGCCAAACGTTCAACCAAATGCTGGGGCTGCAGCACAAAAATCTGAGCATGCAGGGCAGGGGATACCAGAATCAGGATCTGCCCAAAAGCTGGTCCTGAAATGTACTCGATGGCAGAAATTACATCAGAAGGGGCAGAGAGCTTTAAAGGACAGCCAGGAATGCACGTCTGTGATCCAGGCAGGACAACATCAGTTTAAGTTGTGATGCAATGAGACAGGTGTGCAAATAAATCTGTCCTCAGATTATAGCTGTGGGGGACATGATACATTGGGATCTGATGCTCCAGACTTGCTGTGAGCAGGAGGAGGCTCTAACACCTCTGATACCTTGCAGTCAAGCCACATATTACCCCATCAAACCACGAGAAAGGCAAATGCAAGGTCCTGCACCTGGCTCAGGGCAATCCCAAGCACAGTTGCAGGTTGGGTGGATAATGGATTGAGAGCAGCCTGAGGAGAAGGACTTGGGGTTGCTGGTTGATTAGAAGCTCAACATGAGCCAGCAATGTGCACTTGTAGCCCAGAAAGTGAACCATGTCCTGGGCTGCATCAAAAGAAGCGTGGCCAGCAGGTCAAGGGAGGGCATTCTGCCTCTCTACTACACTCTTTAGAGACCCCCCCCTGAAGTATTGTGTCCAGTTCTGGAGTCCCCAAGATAAGGAGGACAAGGAGCTTCTGGAGTGAGTCCAGAGGAGGGCCAAGAAGATGATCCAAGGGCTGGAGCACCTCTGCTCTGGAGACAGGCTGAGGGAGTTGGGGTTGTCCATCCTGGAGAAGAGAAGGCTCCGGGGAGACCTTAGAGCACCTTCCAGTATCTGAAGGGGTTACAGGAAAGCTGGGGAGG
The DNA here is from genome assembly GCA_020745705.1 of Hemiprocne comata. Lineage (NCBI taxonomy): Eukaryota > Metazoa > Chordata > Aves > Apodiformes > Apodidae > Hemiprocne > Hemiprocne comata. Next base: position 160,169,201 of record CM036587.1, read on the forward strand.
AGCTTTTTATTAGGGCTTGTAATGAGAGGACAAGAGGTAATGTTTTCAAACTGAGAGAGGGTAGATTTAGATTAGACATTAGAAGGAAATTCTTCACAATGAGGGTGCTGAGGCAGTGGAACATGTTGCCCAGGGAAGTTGTGGCTGCCTCATCCCTGGGAATGTTCAAGGCCAGGTTGAATGTGGCTTGGAGCAACCTGGTCTAGCATGGTGTCCCTGCCCATGCAGGGGTTGGAACTAGATGATCTTTAAGGTCTCTTCCAACCCAAACCATTCTATGATTCTATTATATTTCTAATCTTCTCATCTCCCGAGGCCAAATGTTCTATACATTTGCCACAAACCCTTGATCAAAACCAACAAGACTGTCCGAGGGTGGGAGACAGGAACTGTCACCATCTCCACTTCATGCCCAGGAGAGTAAGCCACCAGTGAGTGATTGGACAGATGTCACACAAAGGCTTTGTGTGCACACTGGGACCTTGGTGCTCTCCTCCTGTGTCCCAGTCTGATGCCCACAGCAAGGGACTGGCTGCCCCCCTTGAAATGTGTTACATGGCAGCAGAGTTTAGCTCGATTTTGGCTGGTAATTTCTCCCCCATTCCTCTTCTCTCTGTCTTCTTAATTACATTTGATTTTTCTTCAGAAGAGAATTCTTTTCTACGGTCATATTTTTATGGGAATTTTAATGACTCACTTGGCATGACATTAATCACTGAAGATTTAAAGTGTCTTTAAATTGTATTTTCCTTCCTCTTGAATGCCAGCCACACATTTTTGTTTATAGTGAAATGCTAGGGAAAAAAAATCCTTCAGCCTGTTTTGCTCAGTGCTAATTGGGGGTTTATTACTGCTTCATTTGCTTACAATTGAATCAAACAAAAACCTCCCTCCCTTTTTCATGGTGCTGCTAATTGAATTGAGTGGGATATAATGATATTACTGTATATACATAAATGAACATTTTTAAAATAAATAAATGAACACTGAAAATATGCCTCTAAGGACAGAGACTGAGTAGTTGACTGCATACTTTTCTGAAGCAGATTTTGTAGCTATTCTTAAATAAATAAGCACCACTCATTTCTGTGCCCAGATTAACACAGAAATCTGAGGATGGGATTTTCCAGAGAACCAAGGAGGGTGGAACCCCTATTTGCAAGGGAATTCTGTTGGAATTTTGGAATGCAATTTCCATTAATCCAAGGGAACTCTGCAGACCTGGCTGCCTGCTGGATACAGCACTGCAGTTGACTTCACAGCTACCTGCTCTGAGCAGCTATAGAGGGGAGCACAGGCTTTAGCTGACCAGTCCAACACTTCTCATTAGTTATAAACTCAGGATCTGTTTTGTGAAAATTGCTATTTAAAGCCGCCAAGGTTGCCAAACCCCTTTTATTTTCTTTGGTGAACATCTCTGGAGAGTGTTTGATATGGTTCTTATGAATGCAGCCTCCAAAAAAGCATCTGGCTTCTTCATCTACTTCAGCATTAACCACTGAAGACGATCTAGAATATTGGGGTATTTTTCAGGTTTCTTTTGATTCATAAAGTTTTTCTCTCAGCTAATTTGTTTTTAAAGAAAACAATCTTTCCAAATCCATGGTGAACATTTTTGTCTTGTTTAAAGCCTACCAAACTGTAGTGTTGATCAGATTATGTTACATAGACACTTCAAAGCAGGCATGTGAAAGAGACATCACCTCCCTTTGAGTGAGAAATTGTGTCCATGTTCAGCTTTTCATTTTGTAGATGACTTCTTGGAGTCCATTCATTTTGGTAACCATAAGTGCACTGCGGCTATTCCATGGATAGTTAGTGTGAAAGTCTGTCCTCACATCACCTCCTTTGAACTCCCAGGAATGGCAAGAGGAATATTTGATTTATAGAAGTGTGCACATTTAACAGAAGAGGAACTTGACACCTGAAGAAAAGTTAAGAGAGAGAAAAATCATGAATGGTTTGAGAAAATTACTTGGAAATATTTCTTTTCTATTTCTCATCATACAAAGATTAAAAACACCAACTGAAATGCTCAGGCAGGAGATTTAAAGCAAACAAGTGAAACTACTTTTTCAGAAAGCTCGGAGCCAAACTGCCAACTTACTTCCACAGGACATAACTATACCTAAAAAGTGGAAAACTGCCCATGTGGGGTTTACACCCATTTACAGAAGATACCTGAGTACAATGGTCTTGATGAAGTTTTTGGCTCAGTCAGGTCATTGACTGCTAGACACTGGGAGGGGAAGACTCTCTTGGCACTTGCTGTGTTTGAAATGTGCTGTCCCTGAGCTGCCCTGGGGCACAAACCCACCAGCCCTTTGCTGTGGTGGCTCCCACCTGTGCTCTCATGTAGACCTTATCCTTAAACACAACATATGTAGGGCACTCTCTTGAAGTTTATTTAAATGCAGAGGTTCTAGGTCAGTAGCTGTTTAGTACTGGCCTCATAAGACATTAAGTGTTGGGTTTGGTTTTTGTGTGTGGTTTGCTGGGTTTTTTTTCTTTGAACAATGTAGCATGTTCGTCAAAATGCACCTTGAATATAAATGGAAAAACCTGTGTTAAATAAATTACAAGATGATTAACTTCATTGAGTCTGTCTGTAAATTACTGTGGAATTGCTAGTAGAGCAAAGCTGTTGATGACACTATATTTCACTGGGACAGCTATCTAAATAAGATGCAATACTGTACATTGAATTTTTATGTCCTTACCTGCAGTTGCACAGTAAAACATGAGTTATTACACGAGTTTGCTTATGTAAAGTAGTTAATAGTCATGACCAAGTGTTTTTAAAAAATAAAGTATATTTAACCCAATGTTGATATACTATTCCCCTAGAAGCTTGACTCTAACTTATTACTAGCCCCTCTTGCCTTGGGTACATACACAAACCATTGTTTAATTATTGGAGGGCTGCTCTTCCCAAGTGCAGTGCTACAGGCATTAAGATTTTTTTATACTTGCTCTGAAACATTTGTTTAAAAGCAATTATGCACATCTATATTTCAGAGCAGTTCTGAGAAGAAACTCAGTTATAGCACAGGATAAAGTCTGGCACATCTCTTGGTCCTGGTTTCATCCTGTCAGACTGTAGGCATCTAAATCCCTCTGCTTAGGGAGCAGCTGTGCTGAGATGCCTCTGCTGTCAGTGGTTAGGGTGGGAGGCAGCAGCTGGTTCACACCTCAACCAGACTGCCTTGTCCCAGGAAAGTGCCTTGTTGTCCCTATTGACTGCAGAGTGAAGACAGGGAAACTGGGGAGGAGTAGATATGGGGCTGGTACACCCTCAAGGATTTGCTTCTAACTCTATGCACTACTTTCCCAAACCTACCTCTGGAAGAGACTGGTAGATGAGCAGACCTTACCTGGAGCAGCAGGCTTCTCTGGCCTTGAAACCCCCTCCAGGGTTTGGTTGTTGCAGTCAGTAGCATTAATGTAAAGGCTGCAGCTTTAAAGCACTGCTAACTGGTCTTGCAATTGCTAACGAGCTAACCTAATGAGAATTATGTTCTCTGCGTGAGCTTCCACTGGACCATGTAGACATATCTTTAATTAAGAGCTTGGATAATTAAGGAAAGCCAGGAGAGCACTCCCCCTTTTTCCAACATCTAGATCATTTCTGCAAGACAAATCCTACGATCATCTGCATGGGCAGACATGACTGAAAAACCATGGGCAGCAACTTTGTTCAGCATTAAAGGGCTACCTTTCAAAGCAGAGTCATGCTATTAAAATGCCCTGTACTCCTGAAAAAAAAACCAAACAAAACACACAACAAAACCAACAAATTTTGTATAAGTGAAAAAGACCTGAGAGTGATAAGAATATCCTTTGTGGTAAAGGGCATAGCTTGGTGTATCGACTGGGAGCAAGTGAATGAAGTTCAAAGTGGAAATACAATGCAAGGACTAATGGTTCCATCCGTTATTTCAAGTAGTTAACTAGCATGCAATCCAGTAATAAATGAATGCTCTGCCTTTTGGCATTATGCATCGAGTTCAGCCATGTGTTATGAGGATGAGATGAGGGAACTGCTGAGTAAGGGTCTATGTGATCATTGCAGCCCCTCTTCTGGCCTTCGGTGCAATTCATTCAGTGTAATGGCAAAACTTCTTGTGACTTCAGCAGGGCTAAGCTTTCATGCTGGGAATTTATTTCTCTGACAAGTCACAAGCCTTGACCATAACATAATCTTGTCTCTAGAGCCAATCAAGACTGAACACAGCTATGAGCAAGTGCTCAAGGGCAAAAGTTTAACATGTGATTAAACAAGCAACACTTACAGGCAGGACAGATCCACCCCAGCTGCTGAGATCTCCACTGCTTTGTGCTTCTGTTCACCAAAGCATTATGTTTATTCCTAAGCATGACAAATGAGTTGTACTAGTGACATAAAACATGGTATGTTTGCAGCAAGGCCTTTACATTGCTCCTGCCTGCTTGCATGGTAATAGCTTCACCAGACAGAACAACAACAACAAAAAAAATAAAGAACAAAGTTTTTTCACACTTTCCTTCAAATGATGTGAAATTGGAGTTGCACAGAGCCAAATCACAGAGCTGGTGGGGCAGGTATTGCTGGCAGGAGGTCTCAAGTACCAGCTGAGCAACACTTGTGGTATTGTTTTGAAGAAAAGATGTTCTCCCATGTGTTTTCTTTCCCTGTACTGAGTCTAAATGGCTTGATTTTCAAAGGTGCCAAACCTCCCTGGCTCCCACTGATCCCAGCTGCAATGACAATTTTGTCTCATTTCTGGAGCTGAGGGAGGTCACTTCACTGAGCTACAAAACTAACCTCAGGTAACTCACTACAAAGACTCTTTCTTTAGTCTCTCTCCTAACAAAAATATCAGGCCATAACTCCTTAGATCCTTTCTTTCCCATAACTCATGCAAAATTAATCTGTGCATTAATCACCCCAGCCTCACCGTTAGTGAGATCATCATCATCTCCCTCAGAGTATTTGTTCTCTGGAGCATGCAGCTCCAAGACAGTCAGTTGATCTTTTAATAAAATCTCCAGCCCAGCCAGGGGACCTGGCCACAGCTCCTGGCCCTCTTACAGACATTTGGCATGACCTGGAGTAAATCATAGTGAACAGACATGTCTTTCCAGCTAACTTGATTTTTACTTGGAAATGACAGCATAAAAACAACTGCACTGTTTATTCAGACAGCAGGATCTGCTCGGAGCCATTGCAGGTGGCTGGCAGTATGGGGTGCCAGCACTGCTGGCCACCTCCTTTCTTTTTTTGTTTTTGTTTTTGTTTTTTTTTAATTGAAATTCATAGCAGAAGCCCCTAGCCTTGCCATTTCCCAGGTACCAGCCACCTGCAGACAGACGTGGCTGCCTTCATTTCTGCAATCACACAGTAGCCAGAGTTCCTCCCATGGGGCACTGTAAACAGTCTATGAGATTCAGTGTGATCTTGTCAAGTCCCTCTGCTAAATATTATTTCCAGAAAAACAATCCCTGCTCTCCCAAAACGAGATTGAAGATGCCATGAGTGTAATCAACACTGTGGCCACCAGCAAACTGGGGCTTAGGGCCTTGTCACATTAAGCAACACAAAGCAGATAGATTAGGTGCTATGTTTAAATAAAAGAAGCTATCTATGGATACAAGAAAATCATTAGTAGCCAAGGCAACTAACTGTGATGGAACCTTTTTTTCAAAACAAATACCAAAATAAGCTAAAGTGAAAAGACAAAAAAACCCAAACAAAACAACAATTCCTTGCCCTGCCCTTCCCTCCCCCTTTCCTTCCCCTTCCCTTCCCCTTTCCCTTTCCCTCCCCCTGTTCTTCCCCTTTCCCTTCCCCTTCCCCTTCCCCTTCCCTTTCCCCTTTCCCTTTCCTTTCCCTTCCCTTCCCCTTCCCCTTCCCCTTCCCCTTCCCCTTCCCCTTCCCCTTCCCCTTCCCCTTCCCCTTCCCCTTCCCCTTCCCCTTCCCCTTCCCCTTCCCTTTCCCCTTCCCTTCCCTATCCCTTTCCCTTTCCCTTCCCCTTCCCCTTTCCCTTCCCCTTCCCCTTCCCCTTCCCCTTCCCCTTTCCCTTTCCCTTCCCCTTTCCCTTTCCCTCCCCTGCCCAGCCCATGGAGGGGATACATTCAGGAGCCCAGGGAGCTGCTGCCAGACTTGTGGCTCGTTGCTGTAACTGCATGGACACCCTCCAGGCTCCTAAATCTTGAGGGATTGAATGAAAATACCTCCCAAAATTCTTGAACCTAGGAGCCAGGAACCCAATTCCACGTGGTATTAGGCAAGTGCCAATGTCTGGTTTGTAGTGTCAGTCCCACATGTAAGCAAGGACAGCACTGAACCAATTTTAAACAGGAGAAAAGCCTCCATCAATTCTGTCCTCCAGTTCCCTCAGAGGTTATCTGCCTTGGCTTTTTTTCTTTCCCCCAACAGACTGAAAGCTCTGTTGTTGCTCAAGACAAGGATTTGATCATAGAATCACAGAATCACAGAATGCTTTGAGTTGGAAGGGACCTCAAAGACCATCTAGTTCCAACCCGCCTGCCATGAACAGGGACACCTCCCACTAGACCAGGTTGCTCAGAGCCCCATCCAACCTGCCCTTGAACACTTCCAGGGATGGGGCTTCCACAATTTCTTGGGCAACCTGTGCCAGTGTCTCACCACCCTCACACTAAAGAATTTCTTCCTAATGTCTAACCTAAACCTAACCTCTCCAGGGGACACTTGTGAATAATGTGAATGCTTGAAGTAATCTAATTTTTTTTCACCTATCTTAAAATGTCTGCTCCCAGACCCAGAAGCAACCATAGGGGAGAGTACAAGGCTTCCTCAAAAGCAAAAATAACACGAGAAAATGTTACTCCTGTTTGCAACCATCAGAAAGGGGGCCATTTTCCTGTGGGAAATGGGGTAGGATACCTCAGTTTACTCATGTTGCCTACCCTTTACCACTTAAATGATGTAGAAAATTACTCTCAGTGATTATTGTTCTGAGATTTACTCAAGTCTTTCAGACCCCAACCTCAGCTTTCATTTACCTGCTCTTGCCTTCCCATACAACATTTTGTCCCTCCACTCCTTCTGGTCTGAGTATGTGCTTCTTCACTTTTGGTGAGAACAGCCTTATGCAGTATTTTCATACCATTTTGCCACTGGTTTAAATAATAGCGTTAATATTTGGCTATGCTGAATTAAACAAACAAACAAAGAAAACCTCTAACTAATTTGTTTCACCATGTGTTTGCCTTCCCATGGCCACCTCAGACTGCTGGAGAGTAGCCCAACCTCACTAGCCCAAGCCTGTCTTTCCTCAACATGCACCTTTACTGTCCGATTCTTTCCTTTCTTGCTTCTACCTCCCACTTTTTTCTCCTTAAAATCTGTACCATATCTATAAATGCAGCTCCAAACGTGAACCTGTAGCAAACATTCCCCACTCAAAGCAAGTGCATTTCTATATTTAGAAGCAAACGCATCTGTTGTGCTGCCACAGAGTCTTTTTAAAGAGCTGCACCATCAAAGAGTTCTTCACAGAGCCACTGAGCTAGAAAGTATTGGAGGGGGTTGTCTACAGTTCAGTGTTGTTAAGCTTATAACTCCAAAGTTTATAGCTGGAGGCAGAGCAGAGGGACATTTGCACGGGTAGCTCAGTGTCTTTTCTTCCTAGAAACTGAAGCAAAGGCACAGGGGGTGCAAAATTAATGCCAGAGCTAAAATGAAACAGGCATCTGCCTGTAATAGCACTGTCTCTCCCATATAACCTTGCTCAAACAAGCCCCAAGACACATTCATGTCCACTGCAATGACTGATGGCTTAACAACCCCCTCTGAGCCTTTCTTTTTTCCCCAGAATAGACATGAATCTCCATACCCACCCTACTTAAAGCCATGTAACTGCATTCAGTTGCATTCTGCTTACTGTCCTTGACACCTCTGGTGGGAGCAGGCCTCACATCCCCTCCTGACTGATCTTGCTGATAGTGCTAAATGGGCCCAGCCCAACACTCTCAGGAGAAGCTACAGATTTTGGAAGAAGTCTTCTTAATCCATGCACTGGACCAGACACTGTTTGCTTCCATACAACCAAGGGTCTAAATCCTGCCCCTTCACAGCTGAATAATTTCCATATGGTTTGTTGATTTTGTGGTCATCTATGGGGTGGGCTCTGTGAAGATGTCTCACCTGACATGAGTCCATGGAATTCTGGTTAAGCTGTTCAGCAGAATATTCACAGGGCCCTTCTAAATCAATTTTTCAAATATGTGACAGCCTCAGCCCTCTCCACATTGCATAAGATGGAGGAAGAAAGTGAGAATTTAAATATTGTTAGTTCTAAAGAAAATTATTGTGTAGAAGTTTTCAACTCTCTGGTGATTTTAATGTGGATAAACATCTGTATGTTGCCAGTTATTTGCATAATGGTTACATGTGTGGGGCACGAAGAGCAGAAACTGAACATCTAGAGCCTCTGGCACTTAAATCATTATATACTTATTAATTAACAGTTAGTTAAAGAGGACAAAAAAAAAAAATCAAGTTAACATTCTCAGAGAGTAACCTTATAGGTAGAGATTTGTTCTTCAAGTATCACATTTTCTTTTTCCTAATTTTATTCTGACATTTGATATTTGCACCATTTTTATTCCTCTCTGCCTTGTCACCCAAAAGGTGGATGGATTTTAGCAGAGCAAAGATATTTTTACATCTCTCATATCCTGGTGAAGTGTCATCTTTGGCTAAATGGCCATTGATGGTAGTGAGACCTTTGCCTGGGTAAGGATTCCATGGCCATCCCAGGGTTTGGTTCACAGTTGCCAAGGTACTCCAGGGGCTTTGCAAGGAAGAAGCACTGCAACTGCAAAGCCAGAGCTGTTGGCTCAAACATCCCTTTCTCAAGGAAAAGTGTTTCCTTGGACATAAGAGCTTTGGGGAGATTTCAGGATTCTCTGTCTCAGTTTTAGTAATGCCACTGATGATTGCAAAGGCATCAGCACTGCTGCAACAGCAGCATGGGGCTTTCTGGGGGTAATAATGAGAATTAAGCTGCCAGGAGCAGCCTTCTCCTAGCAACAGAATGGCATATTTTGGGGGGCAGATGCCAGCAAAACAACCCAGCTGTGCCAATATCCCAGCCCATTTCCAGTGCCTTGTCAGAGGTGATGGATCATTCCAGTGGCAACGAAGAATGGGAGCACACCAGCTGCCTAAGTTGCATGCTGCTGGCTTTAAAGAAGTCCTGTTAAGACCCAGGTAATTTCCATTACCCTCTACAGTTTTGAGGTGTAAGTCGATAGGCAGAGAAGGCAAGAAGGAATTTCTTTGGTGTCATATGGATGGTCTGAGGCTCTTCCCTCTCAGAACTAGACTTGATCCCTAAACCAGAAAGAATATTAAGCTTGATGGGCAAATGCTCTATCATGTCATGCTGTTCAAAGACAGGAGTTTGCTAGTACTTTCAAGCACACAAACATCTGCAGAAGTGGGGGGAAGGGAAGTGCTTTGGGTGCACAAATAGTGATTGGGATTGTTACATGATAGATGAGGCTGTTTTCTCAGTTCTCTCAATGACTGTCCCCATGAAGCAATGTGACATCCAGCTGCTGCAAGCAAAAGGAGAGACCACTGGCACCTGACTGTCAGCCAGAAGATTCAATGGCCTTTTCACTCCAGAGAGTAGACAAGGGATTGTTTATTCAATATTAATTCCTTTTTCCATGGCATGTAGAAGAGAAGGACCAAGACTTCCAGTTCCTGGTTAAAGACAGAGTGAGTGCTGGAGAGGATTTAGAAGCCTACACACCCTTGTGATTTCTGTGTGTTTCTCTTCACATCACTCCATACCCATTTCCATTACAAGGAGTGTCTTTCCTTTTTCCCAGACCTGCTTTAATTTGGATGTTGCATCTCAAATACTTAAAAGAAGTTATTTGGCAAGAATAGAAAATACATTCATTGATTTGGTGCCAAACAGAAGGACACACATATGCAGTGTTGTCCAAATCCATAACAAGGGAGGGAGAAACTAGTAGAATTTTTTCCCCATCATATATCACCATTTTGAGTTCATTGTCCTTGACTTTGTTAAAACACTTTTTATCTTCCGTTACCTTGCTTTTATGCTTGGAATGAGGCCACATTTCTGAAATTCATGTAGAGAAAGTTATTGAGTATACTCAGTGTGAGTGGAGAGCATAATAGCAAACTATAAAAGTAGAAAGTCTGTTTATATGAGTTATGTCACTGCACTCATTCTGGAGGATACTACCAGCTCTAGAGTATATTACACTGCAGCATGTACTAGGGCCCACTCGAGGTCATAGAGTCCTTGTTCTCCTCCATCTGTGTTTCTGCTCTGTTGAGATGGGTAGTGGCTCCTTCTGAGAGAAAGTGGACATAGATTTTTGGAGAATGGCATTTAATTAACAGGTATGCCAGCACAGCAACATTTAAAACAATCATAGAATGGTTTGGGTTGTAAGGGACCTTAAAGATCACCCAGTTCCATGGGCAGGGACACTTTCCACTAGACCAGGTTGCTCTGAGCTCCATCCAACCTGGCCTTGAACACTTCCAGGTGCTCTATATCTCCATAAATTATCTGGATGATGGGACTGAAAACACCCTTACCAAGCTTGTTGATGACACTAAACTGGATGGTGAAGAGGACACATCAGAAGGGAGAGCCATCTTACAATGACACCTGGACAGGCAAGCAACAACTGTATGAGGTTTATCAAAAGCAAGAACAAGGTCCTGCACCAGGAATGACCTAACCAAAGAGCCCTGTACAGGCTGGGATCTGCGGGGCTGGAAAAGGACCTGAGGTTTCTGGTGGACAATCAGTTGGACATATTTAAAACATTCATAGAACCATAGAATGGTTTGGGTTGGAAGGAACCCTAAAGTTCATCTAGTTCCAACCCCCCCTGCATGAGCAGGGACACCTCCCACTAGACCAGGTTGCTCCCAGCCCCATCCAACCTGGCCTGGAACACTCCCAGAGATGGAGCATCCAATTCTACCATCCAGGGGGCATTCAGTTCTACCTTCAGCTCGATTTTCCAGATGCTTGTGCAATACAATCTTTTGCATCAGAATATCAGTGAATCACCTTTCTTGGACTCTGAACAACTCTGAATCCTTCCCCAGTTTGTGCAAATCCTCCTTTGCCCTTATGGAGTAGAGGAAAGAGTTGATTCAGTGTCCAGCAGAGGCTGTTCATCCATTCAGCACAGTGGGGCTGCCTCAGCATAACCAAGGGTGCCATGAGTGATGCTATTTACATTGTCTTATTGCAGGCAGATTGCTGGGCAGTGGCTGCTGATGTCTGACCTGGGACTGGAAAACTTCATCCATGTATTTTGCACAGATATTACTGCAATTCTTCATGGGACTATTTGTTGATGTTGTCCATGGCTGTACCAGTTTATAGGCCTCTGGGAAGCATTTTCAGCATACCTTGTAAATCACGAGCATTTTCCAGTTGTTCCTGGAGAGAAATGTTTCAGATTTGAGAAACTTTCATATATTTCTTCCTGTAAGAGGACATAAGGCATCATTGTGTAGTGCACCAGGATGGATCGTGGTTCCTGGCACAGGTTTGGCTTTGCCAGGGTGCAACTGTCCCTGCACCTTGGTTATTTCCACTCCTTTGAACAGACAGCACAAACAAAAGAAACTGCTCTTCTATGATTGATTGTGGTTCAGATCTGCCTTTACACAAAGAAACAGAAAGAAAGAGCAGGCTTATATCACATTCAGCAATATTACTGTTCTCTTAAGATCCAGAAGAACAAGGTTTTTATGTTTTCCCATTGGTATTGCTTAGGAATAAATAACTCCCTGAAATTTAGCAGATTAGAGATATATTTGAAGGTTAAAGTCACATTCAGTTAGGATGCCCTTGAATGTACAATTCTTAGTCTGTCCCCACCAGGGTACCCACAAGAGTAAAATTGCTTCCTCCCCTTTGGAAATGAAGTGCTTGGAATTAGCTAAAGGCCAGATATAAGGAATTTAGCTAGGAATGCTCCTATGATTTAAATTCCTGTCCTATTTGTATTCAGATATGAATAAATCATACATTTCTTCACAAAATAAATCCTAACTGGAAGCACAATCCATCTCTTTCAATCTATGGGCATCCTTTCAGATGAGAGGGAACTCTGCCTGCAGAAAAGTTTGTCTGAAACCTGCACGGTCAAAAGCTCTTACTTGCTATTCACCTCATGCACAGAATTGCCTTCTGCTGAGAAGTACAAGGAGCACAGGCTGTATCTGTTTTTAAATCATTTGATATCACTTGCATTGTTCAAAAAGATTTTATGACATGTCCTTTTGCTCTGGTAATGATTTGTTGTGCTATTGTGTTTCATTAAGCTATTATTTGTAAAGTGTTTTGTGATGCACTGCATGAAAGCTGCTATATAAGCAATTTTATGGGCTGGAATGATAATTCAGGTATCAATAAGCAAGGATTAATGATGCTAATTATTCAATAAAATTGTTCCTTTCTTTAAGTCCTTTGTTTAGAGGAAGGGGTGAATTAAAATGGGTACATGGGTGTATGTAAGAGGTGTAACTATTTCTGCTGATGGAAGATACAAGAGGAGATTGAAGCACATGAAAAATAACTCCAAATATTATCTATTAGAAGGTGGCTACTATATGTTATGTACATTCCTCAATAAAAAAGATCTGTACAAGCTGCAGAGCAAAACTAATAACACATCAAATAATCCATTTTCCCAATATGGAAAAAAAAAAAAAAAAAGGTAAAAAATACATCCCTTTTCATCCTCACCACCAACTCTTACCTACAGCAGGTGTGCTGGAGTGGACTGTACTATTCCCAGATTTTCCATAGGAGGCTCATGTTGACTGAACCCAGCTCTGTTCAGAGCAATCCCCTGGAAGAAATGTTGCCCCAGTGAAGAAAACACAGCTACTGGGTTAAAAATGGCCAAGAGGTTTCCTGTCTCTGGGACAGGGATAGTCCCTCCAGGACCAGTAGAACATTTTAATGCCTTTTGTGTTTCATGCTTCACGGGCTTGATCATCTTGGCTTGGTTTCTCTAACGTCTTCCAGTTAGTGGAGATTTTAATCATCTTTCTGGGTGTTTCTGACAATCCTGAGCAAGTGAGCACTTACTGGTAACTTCTATGTTAACTGCAAGTATCAAATGCTTCTCAAATATAAAGTGAAGTATGCTTTTTTTTTTTTAATTTCTGCTCTGTTTTGGGGTAAAGGATGCTCCAACCCCAATGTGCTGTTCATCCTTCATGGCAGAAGATTCAAGTTCTACCAAATCGTCTCTTTCTAGAGAACAAGATTTTTTAATGTTTATTAATAATGGACATATTAGTTTGTTTCATTGGCTTGCTCTGTGTAAGTGCATGTTTTATACAAAAGAGTGTCCATCCAGCCACAGGCACCTGACAGAGCAAATGACCTCCACTTATGATGTAAGAAACAACTGACAAGATTAGGACTAAATTAAGCAGCTCTCCAGCAGCAGTGGAATCTCTTTTAATGATTTACATGCTTTTGCCCTGTGATTTCCCCTAAGAATCTAGGTACTCACCAACCTTGAGTCAGCGGAGCTCATGCATATTTCAATACAAAGTACATTTTGAAAACTGCCCACTGTGAGGGCAGGCAAACACTGGAACAGGTTACCTAGAGAGGTTCTGGAGTCTCCATCCCTGGAGATATTAAAAATCCAACCAGAAACAGTCTTGGGCAACCTGCTGTATCTGACACTGGATCAATATGGATCAATAACAGCTCTGAGAATAAGAACTTGGGGGTGATGGTGGATGAGAATCATAGAATCATAGAGTGGTTTGGGTTGGAAGAGATCTTAAAGATCATCTAGATCCAACCCCCCTGCATGAGCAGGGACACTTCCCACTAGACCAAGTTGCTCCAAGCCCCATCCAGCCTGGCCTTGAACACTTCCAGAGTTGGGGCATCCACAACCTCCCTGGGCAACTTGTTCCAGTGTCTCACCACCCTTACACTAAAGAATTTCTTCCTAATGTCTAAGCTAAATCTACCCTCTTCCAGCTTAAAACCATTACCCCTTGTCCTGTCACTACACACCTGGCTCAGCATGAGGCAGTGATGTACATTAGCAGCCCAGAAGCCAACCATGTCCTGGGCTGCATCAAAAGCAGTGTGGCCAACAGGTCAAGGCAGAGGATTCTCCCCCTCTACTCCACATTTGTGAGACCCCACCTGGAGTACTGTGTCCAGTTCTGGAGCCCCCAACATAAGGAAGACATGGAGCTCCTGGAAAAAGGCTAGAGAAGGGCCACAAAGATGATCAGAGGGCTAGAGCACCTCTCCAATGAGGACAGGCTGAGAGAGTTGGGGTTGTTCATCGTGGAGAAGAGAAGGCTCCAGGAGAGCTCATAGCAGCCTTCTGGTACATGAAGAGGCTACAGAAGGGAGTTTTTAGTAGCATATGGAGTGACAGGACAAGAGGTAATAGATTAAAACTTGAAAGGGGGAGATTTAGGTTAGACATTAGAAGGCAATTCTTCTCTATGAGGCTGGTGAGACACTGGAACAGGCTGCCAAAGGAAGTTGTGGAAGGCCCATCCCTGGAAGTACTCAAGGCCAAGTTGGAAAGGGCTCCAAGCAACCTGCTCTAGTGGGAGGTGTCCCTGCCTATGCAGGGGGATTTGATCTAGATGATCTTTAATGTCCCTTCCAACCCAAACCACTCTATAAGTCTGTGATCCTATGATTCTATGACTGTGCAAGCTACTATGAAGATATTTAACTCCATCCCAACCAGTACAATAATGCAGATTTCTCTAGACATTCCAATGGCATGGATTTGGGATCCCAGTGTCTGGCACTTCATTTTAAAAGGACTTGCCAGGAGAGTTCACTTCTTTTTTTCTCCTTTTCATCCTGGAATGAATTCTACATATATTCTTTCTTTACATGAGAAAGCAAGCACGGTTCCCACACTGAATCAACACCCTCCTTTGTGTTCCCTTTCCCCTGCAGTGGGGTTTTCCTCATGGTCATCTCTTTTAAGGCAGGTGAATCTACCCTGTATCAGTATAAAGGACAAAATACTTTCAGAAACCAGTGGAAGTCACCATTCCTGCTAGTGCTTTACCCCAGCCCACTGAGGTCCTCTGCAGAGGAGAGATGTTTGCATGGAAGGTCCCAATTGTGCTGACTGCTGTACCATGTCCAGACTGCCACCAGGATTAGGCAGGTGGAGGAAAACATGAAACAGTCAAAGCACTGACTGTGGATTTACAAAGCCAAAAACTGTCTAAGTAAAGTGCCTTCTCCTTATGGCTTTATTTATTATCTGCATTAACTGGATCTGGGGACACAGATCAGGGAGTTAAGGACAAACTTTTCCCCCATCAGCCTTATTACACTCATAGCTTTTCTACCTCCTGCTGGGTTCCCTGGGCAGCGTCTGATACCCTTGGAGATTCTTCTTTACTGGTAACTGCAACCAGGAGCATCAGCCTGCAGAAAACATCCATCTTCTTTAGCTAAGAAAATACTGTCAGCAGAGACACACGTTTCCATACAGCTTGACTTCCAGCTTTGCCTGTTGTTTACTCCCTGCTTCCTAAGCATGCTTAAGAGTGTCTGTATTTCAGTGCTCTCATGAGAATGATTTATTCACACTGCTGTACTGGCTATATCCTAGACAAAACACAACGACTTGTAGAGCTGACAAATCCAACAAGAACAAAAAGTGAAACTCCTGCTTCCTTTCTGTAGGCTTCACATGGGAAGATGCTGCTTCATAAGGGAAGCAGTCTAAAGCATGACCTCTGTGTTTGTGAAGTTCCACATCTCTTGCCTCCTACTAGGGCAGAAAAAGTAATAGTTGAGCTGAGGGATGTACACAGAGATGACACTAGTGGTTAATTGCCAGCCCTGCTCTCCCCAGCAGCCACAAGCTCAACTTGGGTATCTTTTGCTGCTCTTTGGAAACCAAGGCAAGTCATATCTTGCTGCTGCAGGGCCATGGACCAAAGCATGACCTGGTTACTAATACAGCCAGATAATTATTCCCTGATGGTTAGCATGTATTCATAATAATGTGTCTCTAATGCAAATTATTCATTTTAATTGTGTTCTCTCCTCCCTGTGCACACTTAACTCCCATTGACAGGGAGATCAGAGCAGACCCCCCTCCACTTTCACTTATTAGCAAGTTTTACAAGGATTATTCTGGCTGGAGAAGGTTTTGGGTGCTCTGCAATGATGTGTCTGACTCATCCCCTATTGTAGCAAGTGGGAAGGGTTATTTTTGCAGTCTTAATATAAAAAACCCCAAACGTGGAATATGCAATTCTTCAAAGAGGTGACTTCTGTGGAAAGTCATGGCTAATTAGGTGGTATGTGGGTGTCATCTGGGTCTCTGTAAACTATAGGTCATGCCAATATTTGAATCCTCTGAAGATTTTAGTGTAATTAGGGGGAAATGGTTAGCATTTCACCTTTCACAGGGAAATGGTGATTAACTATGAACTAACCCTTTTAAATGTTTTTCAGGTTTTCTAGAATTTCTGTGTTCTTTGCTGCTTTCTAAGCTGTGTGCTTAATGGCAGCCAGAGGGCACATGGAAGTCTTATTGACTATCACAAAGGGTCTCCATCTCTCTGATCCAGACAATTACTGTCATCACCTCATTATGCTGAAACACTGTCTTTACCCACCTGAAATCTGGATCATATTGTGCTAAATTCTACATCATGGAGCAAAAAGACAAGGTGCCCTGTCTAACCTAAACAAAAACTGAGGAGAAAATCAGAAACATTAACTATTTTTTGTCACTTCACGTGATAAAGCAGCCTTTGACCTACAGGACTGAGGCCCTCAGGCTGACACCACTGCTTCTTCTGGCCAAAAGGGTCAAGAGCATCTTACCCTCCTCCTGGTGGGTTTTAGAGAGGTGAATGCCAGGGTGGTAAATTCAGGTTAGACATTAGGAAGAAATTATTCACTGTGAGGGTGGTGAGACACTGGAACGGGTTGTCCAGAGAAGCTGTGGAAGCCCCCTGCCTGAAGTGTTTAAGGTTGGATGGGGCTTGGAGCAACCTGATCTAGGGGAACTAGATGATCTTTAAGGTCCCTTCCCAGCTCAACCATTCTATGATTCTATGATGTCACACCACTTCTTTCTAATGGGGATATCCAGTCCAGACAGAGGTGCTGAGTACAGCAGGAGGCAGGTGTGTGAGTAAACTCTAAACCAGATAATTTATGTCCTAATAACAGTGTAGTCATAACACAATGCACCCTGGGACTCTGGAGACATCTTATGCTAAGCTCCTTGATGTTATTTAATTAAAAGCTCTTTCAGGGATGCGCCTGAGAGCTGCAGACACACTTCTGATTGACATGAAATCTTACCCATTATATGAAGCATTTCTGCTCCTGCTATTGGTGGTTTTGTGCAATATGAACCAGCCTCAGCAGAGACGTTCCTTGAGTCTGCAACTCTCCTGCAGCAGCATCTGTCCCTGTGCTTGTGTTATGGCCATTCTTGTCTTGTGATCAGCAATGGAAATCATGTCTGGAATAAAAATGCCCTACATTTGGCAGATTTCCTATTGCTGTGGGAAGAGTACTGAGTCAGATAATTTTCACAGAGGAACAAAGTCTTCCTTTTTTGTGCTCCACTCAAATGGAAAGGAATGTAACTTCCAAGATCATCTGTCAAGCCATGTGAGGGGGGTCCATCCAAGATGCAGACAAGAGGCCAGGACTCTTTGTTCTCACTCACAGACCCTAGAATATCAATTCCACAGGACCAAACCTCCTCACATCTTCAATGGAGTTCCTGTAACACAGTTAAGAGGTTTTTAACATAGTCCAGGGCAAGGATCTCCTCCCAGAACTCCAAAGCATTGCTGTGTTGCTGGGAAGCATGCATTGTGGAGCCACATAGCAGCCCTCTTGCATCCTAAGGGAACAGAGTTTCATCTTCTGATTTTATGTGTAAAGCTGACAGATCCCCAAGAGGTAAAACTATCCCAAAGTAGGATGTCAACCATTAGTTTAGATCATTCTGCAAGAAAATTAGTGTCATAGTATCATCATTCTGGTTGGAAAAGACCTTCAAGATCATCAAGTCCAACCACTACCCTAGCTCTGCCACGTCTACCACTAAACCCTGTCCCGTGGAACCACATCTCTATTTTTTGATGTCTCCAGGGATGGTGGCTCAACCACCTCCCTGGACAGCCTGGATCACCAAGTCCAACTCCCACCCAGAACAGGACAAACCCAAAGTTCACACCATGTCCCTGAGGGTGTTGTCCAAATGCTTGTTGAATATTGTCAGGGTTGGTGCCATTACTGCTTCTCTGCGGAGCCTATTCCAGTGCTCCACCACCCTCTGGGTGAAGAATCTCCTCCTAATGTCCAACCTAAACCTCCCCCTGCACACAGGAAGCTGCAATGAGGTCTTCCCTCAGTCTCCTCTTCTCCAGGCTGAACAGACGAAGTGCCTTCAGCCACTCCTCATATGGCATCTCCTCCAAACACCAACCTCATGGCCCTCCTCTGGACACTCTCCAGCAGCTTCATATCCTTTTTGGACTGTGGCGCCCAGAACTGCACACAGGCCTCAAGATGGGGCTGCTCCAGTGCAGAGTAAAGTTGCACTGCCCTGTCCATGTTGTGTCATGATTTTCCTCCTCTCAAGTACATAATCCTCAAGTGCCACGTTTTCATAAGAAACACGAGCAGCCTGGTTCCCAAAAGCCTTTGGTGGGATGAGGTTAAGTAGGACATAGCACAGCCACAGTATTTCTGACTCCCTGATGTCTTCATTGCTTTTCTGCCTGACTATTAGATGCCCTCTTAGGAGCACTCCAAGGCACTTTGCTGTGTGGCAGTTTGACTGCTGCCAACCAGCAGAATGAGGCATGCGCTGAGGAGCAGTGGGGTCCTGCAGCCATCTCCTGTCCAACTCTCTCTGCAGGTACTGTGGACCATATGTTGTCCCTGGCAGGTTGCAACCAGCACCACTGAACGGAGGAGCTGGCAGTGCTCCTCATGCTCTCCCTGACACACCAGAGACACCAGGGCAGTTGCCAGCCATTGACAGGCAGGAGGTTCAGCCAAGAGCCATCTGTCCACGCTTACTTTCTGCCACTGCTCTTGCTGATGCACAGCATGTTCCTGCAAGCCTGCAGAATGAACTGCATTTGGCCTTGAGTAAAAAAACTGGTGCTGAGAGGGAAAAGTGGCAAGAAGCCTGTGACTTTCACCTTTAAAAAAGAGGTATGCATGCAAGAGGAAATTAGGGGGAAGAGGAAGAGCAGCATGACCACCTACCTTGCTGGAACAGAGCAGTGTGTCACCATATGTGCATGCTTCATGGCCTCAGGGATACTGTGCTAGGAAGAGAGGCAACGTCTTCATCCAACAAATTAATATTAGTGGTGCAAATCAAGACTGTGGTTTAATTACTCAGCAGAGAAGACAAGTGGTGAAGGTGACATGACAGATCCGGCTAGCCTACCTAGTTTAGACACAATATTGCCTAAAACACACACAGTAGATGTGGTGATTAGGGACATGGTTTAATCACTGGGCTTGGGAAAGTTAGGTTAATGGTTGGTAGAGTTAGGTTATGGTTGGACTTGATGATCATAAAGGTCTTTTTCAACCAGAACAATTCTGTGATTCCGTGATCATTAGACTGCACATCTATGTGAATATACACCCGTGTGTGTGCCACAGGCTGGGATAATGCTGTGGGCATTTTGCAAGTTATGTTGGGGAGCATCGAAGACAGGAGCAAGGAGGTGCACCAGCAGCCTGAAACCCTGCCTTCAATAGCAGCTTGATGAAGCAGCTCCAAAGAGTCAGATTTGAGAAAGCAAAAGTTTCAAAAGGGTGAGTACCATTAAAGGAAAAGTAGAAGAGCAAACTGTACATGATGGCAAGTCAAACAGAATCACCCCTAAATGTCAGAGGAGGAGCCAGTGACTGGAGACACTCACAGAGGTGGCTGCAGCCCAGGCCAACTCCATGGAGCGTCCTTCCAGAATCCACCTTCTTTTGCTCTGCTTAAAGCTTCTGTGAGTTTATGAGGGAGGCTCTGAGCCATATGGGAACAAAAGTGGAATACTGGGACCAAGATGCCTGTAATTGTTGCCCAGGGACACTAGATGGAGAAACACCTTTAGGGATAGAGTAGTTGAGGGGCTGTGTCACCAGGCTTACAGGAAAAAAAAAACACAACAGGAGTAAGTGCCCTCAGCTCACTGTTATTGATGCTGTTGGCTTTAAGTTTTGCTTAAAAGCTTTCTCGTTTTGGATCCCATTACAGCTCTATACAGGCCATTAGTTAATTAAGTTATGCCACCAGAGTCTGTGAAAGCTTGGAAATGCTGTCACTTACTGCCAGCTGTCTCAGGCTCCCCCTCACTTTCCTCCCCTTCACCCCTCACCACTGGCAGATTTGCAACATACAGTGAAAAACAAGACCCTGAGTGGATGAAAGTTCTTTTATCCTCGATGAGGTTGAGCCAACACATCTTCCCTGTTCTAAGTACATCAAATCACTATTTATACTGTGGAACCCACAGCCTCCAGACACCAAAAGCATCATCAGAAGCCATTAATTTCTTTTTGTGCCTCCCTCATGACACACCTCGTAGGAGTAGGAATTTACTGACAAGAAGAGAAACCCTCAATATGGAGCAGCCAAACCGTCTGTGCCTTGTAGAGAAAGGCATTGTGCATCCTCCAAAACACACAGAGGGAGAAACAAATTGGCAAAACCCCAAACTTTACTACTTTCACCTCTGTTTGCCCCAACCTGTGTGCCAACACCAATGGTTTCTGCTGGGAAACAAACTCTTTTGGAGCCCATGGCCATAATTTCTTGCTCTGGGGCATCTCATGGTGTCTGAGCTGGCTGAGCTCACAGTATCTCCAAAAAATGGAAGCACTGGACCCATGCTGACAGTCCCTGCACTTAAAAGACAACATTTTGGCATAATGCCATATTGATATGGTTCCCAAGACCTTTACCACATCTGTGTTCAACACTCTACTGTTTAGTGGCTCTACACTTGATTTCTGCACATCACATTGCCCAGCTCTTTATCAGTTTTATGGCCCTAATGTGCTTATTGTTCATGATATAAGCTGTATTATCTTAATGATTCACACAGTGACAGGCTGTTAATTAAAATTAAAGTGTGAAAGAGAAATATCTTCATAAGTAGGTATCTAGATGTAAGACATACAGATGATACTGGAAGTCTCTGAAGACTCTCTGGATGCATCCCTCAAAAGAAGGGACTCAAAGACTTCTGTTGCCCTTGTTGCTATGTGGGAAAGTGTGACAGGCTGGAGGTTCAAGGCTTGGATAAAAAAAAATCAGGATGGATTATCACCATGACCTGCATTCAAACAATTGTTTTTCTGGAAAGTCAGCTGTGGAGGGTTATGAGTATCAAAATAGCCTTAGAACAAGACCAAGTTGTAGTTGTTACTACAGAGAAAAGTAGAGTCAATGCAAATGATGAATCTTGTACCTGGCATAGGCAAAATTTGACTTGTAGAGTCAAGGGCTTGAGGGTGATCACATCCTTCCAATTCTTAAATAAGCCTCTTCTTCCAAGAGCTCTACCTCAGGATGGACACGTTCCAGTTATGCTAAAGCATGGAGTCTTATAAAGAGGGCAAACTCATGGAGCCCCAGCACAAGTTCAGCAAGCAAACCTCTGCTGTTTCTGAAAGACAAGAGTTTTGACAAAAAAGATTAGGATTCCGGGGGAAAAAAAATTATATCTCATTGATTGGGATTGATTATCCAAGCTTATATTTATTATTCAAGGCCAGATTGGATGAGGCCTTCAGCAACCTGATCTAGTAGGAGGTGTCCCTGCCCATGCAGGGGGGTTGGGACTAGATGATCTTTAAGGTCCCTTCCAACCCAAACCATTCTATGGTTCTATGATTCTAAGTACAGAATGAAGCCATACAGATATTCAGCTTGCTATTCATAGCTGGAGATTTTACAAGCCTGGAACACAAGTAATCAAACTGGTAAACCTGAAGCTGCTGTTCTTTTCTCTTTGTAAGAGGCTGGTTTATTCTTTGATGGAAAGGAAATGGTGCAGTTATCACCAGGTAATCCAGGTTCCATTTTACCCAGTGCAAAAGTAGAACCCGAAGGCCACTCAGGAAAGGGAAGAAGCAAACTGCTTTTGACAAGTGACAACGTGTTGTATTCTAACTGCTTCTTATCAGAACACATAACGATCCAGGAATTTGCTTCTTGCATTTTCTAGGAGCGTATTTTTAGCCTCGCTGACTAAACTAGCCACATTTTACCCTTTCTTCATGTCATTATTGCAAGCCATTGACAGGAAGGGTGCAGAATAATCCATCACTTTTCCTATACTGGCTGCAACTCAGGGTCTTTGTTGTCAAACATGATCTGAGGTGTGGAGACTTTGTCAGAGAACTGATCTTACAAACTCATGAAACTGGTAACTTGTGGCTGTAGTGCTGTTCCTCTTCAGGCTGAAAAAATACTGTGCGTGGGTGTTTTTGAGCAGGAGGAGGGAGCTGGAAATGTTGAGAGGCTAAGCTGCAATTTGTTTGCTTTTCTCAGAGCCAGAAAGTTTTTTATTCTCAGATATTGGGACTATGTCAAGTAAACTGAATCACAGCTATGTCAATGGAAGTAGTGTGAACTTAACTGAAAACATAGTGGAAGTTGAAAATGGCAATAAGGACTCTAAATTCAGCTTAATTATGGGCTCCTCAATACAAGAAAGACATCGAGGTGCTGCAGCAGGTGCAGAGAAGAGCAACCAGGCTGGTGAAAGGCCTAGAGAACAAGTTTATGAAGAGTGACTGAGGGAACTGAGGCTGTTTAGTCTAAAGAAAAGGAGGCTGAGGGGAAACCTCATCGCTCTCTGCAACTACCTGAGAGGACATTGTAGAGTGGTAGGTGCTGGTCTCTTCTCACCTGTAAATAGTTATAGGACAAGAGGGAATGTCCTAAACCTACACCAGGGAAGGTTAAGACTGGACATTAGGACACTTCTTTTCTCTGAAAGGATTGTCAGGCATTGGGACAGGCTGCCCAGAGAGATGGTTAAGTCACCATCTCTGGATGTGTTTAAAAGTCATATAGATGTGGTGCTTGGGGACATGGCTTAGGGGTGGACATGGTAGAGCAGGGTTAAAGATTGGACTTGATGATCTTAAAGGTCTTTTCCAACCTAAATTATTCTATGATTCTATGGTTAAAACTCAGTGGATGCTTGAGTTTGTATTATCTGAGCACTATGTTCAAACTCTCCCTATAGTTTTAAAAGAAAGCTGATCAGACAATTAATTGTTGCCTTTTCTTGTTGCCTAGCATTGCATTGTCAACTTGCTAGTGCAGAGGGCTTCAAACTGCCTGATTTTGCTCAAACACAGAAGACATGAGAAGATATAGCAAAGCAACTATATAATTGGACCTGAAAGGAGGGGAACTGGGTGCTGATAACCCACCAGTGGTTCAGAGAGTGAGTTTGGGATGGCAGTCTTGACCACATCACAAGTAAGAACTCCATGCATTCTTTAATGTACTCCTAAATCGATTTGCAGAAAATACTGTGTCCAAATGAAAACTGAACATGAATTGTGGTATCATAGAAAAGTTTGTGTTGGAAGGGGCCTTTAAAGGTCATGTGGTCCAACTCCACTGCAGTGAACAGGGATTCAACTAGACCAGGTTCTCAGAGCACCATCCAGCCCCTTTTCAAGGGAAGGGGCATCTACAGCCTCTCTGGACAACTTGTTCCAGTGTTTCACTGCCCTCATTGTAAAAAATTTCTTCCTAATATCTAAGCTAAATCCATCCTCCTTTTGTCAAAACCATTCCTCTTATTCTATTGCCCACTAAAAGTTCCCTCCCCAGCTTTCCTGTAGGTCCCCTTTTTGTACTGAAAGACCACAATAAGGTCTCCCTGGAGCATGCTCTTCTCCAGCCTGAACAATCCCAACTCTCTCAACCTGTCCTTATAGCAGAGGTGCTCCAGCCCTCTGATCATCTTTGTGGCCCTTCTCTGGACCCACTCCAGCAGGTCTATGTCTTTCCTGTTTTGAGGACTCCAGCCAGACCTGGACACCGTACTCCAGGTGGGGTCTCACCAGAGCAGAGTAGAGGGCAAGAATCACCTCCTTGGCCCTGCTGGCCATGTTTATTTTTATGCAACCCAGGATATAGTTGGCTTTCTGGGCTGCAAGCACACATTGCTGGTTTGTGTGCAGCTTTTCACCCACTATCCCCAAGTCCATCTTGGCAGGGCTGCTCTCAATCCCTGCATCTTCAAGCATGTATTGATACCCAGGGTTGCTCCAACCCAGGTGAAGATCTTGTAGTTGACCTTGCTGAGTTTCATAAGTTTCACATGGCCTCAACTTCTTGAGCATGTCCAGTTCCCTCTGGATGGTGTACTGTCCCTCAAGTGTGTCAACCTCACCACTCTGCTTGATGTCATCTGCAAGCTTGCTAAGGGTGCACTTAATCTCATTGTCTATGCATTGATGAAGATATTAAAATGGTACTGGTGTCAATACAGACCCCTGAGGAACACCACTCATCACTAATCTTCATCAGAAAATTCAGCCATTGACCACTTCCAATTTAGAGAGAAGGATATTGTGAGGGGACTGTGTCAAAGGCCTTAAAGAAGTCCAGACAGACCATATTCATAGCTCTTCCCTTGACCACTGATGTAGTCGCTCCATCATAGAAGGCCACTAGGTTGGTCAGGTAAGACTTGTCCTTGGTGAAGCCATGCTGGCTGCCTTGAATCACCTCCCTGTCCTCCATGTGCCTTAGCATATCTTCTAGGAAGATCTATTCCATGATCTTCCCAGACACAGAGGTGAGGGCGAGAGGTCAGTAGCTCCCACG
This sequence comes from Hemiprocne comata, assembly GCA_020745705.1. Classification (NCBI taxonomy): domain Eukaryota; kingdom Metazoa; phylum Chordata; class Aves; order Apodiformes; family Apodidae; genus Hemiprocne; species Hemiprocne comata. The sequence continues at coordinate 160,194,134 of CM036587.1, forward strand.
GTCTTCGTTTCTACCCTTTTTTAAAATGGGTGTGATGTTTCCCTTCTTACAGTCACCAGGAACTTTGCCTGACTTCCATGACTTTTCAAATATCATGGAGAGTGGCTTGGGAACTACATCAGCCAATTCCATCAGGACTCTGGGCTGTATCTTGTCAGGTCCCATAGACTTATGTATGTTCAGGTTCTTCAGGTGATCATGAATCTGGCAGTGATAAGTGGGGTGAATTCTTCTCTCAAGACAAGACTCAGCCCTTGATCAATAAGCAGCTTCCAAACTGGTGAATCATTAGTGGCCAGACCCACAAAGAGATACAGGCACCAGAATTTCCACTGGAATAATGAAATTTAGTATCTAAAAATGCTTGTGAATGTTGGCCGAGGTGCCTGGTGTCTCTAAGTGTTGAATGTATTCAGGATCCCATTGGACCCTGAAATTCCTCAAGAGTTGACCATGAAGTTGATAGCAGCCATTGCTGCAGTTATAAATAATTAACTGAGCTAGTGCTACCTTGCTTTTAAAGAATTAGAAGAAAAGTAAAACTGTTTGGAAATGACTCTTAAATAACGATCTAGTACTTTCAGTGCTTTAGAAAGCTTCTTCTTTTATGAAACTACTGAGCCTTACCATGGTCTTTCTAGTCAGAAAATGGAGTCAAGTGCAGAAGGTCATGGAGTCTACCTGCCTGCCCCAAGACAGCATAAGCCCTGCCTGAAATAAAAGATGACTCACTTGCAAGAGGGAAAAGCCTGAAAAGCAAAGTCTAAATTTCTGAAACCTGGGGGGTTAAGATTAAACACAGCATCCAATGCCCAGACCCTGTATCTTGGACCTGCTGGAGTTCAATGGCAGGCAACTGCACTTCAGCTTATGAATCTCAGCACCTCCTGGGAGGAATTTAAGTGTGGACAAAACAGTCCCTGGCATGGACTCCATCCTCAGTGCCTCGTGGTGAGGAGCTGGAGCTCTAAGTGTTGGGTTTTCATCCCTGAGGGCAGGGGTTACCAGCTGAAATGGTGATGGGCTTGGCAGCAGGAAGCAGAGCTTCCTCAGGACACTTGTCTGACAGCACTGCACTGAAAACCCGTGCAGGGAGAGGCAAATAGATGGAATTAAGCTCAAAGGGCTGAACTTGTAGCAAGACAAAGAAGACATGGAAACACCCAAGTCCCAGTACCACAAAGAGACAGCAGCTTGCTCCAGCATCTTGTGAGCTATTCAGGATCACTGAGTATCAAGCCCGAGTATTTCCTCTCCCTGTTAGGTTGGTCCCATTTACACTAATCTGAGTACAATCAATCAGCTTCGTGGCACCAGCACAGCAGTGAAGGTGCAGGCACAATGAGACCCATCCACGTCATCACACCAATGACCACAGGAGGTCAGGCCCACTTCTGTGGCATGGTTCAGTGTGGTTCCTATGTGGGAAGGGCACAGACTCTGTGGATCACTCTGGGGTTATTTCTTCTGGCTCGCCCCAGAAAGGATAAGTGTATTTCTGGCCCTACCAGGTGGTGGCAGGATCCACTCATGAGTGGATCAATGTGATAGACCAGACTGAGGTGGAGAAGACTCAACTTCTATTTCTCACTCTGCCAGGAAATGAACTCAACTTCTGTGCCTCTATTTCTCTTTCAGATTTTTGTCAACTTAAAATGTTAATCTTCTGGAGCTGGAGCTGTTCTTCAGGACAGTGCCACTATTGCAATCTGCTGCTCACTAGCTCTTGATGTGTTCCCTTTCCTCTCTGCAGGGAACTGCATCACTCTTCCAGTACTTCCCCATGTTTGTCCTGATGCCACCCTTCAGCTGTGCCAGTACAGCAAAGGGGGAGTGATAAAGCTGGGCTGTGCCAAAGCATCTCCACCCCTTTCCCTTGTGTTGTTGTGTGGGTTTTGGCACCTTTTCACTGTGGAACCCCAGATACCACTACAGGGACAGGGCGCTGGTGGCCCAAATGAGCAGACACAGGAGGGGCAGAAGGAAAAGAGGTATCTGGGAGGCTCTGCTGCATGGGTGGAACCACACTCCCACCGTGTCTGCAGTGCCTGGTCCTGGGGTTAGGCTGCAGTCTAATCTGGGATTTATGCTAATTATTACCACAAAGTGGTGGGCTATGACAGATACCAAGCCCAGAAGCACCTTGATGATCAGCATGCAAACCTCTCTTCAGAAGATGGGTTTTCTCAGGCCACTGTGCAAAGCCTGACTGATCCCTGAGTGCTCTGACGTCACCCCAGCCAACCTGACCCCAAATGCTCACTAAAAAAGCACCAAGTGCCCTATTTTGCATGGCCTGCAACATCCCAAAACAGCGTCTGACTTCTCAATTAGTCTGAGAGAGGACTGTAAACTTGAAATCCAAACTGATGGACTGTGAAATCCATATCACGTTGTCACCCACAGCACACTCTCCCTGCTCTGCACTGAGCTATAAATAGACTTTCATTATTAGCAAGCAGACAAAGGCAGCCAGGAAGATGTTCCACGCTGACACTACTCCTGGCTTACTGATTTCTTGTTTTCACCTTGATATAGGACTGAAGATGGGGACAAGCAGGGAGGGGCTACTCAACAGCAACAGAGCTGAAATGACTTCTTCCCCTAACCAGGATTATTTCTGGGTTTTGGTTTGGGTTTTGATTGGATGCTTTTTATTTGTTTTCTGGTTTTGGGGTTTTTTTTACGTTCTCTCCCCTGGAGCCAAGAGGCTCAGAATACCTTACCCAGTACAACAGAAGGCATAACACCCACGTCCTTTGTTAGGTCATCTGCTTAAGCTCCTGGAGTCTGACTACCAACTCCCAAACAGTGCAGTCAACAAAACCCTAATGTTTTTCCTCTCCCCATTTTATTTCTGCTATTAAAAAAATAAATAAAATAAAAGGAAGTTTATCTTTGCTTTAACCAATTAAATGTCTTACGGGAGCTGTCAAAAATGGAAGGGACTCAAATCATCTGAGAGGAGGTAAATCCTGACATGTCAGTCCCCTTTACAAACTCTGTCTTTGCAAGGAATGTGATGGTAGATGCCTTTCTGGAAAAAAAAATCCACAGCAAAAGTGTCTGATTGAAGCCACTGATGAGCAGAAGGTCACAGAAGCTGTGACCTTGAGGCCTGAAGATTTGTGACCTTTAGCCACAAAACACAGACACTCTTGGTGCACCTTTTTTTCAATGGTCTTGTCAACCTTTGACAAAAAATAAACTCACACAAGGAGCTGAGGCTACCAAAATGGTTAACCTTTCCTGCTCATTCATACTTGGAGCCTAAATGCCAGCTCTGCTCTTCCCATGCTCTGGTCCCCTATGACACACAGCAGCTTCGTTTCTGCCTGGTTCCTTGGCATTTACATCAAGGTCAATTAAACAAGACATTGGCTGACTGTTATTTGTACAGAAGGAGTTTATTCCTCAACTAACAGAAGTGAAACAGCTTGGCTGAAAACCCAGGAGATTTTAGGTTTGGATCAAACAGCAGACTGAAGTTTTGAGATAGCTGGTAGTATTCATTCGCTCTGCAAGCTGCTCTTTTGTATCTCAGCTTTCTTTGAAAATGAAGCAAACCCCCAAATGCCCATAACTCGTGCATGCTGTGCCTGTGAAGAAAATCTTACTCACAGAGCTGTTTCTGAGGGTGTTGTTACATTAATGTTTCCTTCCCACAGTAGATAAGTTCACATATTTCCCACTCCCTTTTGAGCCCCGCTGGCCTTTTCTTCCACATGACACTTTTCAACTCCACAGCTTCTGCTGAGCCACTAAAATGGTTTGTGGGGGTTTAGAATCATAAAATCATAGAATGGTTTGGGTTGGAAGGGACCTTTGAAGATCATCTAGTTCCAACCCCCCTGCATGGGCAGGGACACCTCCCACTACAGCAGGTTGCTCAGAGGCACATCCAACCTGCCCTTCAACACTGCCAGGGATGGGTCTTCCATAACTTCTCTGGGCAACTTGTGCCAGTGTCTCACCACCCTCACAGGAAAGAATTTCCTCCTCATAGCTAATCTAAATCTGCCCTCTTTCAGCTTAAGACTGTTCCCTCTTGTCACTCCAGGCCCTTATAAAAAGTCCCTCCCCAGCTTTCCTGTAGCCCCTTCAGGTACTGGAAGGTGCTCTAAGGTCTCCCCAGAGCCTTCTCTTCTCCAGGCTGAACAGCCCCAACTCTCTCAGCCTGTTTCCAGAGCAGAGGTGCTCCAGGCCTCGGATCATCTTTGTGGCCTCCTCCGGACTTGCTGCAACAGCTCCATGTCCTTTTTGTGTTGGTGGTCCCAGAACTGGACACAGCACTGCAGGTGGGGTCTCATGAGAACACAGTACAGGGGGAAGAATTTTTTTAGGGCGTTTTACTGGGAATTGGTTCTTTGGGCAAGGGAATGAGTGTATTATGTGGAACTGAAATCACTGTAACCTACATCTGTAAAATGATCCAGTTTTTTAAAATTTTCTGTTTCAGTGATTCAATCTAGTGCATGGCCCCTAAATGGTAGTGCAGGTCAAGCAAAGTGGCAGCACATTGCAGCTTGGGAAGCAGGGAGACATATTTTGGGCACTAAAGGGGTTGGAAAGAAAATATCAGGTATTAGTAGAGCCACAGCCCTGCACAAGCTTGGAACAGCAGCTTTGAGAGAAGTAACCTCTCCAGCCATCTTCATGAAATATTACTTGACTGGTTAGTGAACATATCATCGGGTTAACTCTTTGGTTCTTTCTGCCAGAGAGAGACAGGGGTCACATATATGTGGGTGCCATCTTCTGTAGGGTGCCTCAGTGAGTAGTGCAGGGAAATGCAGTTTAGAAGCTATACACTTATTCATAGAATCATAGAATCACTTGGGTTGGAAAAGACCTTTAAGATCATTGAGTCCAACCGTTAACCCTACTCTACCCAGTCCAGCACTAAGCCATGTCCCCAAGCGCCACATGTAGACGACTTCTAAACACATCCAGGGGTGGTGACTCAACCACCAAATTCAAATGTTTCCCCACAAAATCTACATCCAAGGACCAGAACAAAACCCAGCAGTATAACATCTAAACCTTCATTTCATTTTTGCTTACGTTGTGTTTGGAACAAGGGCTGCAGATGGAGCCCAGACTTCTATCCCCACTTTCCCACAGGTGATGAAAACAGATTTCCTAATTTCTGAGGATGTGGAAATGGATGGATGCCACCATCAGCCATAATAATTTTCATGTACCTAACCCTTTGTGGAAAACCTCAAGACTCAGACTACTGCAAAGAGACTTGAGTGCACACTCACTGACTAATTAAATTAATATCAGGACAATAAGGAATATTACCAGAATAACAAATTCTCCTGAGTCTTTATAATAGCTGAAAGAAAAAAAGGCAGATAGTAGATGTTTTAAATCTATTAAGTGCTTCTGCTTTGTGTATTGACACAGGTAATGAGTTCTACGGAAGGAACGCTACACTTGAAAGCATTTAACACTAAAAGCTTAATTTAGTGTACAATGAATAATACAGGGAGCCTATTCATGGGTCGATCAGAATGGGATGAGAGAGAGAGCACCAAAGGAGCAGACAGATCATGTTAATAGGAAGCTCCAGGCTTATTTAAAAATCTATACTGTAGTTAAAATTAGAAGGCAAATTGGAACTGGCGTTCCGTTGCTCAGGAAATTGGTAATGGGATACTAAAACCTTGCACTTCTCTGTGTCTGGTCCTAGTTAGAGGAGGACAAAGGTGATGACAGTGACAATGCTGTATAGCACAGGGAGCCATTAAAGGAAGTGATAACATAAAGAAATCAGCATTTTTCAGCTATGGCACAGTGGGATGTGTGCTGTATTCCTTTATTATTCCAAGTGTAGAGGAATATATTCAATATGTAGAAGCAGACATTGATATTATATTCTTCATGACTATTACAAGCATAGATGATAATTTTGACTTTTGATTCTTTTAGGTGTGAATTTACAAATACCACCCAGACCACTGTGGCCAGTGGTATCATCTGGATCAGATACAGCTCTGCATCTTCTGGACTAAACAGTCTTTGCCTGGACATGATGATGCAGATGGTTCCTCTCAGTCCACTGGCCCTACTGGTCAGATAAAAAGATCTCAAGGGGTTTCTTCTTTCCCAGAAGAAAACTGTCCTTATCTCAACATATAGTTACAGTTAGGTAATATTTAGCATTACAGACCCTGAAAGCAAAGGCTGGAGAGGGGCACTATCTTTTGGAGGGGTGATGCCTCCCAGTAAGGACAGATCCACCTGCCAGGGACAAATATCTCACTTCACTGTTATGTATTAATTGTCTTCTAATCAGGCTCTGTGGCCCTAGTGCATTGCCACCTATTTCACTATAGAGCAGTATGTTGTTGACTGAAGAGTAAACTGGGAAGTAGAAAGCAGGGACAACATCCTGGAAAATCCAAAGTTTGGAACAAAAGTAGTGGGGACAGCTGTCCACGTCCCACCAAAAAAAGACCAGGGCTGCTGTGTTACTTCCCTCTCAAATAGAGACCTGATCTGACAACCTGGAGAATGAGCCTACAGGGAGAGTTAAGAAGAAGCAGACCACCAGGTGGATTTATATCATCAAGGAAAAGATGCCTGGAGATTCTAAAAAACACCCCTGGAGCTTATTTTAGAAATAAACCAGGGTGAAAAAATTACCAATGATTCTTAGGATAATTGTTTCCCAGAGTCACAGGAACAATAGAGAGTGATTAAATAACTTCTTGTTATTTTAAAACATACAAAAAGTATTAAAAAACCCCCACGTTTTAAAACATACGTTCTGGGCAATGCTTTATGCAAACATAATGATTAAGATAAAATATTAAAGGCATAATAGTGGAGGAATAGTCACCATTTTTTTTTTACCACTGTTTGAGTCCGATTTTTTTTTTTTCTATTAAAACCTGACATCCCTGGATGACAGTTTAATTCCTGGGGTAATGTGATGGATAAAGGGACTTGCTCTGTAGTGCCTCCCACTTACTAAACACTTGCTTGCAACTGCAGCTGCAGAAAATGCCACAGACCCTCAAAGCAAAGATAATAATTTCCTTGTTGTCAGTACACTTAACACTTGTTAGATGAGCTCTTAAAGGAAAAAACACCTTTTTATCACTAAGGTAGCTTATGGAAGCCAGAGCTGTGGGAGGCTCCAGATTGTAAACTACCAGTCTTGGGCTGCTCTTGAGCAGCCACACATAAAAACAAACTCCTCTTCTTCATTTGGGATTATTTGAGGGCATCCAGAAAAGCATTTGAATAATTTTGCATGTAAGTCTATGGTGCCTACAAAAAGAATGTGTTCCAAATCATTTTTTTAGGCACTTTTATTTAAAAAATAAAATAAAAAAAAATCAATGGGTGTGAGAGTAAAGAATAACTCCATGATCAATAGAGACAACACCTGACCAGAGGCAGAAAATCTTGAGTAACGGGACAACAAAGTTTACTGCAGCTATGATATTACACACATAAAAAACATTGTGTAATGGGCTTCTGATGGCAGGAAACTGGCAAATGAAATTCTATGCCAGTGTGTCGTGGGGCAAGAAATACACCCCAAATCTCACTGTACCTGCGTAACAGTGAACTAGACATTTTTTTAAAATATCTCCAGAAAGAGACGTTGATTCGAGGCATACAACTCCACGGAAATAGCAACACAATGTCAGCAGGAGGACAGTTGTCAAATAGCTTTAGGGAATATCAGTAAAAAGCTAGAGAACAAACCAGAAACATTTCCTTCCAGTCCAGTGTACACCAGTAGTATTCCCAGTACAGTGTGTGCATTTCATCTTATCCTCCCTAAGAAAGGTGCAGAAGAACTTGAAAAGCTACAGGGAAGGACAAGAGAGGGGATCAAAGGTAAAGACCAGCTCTGAGCAAGGTCAGAGTCTTTAGCCTTGAAAAAGAAGAGATGTAAAAAGGCTCTAACAGAATTTTGCACAGCATGGAGTCATCACACAAGAAGTACTGAGTACCAGGTGAAATCATTAGCCAGGAGATCAACACAAAGAAGTGCTTCCTCACACAGTGCATCATTAAATAATGGAATTCGTTGCAATAAGATGGTCTGGAAGTTATATATGGCTTCAGAAAGCAATTAGGCAGTGCATGGAAGGAAAGACTATTAGGGCCTGTTAACTCAAAGCAGAGACACAACCTGCAGCATGGGAAATCCCCAAGCTGGAGTCTGCCTGAAGGTGGGACAATACACTGCAGTCATGAGGCACTTTATGCCTGTTCTATTTTGATGTTCTTTCTTTCAGTATCTTCTATGACTATGGACAGATCCAGGTTATTGAGTTACAAGGACTGTCATCTGCTGTACTATGACTCTTTGGTGTCTTAACTCCACACCTTGAGCCTCAAATCTATCTGCACATGAGGTGATGCCTCAAGAAACACCTCTTCCAGTCCTCCCACTACAGCTGAGTCAGCCAGAACTGAGGCGTGCATGTGTCCAGTAGAGAGGCAAACCAGAGTCAGTTCTTGCAGACTGGCAGTGTGGACACCCATCTTGATGTTAGTCTTTCCTCCCAAAAAAACCAACCAAATGAAAAAAAAACCCAAAAAACCCCAAACCATGAAAAAGTTGTGAAGGAACTTGTGAATTATCTGGAATCCCCAGCATAAGCAGCGCATGGAGCTGTTGGAGCAAGTCCAGAGGAGGGCAATGATGATGATCAGAAAGCTGGAGCACTTCTGCTGTGGAGACAGACGATAGAATTGGGGCTGTTCAGCCTGGAGAAGAGAAGGTTTTGGGGAGATCTTAGAGCACCTTGCAGTACCTGAAGGGGGCCTACAGGAAATCTGGGCAGGGGCTTTTTACAAGGGTGTGGAGTGATAGAATGGGGAGGAATGGCTTTGAACTGGAAGGTCATAGATTTAGGTTAGACATCAGGAAGAAATTCTTCACTGTGAGGGTGGTGAGACACTGGCACAGGTTGCCCAGAGAAACTGTGGATGCCCCCTCCCTGGAAGTGTTCAAGGCCAGGCTGGATGGGGCTCTGAGCAACCTGGTCTAGTGGGAGGTGTCCCTGCCCATGACTTGGGGAGGGGGGTGTGTGTAGCTAGATGATCTTTAAGGTCCCTTCCAACTGAAAACATTCTGCAATTCTATGAACCAAATCCTTCACATATCCACTCACTAAGAAGGACTATCCCACCTTAAGAGTGGGATAAGTAGGAAAACTGGAATATGTCTACAAGGAAGACAACTTGTTCTGGAATGACAGAAAGGAAAGGGGGTGTTGTGTTTCACATGAAGAACATCTGCATTCTCCATGAAGATCACAAGTGATGCAAGTTTGCTGCTGTCTTCACATAAGTGTGAGAAGGAGTAATGGGAGGAGATGGACATGGGTCTGTAGACCACGTACACCTGAAAGGCATGTTGTAGTGTCAGTAAGAAACATCAAGTCCCCAAATATTTGTTGGTAAATCATGGTTGGTTCAAACTATCTATGGAGTCCTTGAAATAAATCAAGGATATGTCAAATGGTGGAGGAAATTTTTAAGGACAGAAAGTATTTTGGATTTGGTTCTGTCTACTAGAGAGGAACTGGTGAAGGATCTAAAAAGAGAAGGTGACTGGTGAAAGGGCTGTGAATCACAATTCTAAGAAAAAGGAAGGAGTCAGAAAAAAAAAAGGATAATGAACTTCCCACCCCCCCCAAAAAAAAAAAAAACCAGCAGTTTTCAACAAACCCAGGGAACTCATCTGTAGGGTTTCTTGGGAAGGTAATTTAAGGGATAAAAAAGGGCAGAAGAGCTGGCAGTTACATCAAGAGAGTGTATGAAAGGCACAATAGCAGCCTATCTTCATACAGAGGAAGGACAGAGAGCACAGTGAGAAGCCATTACAGCTGCATTAGAAGCTTTTTAAGGGCCCAAAAATAAACTTAGGAAAAAAAAAATTACACAAAGGGGGAAAAAAAGTGCATCATTAAAGACAAGGTATAAAAACCCCAGGGAGGGCTTGGGATAAAATGGTTTATGGGTTGAAAGGAATGTAAAGAGTGATAGGAAAAGGTTTTATAAATACATTAAAAGTAGGAAAAACCATAGGAAAGTATTGCTCCACCACTTAAGGGAGAGAATAAATAGCACATGATCCAGAGAAAACTGAAGAATTCAATACTCTCTTTGCTACAGACTACACTAAAAAATTAATTATGAACAGTTACTTAAGGCAATGAATTTTAACAAGAGGACAAGCTCAAGCAGATAATGAATAGGTTAAAGAATATGTAGATAAGGTAAAGCTATTCAGCTTCATAATGTACAATGGAATTCACCAAAGGATTTTTAAAGAGTTCACCGAAATAATCTGTGAACCATTTGCAGTTACCTCTCAGGGTTTATAGAAGACAAAAGAGATTCCAGAGGATTGAAGCAGAGAGAGGAGAGTACTTAAAGAAAGGGGGAGGCAAAATCACGAGGCTAATTAGGCTCATCTTTATCCCTAGGCTGACTCTGGAAGGAATTACTGGACAAGCAATAGGCACCATGGTAAAACCCAGGTGACAGGAAACAGCCAACAGGGTTTTTTCAAAGAATATATCATGTCAAATTGACCAAATTTCCTCCTTGACAAGTCAGCATATGTGTGGGATGAGGAGGCAGTGGTAAATGTAATTTAAGTTGACTTCACTTAGGCTTTTTTACTGTCTCCCAGAAGATCCTATAAGCAGTTGAGAGGAAGATGGTATAGAGGATATTTCTAAATTTTGTGTTCATCTTTGTAAAGATATTTATTCAGTCAGGATGGTATTTTCTCTGCTTTAAGGAGACTGAACATTCAAACTGTGTTTAGCTAGCCTATCTCAGCTACCCTGGTGAAAGAGAGCAGGGCAAGAAGCTGCCATATATCAGCTGCTTCACAAGAACTGGCCTATACAGCCCTTTTCCCCTTGATAAATGGGAGGCAGCTGGAGGAGCCTTGCCCCTCTATTAAAGAAAGGTAATTAATCATGGTTTGCCTCAGATGAGAACATGTAACCTTTTTCTTCCCAATCACAGTTCAGGAGATGCAAAAATCCTCCCTTGGAAGTGGCCATTGCCCTGGTGAAGTTAATGAGTGGTGTCCATGCATTGAAACCTTTCCCTTTCATTAACCCTGTGCACAGGGGTGCAGTTTAGATTACAGGCATGTCTTGGATTCAGATAAAAATAAATTAAATTAATCCATTAATTGGACCCTGCTATCAAACTTGGAGGGCATTACAAGGGGTCCTGTGAGGGTCTTTCAGGCATGTGGCTCATTTAATATTATCTCTAATACCTTGGATGATAGTATAGAAAAGGACCATAAGATTTGTTGATGAAGAAAAGATGAGAAGTGTTGCGGGGACCCCAGAGGACAGGATCACAAATCAAAATGATCTTGATATATTGAAGAGTTGCTCTGATAAAAGCAAAATCAATAAATAAATACTCTGCTTAGGAAGGAGAATTCCCGTGAAATATGAGAAATAACTGGCTAAGTAGCAATAATGCAAAAAAGTAGTCAGGGGGAGATCTGATCACTAAATAGGACTCAACAATATAATGCTGTTGCAAAGAAAAAGGCACATCTCATCCCTGCCTGAATCAACATATGGGAGACACAGGAGGTAATGAGAATTATTCTCCTTTATCTTAGTGGTGAAACCTCAGCTGGAGCATTGTGTTGGACATCCCTCTAAGATGTAGTAAGATAGGATAAAGACCAGAGGATAAGACCAAGGATAGTAGGATTTAAATGACCTGTGGAGAAACTGGCTTTGTTTTGTTCAGGAACTGATATGAGAAGGGATATATCAATGGTCTTCCAGCCCACACAAGCTCTGCTATTTAAGAAGCCCATGGGGAAAGAGAAATCTGCAGAATTGATGGTTCACATTAGAGCACTAGAGGTTGCTAATGAAGAAGGGCAGCAGAAAACCCTCACACAATTTGGGGGTAGCTCTGTAGGAGGAGCTTTTAAAGAACAGATTAGACAGATGTTTATCACTGGTGGGATAAAAATATGCTTAACTCTGCCCTATGCAGGAATAAATATCCTTCCAGTCCCACACCCCTGGGTGAAGGAAGGTCCTTTCCCTTCCTTCTCCTTCAGGTCTAAAAACTGTTGTTCTGCATTTGGGAGGGAGCCCTGTAAAGAAAAGCCCTCTAAGATCATCAAGTCCAAGCATTAACCCAACATCACCATACCGACCAAACCACATCCTGAAGTTCCACATCTACAAGTTTTTTAACACCTCCAGGGATGGTGACTCCACCACTTGCCTGGACAGCCTTTTCCAATGTTTGGACACTCTATCGGGAAATAAATTTTTCCTAATATCTAATACAAACCTCTCCTGGAAAAACTTGAAGCCATTTCCTTTTGTCCTGTCACTGATTACAGAATCATAAAATCACAGAATTGTTCTGGTTGGAAAAGACCTTTAAGATCATCGAGTCCAACCATAACCTAACTCTACCAACCATTAACCTAATGCTACGAAGTCCAATGCTTAAACCATGTCCCTCAGCACCACATCTTCATGTCTTTTAAACACCTCCAGGGATGATGAATCAACCACCTCCCTGGGCAGCCTGATCCAGTGTTTAATTACCCCTTCAGTTAAGAAGTTTTTTCTAATAGCTAATCTAAACATCCTCTGGTACAACTTGAGGCCATTTTCTCTTGTTCTGTCACTTCTTACTTGGGAGAAGAGACTAACACCCACCTTGCTACAACCTCCCATCATGTAGTTGTAGAGAGTGAAAAGGTCTCCCCTTTACTCCAGACTAAACATCCCTAGTTCCCTCAGCCACTCCTCATAAGACTTGTGCTCCAGAACCTTCAGCAGCTTCATTACCCTTCTCTGGAGATATTCCAGCCCCTCAATGTCCTTCTGGTAGTGAGGAGCCCAGAACTGAACACAGTACTTGAGGTGTGGCTTCACCAGTGCTGAGCATGGGGGGACGATCACTGTCCTGGTCATGGTGGTCACACTATTGCTGATTCAAGCCAGGATGCCATTTCTTGGCCACCTGGGCACACTGCTGGCTCATATTCAGCTGCTGTTGATCAACACCCCCAGGTTCTTTTCCTCTGAGCAGCTTTCCAGCCACTCTGCCCCAAGCCTGTAGTGTTGCCTGGGGCTGTTGTGACGCAAGTGCAGGACCTGACACTTGGCCTTGTTGAACCTCATACAATTGACCTTGAAAGACCTCATTTGTCTGGACACAACATGGAGTCAGGAAGGAGCTGTGACCCTTTCTAGGGATGGCTGAAGGCTGGATTAACAGGAAACTGGGGTACCTCTCTGCAGCTCTGAATCAAGCAGTGGATAGCCAAGAATTTAACATCCCTGCCATCAGCATGTTCTGTTGGGTCACTCCACAGCTGTCCACAGCTGCAGCACAAGGAAGGCAGGCCCCTCTCCACCCAGCAGGCTTTGGATACTTCTATAATATTTTGGTTCCTTTATTGTATATGGCCTTGAGAAACTTGCTAGAAGGAAAGCAAGGAGTCACTGGTGAGGCCAAGAACAGGTTATGTCATAGAATCCCAGAATCACAGAATTGTCATGGTTGGAAAGGACCTCTGAAATCAGCGAGTCCAACCATCAACACAAAAATCCCAACTGGCCCCACACTCATTCTTAATACCTTAAATTCAAGTCCTGGCATTTTTTTCCTATTCTGTGTCTCAGAGGATTAGAAGATAAGGAATTTTTCACTCACAAAATTGTCAGAACAATAAAATAAACATATATAAGCATTCTGGGGACATTATCTAAAAATGTCATTTTTACTCAGAGACTAAAGGACTGTTTCTTTCTGCATGAACACATTTTTAATAAACTTTTTCTGTCTTTGTCACCATCACCACTACTGCTTCTGTCAGATTCCTTCATTTCACAGTTCCCTCCCAAAAATTATCTGCTTAAAGAGCAAGTAAAACCCATTTCCTAGTAGGTTTCAGCTTGTCAGCAGAATGGCATGATTTAAATCATGTGCATGAATGGTTCTTGGAGTACTTTAAGGCTGTCCCAGTTACTTCCTCCCAAGAATAAACCAGAGGTTACCATAATGTCTGTTTTCTGAGAAATGAGAGGCAGCTTCTGACTTGAGATGCCTACATTTGTGTCTTATCCCAGGCTCTGGCCATTGCAAAGGAATACCTCAGGGTAAAATTTAGCTTTAAAGGCATCGCTTCCCTGATAAGCACACCTTTCACTCTCTAGTATACTTAGGAAACAAAATGTAACTGAAGAAAAAAATGTCTTGAAAAGTCTGTTCCAAACAAATACACTTTGCTGAAATAAAACTTCCTCAAAGTTCTTAGACCTTGGGACATGTTGGTCCATTCTTTTATGGAATCAAACTTTAGGAAAAGATAAAAACAATTGCATTGTCTAACGTAGCTCCCCTCCTGAGTAGGATGGTTCTTATACTGTGTTTTATGCACCAGGAAAGCATGAAAGAGCATGTCTAGTTATAAGAAGGATCCAGAACTCCTGCCTAGCAGAGGTACTTTGCTGTTGCTGGACCAACTCTTGCTTTTCCAGCATCATGCTCTGAGCTGTTGGTGGTTTGCCACCACCATAGTTGTTCAGTCAAGCCCACAAGATTGTTGGGATGTTCCCTGTTTCCCCAGGACTTCTGGAGCAGAGACTGGAAAGCAGGGACCAGTAGATGAGAAATGGCTGTCCCATTCCAGGCATTGATCAGTCAGGAACAGTGAGACACTTCCTTCTCAACACCAAAGCACATATGGCCCAGAATAAGGTAAGGCATAAGCCTCCCATGGCTTGTCCCTGATCTAGCCTGATTGACCCATGAGGCACTCCCATGGGAATGACTGCAGGCTACCAGAAGGGACCAGGTCTGGATGTAAGATTGAGGCTGGTGCATTGTCCACTGCTCTGTGACAATTTAGGTTTAGCCCTGGGATGTCTGGAGCTGCCATGATCAACTTTTCTATAGTGCTAAAGACAATAATCTTAACAAGCCTACAAAAAACCTCAACAAATGAAGAAGAAATGAGACCCACGTAAGCAGACTTAGGAGCTGCACTTGAGTGAGATAAAAGCCTTGGCCAGGGTAATGAATTCTTCAGAAAACAATGCGTAGTTCAAAATGGTGGCTGGTAAGAATCATAATCAATGTGGAATAAATAGTTGCATTTCCAGTCAACAATTCCCTTCAGTAAACAGTGGCAACTACATAGATCACTCAGACAGAGCAACCAGATTCCAAAGAAGCACCTGCTCAGGTAGACTCAGGCCCTGAGCTCACAGCAGGCAGGAAACCCAAATAAATCAGAAGAGAGGAGCTGTGTCACTCCTTATACATCACAAGAGTTCAACAACATTGCAGAAACTGGGAAAGTGCTTGTAAACAGGGAAATGAGCACATTGGGTTCATGAGGAAACAAAAGTCAGGGGCTGTGAAACAGAAGAAGGAATCCAGTCTTGAATAACTAGTTCAGGGCTCCGTTTTCCTTCAAGGCAGGTTTTATACCAATAAGTGGGGTTTAGCAGGGTTTCAGTATGATTAACTCATTGCTGTAACAATGAAGGCAACCCACAGGTGTCCTGCTAAGCCTTGACAACAAAGAAGAGACCAAACAAGGCTAAAGCTTAACCTGCCTGTGGTGGTTGGATGTCCCAGGGGAGCCCAGACACACACACGCAACCTCAGAGCTGAGCCAGCACAGTCATAGAATCATAGAATCACAGAATGCTTTGAGTTGGAAGGGACCTTAAAGATCATCTAGTTCCACTCCCCTGCCATGGGCAGGGACACCTCCCACTAGATCAGGTTGCTCCAAGCCCCATCCAACCTGCCCTTGAATGCTTCCAGGGACAGGGCATCCACAGCTTCCCCAGGCAACCTGTTCAGTGCCTCACCACCCTCAAAGTGAAGAATTTCTTCCTTATGCCTAACCTAAATCTGCCCTCTTCCAGTTTACAGTCTTGCTGGCCCCAGATCTGAGCCAGCTCAAGCACGTCCAGAGCAGTTTACAGCCATGGCAGGGTTAATCCATGTCCTGGATAATTCCCTCAGAGGTAATAAAGAATTTACTATATCCTGGAACTGCCTGAGGAAGGGGCACAGGACCGTGCTCAGTGCAAGTCTCCCTCCCTTGAAAGTTCAGCCATGGACACTTAAATGACACCACCCAAATGTGTTTTACTGGGGACCAGAACATGCAAAGAGAGGAGAGGGACAAACACTCTCCAAAGCCAGAAGAATCTTTTTGGTGGGGTACTGGGTTAAGCTGAGGTAGCAGGTAGATCTTTAGAGTACCTGCAATTTGCTTTTATTCAAATGTTCTGCGTGGGAAATAACTGGCATGTCAGTCAGTGTTTTCTGCTGCTTGGATGGATGCCCTGCATCATGTAGGAGACAAATATGCATCCATTTCTCACACAGCTGGACAACTTTCACAGGACAGGATGAAGAAACTTCAATTAATAGTTAATAAGGGAATAAATCAGATCAATAGCTGTGTGGATTTTTTGCTGGTGCATTTACTGTTCAATTGATTAAATTTATACAGAAACAATATTACAGTACTTACCCAACACCAGATGAATTATACAGAGACTTACATTCCCTGGTCTGATAGTTTGAACTGCTTAAGTAATATCAATTACTTTACTGAGCAAGGATGTGCAGTTGCAAAGGTGAAAGCCAAAGT
Source organism: Hemiprocne comata (assembly GCA_020745705.1). Classification (NCBI taxonomy): domain Eukaryota; kingdom Metazoa; phylum Chordata; class Aves; order Apodiformes; family Apodidae; genus Hemiprocne; species Hemiprocne comata. The sequence continues at coordinate 160,210,818 of CM036587.1, forward strand.
GTTCCATAAATGAAAAATACTTTCTGACATACCAACTTCTAGACACTCAATTTGAGCTGGATTGAAAAGAGCTTGAGTTTCACCAATGTACTGAGTCTGCTCACGTCTGAGAACAAATCAGGACTCCCCACTCCAGACATGGTTTCAACCCATAAACTGAGGCACCCAAATTCATCAGCAATTTCAGAAATCATCTGGACCTAAAACAAACAGGCTTTAAAATGGGAAGATGAGAGTAAAACAAAAATTATTTTATATATATATTAAAATATATATATATAAAAGCCTGGCAAAGAAAGCTACACTGAAGTAGTGTCTTTTTTCCAAGTGTGTGTCTGTGTGGAAGTTTCTCTTTGGAGATGGGAGGCTTTTTCCTTCCTCTGATCTGATTCTCAGCACTTAGGAAAGCTGCCAGCAGCCAAGGAGCAGCCACGTTTCACATGCTTACCTTGAACTTTATTTGATAGTGCCTAAACTATTGCGTGGTTTGACTGGATCAGGAGTGCACTGCAGCATTGCATCATTACCTGAATTTAGTTGACCTCTGGGAAAATGTACTTCTGGCATCTCCATCAATCCATCCCTGTGTTTCTAGGTTCAGCAGGAGAGATGCTGAGGGAAGCTCCAGCACAGCAGCCCAAGCCAAGCTCCTGTGCAAGATCCATCCCCCAAGAGAGCAGACAGCCCCCACGCTGACCTGGTTGCGTGACTTCTGCAGCCAGTGGACTTTGTACAAGGTGACTGGCCCCAGTATGGGAGAGGGGAGCTGAACTGGGAATAATGCAGCCAGACAACGTGCTGAGAGGCACGGGAGGGGATGGAGGAGGGAGAGGAGGCTGTTGGTCTGTGAAGTAATTTTTCAAAGAGTTGAGAAGCATTTTCCATGTTTTTAATCTTTTTTTTTTTTTTTCCCTTAGATTTTCAAACAACCTCCATTTATCAAAGTATGAAGGAGATTGATTATAAAAGAAACATCCAGTCCATAAGAAGATGGGTCTGAAGCCACTGCAAGCTCTCAAAACATCCAAGGGCACCTTGGTTTTCCACAGCTTACAGCCCTGATGTCACGATCAAGGACCTTGGGAAGAGGTGCTGGTCCCTGCCCTTTCCAACCATGCCATCCTAGGGGCTCAGCATGAGAGAAACCTTTTGGAATATGGCTACAGAGAGCTAAAGCAATCGCTGTCAAAAGCTACTTGAGGATATGGTCTCAAGTTGTGCCAGGAGAGGTTTAGGTAGGATATTAAGAAAAATGTCTTCACAGAAAGGGTTGTCAGGCACTGGAACAGGCTTGCCAGGGAAGTGGAGGAGTCACCATCCCTGAAGGTATTTAAAAGATGTGTAGACATGGTGCTGAGGGACATGGTGGACTTGGCAGTGCTGAGTTAACAGTTGGAATTGATGATCTTAAACGTCTTTTCCAACCAAAACAATTCTATTGTTCTACCCTTTTTCCCACAGGTATGCCCGTGCTGAATCTGAGTGAGAGCAGGGGGAAGAACTTAACATTGATGCTAAATAAAGTATTTGTCAATCAAGGACTTTGGTTGTGACAGAAGGGTTCTTGGAATAGACCTATAGTTGGGTTTGATTTGGGTTCCTCTTTCAAGATGGGTTTCCCTTTTTACCTTCTGTGATCTAATTCTTTGCACTCATTTTGTTGTCACAAGATTTTTGTTTATTTAGGACAAGATGCTAGGTTTCACAAGGAAAAGTGACTCAGTGGAGCTGATTGCAGTGAGCTGAGCACAGACCGAGCAAAGGATTGTTTCAATTTCTCATTTTCTGTGTGGTGCAGCACTGTGGGAACACCACAGCCCTTCCTCTCTCTCCAGACCAAGACTTCAGCTGGTTCACTCCCAGACCCTCTGTGGGATGCATGAATCCAAAGAGCTGCAATGCAAAGTTTCACAGCACCCCCAGTCCCACTGCAGATCAGAGCTCATACAACCTGCTTTGATCTGAAACTGGCTCCAAACCAGCCCCTTCACAGTGTTTTCACAGTCAGAGAAGAACCCTAGAGTAATTGCCCCAACACCCTGTAATGCTCGTTTTGAAAATAAATGTAGTCAAATATGCCTTGAAGGTTACCTGTAAAGGGTTAATTTATAACTGATCATTTAATAAGCATTCTGAAATCAGTTTTTAGAAAGCCCAGAAGCCCAGTAGGTTGGCCACATCACAGTTTTCCATAATTAAAAATGCCTCTTATCCAGGTGCTTGTCTCTGTAAGATGCTTATAGAACCCATTAATTATTTACTAAACCTTTAGCTGTTTATAATGAAAAATTCATAGAAACTGTGACCATAAACAGACTAAGCTAGGAAATGCTTCCGCAGATGAAGAAAAAGCAAACTAAAAGCATTTCATTTCAAGGCAGTGTAAGTGCCTTTTGACCCATCAGATCAGATTGGAAATGGTCCTTTATCCTACAGCAATATACAGAATGCTGCTTGCTGTCGAGGAGAGAAGCATCCCAACTCTTTGACAGCATTTTCTTGCTTGCATTGAGTAACTCTGCATGCAGCAGTCAGCTCTGGACAATGTTTAGTTATTTGCAAAGCTACATAGCCAGCAACATTCTGATTCTGTGCTGTGCAAGAACTTTATCTTGCAAAGAACCTTCCCATCTTCCCACAGCACTCCCAGGTATCTTCACTTTTGCAGAGTGTGAAGCTGTTTCACTCTTCCCCTATGATACCATCAAACCATCTGATTTTTGGTAACTCCCCAGTGTTCCCATGGAACGGGCTTAGGGGGATTCTTTTGTTGGGTATCATGTGCTCAAAGTCAACAGCAAGTATCAAAAGCATAAAATCACTGGGTTTGACTTTTGTTTTTCCTGAGAAAAAGCCTCCCTCTATCCCACACATGGGTGTGCTATCAGCTCCTCTCTACCATAACTCAGAAGTAACAAGCTACTGCTGAAGAATTGCTTGACTGCCTTCATCATCAAATCTCATTTTTTGTCACTTGGCACTATTTGAAAAAAACATCAACGCCACTTGGGGAGCCCTAAACAAAGCAAGCATTGTAAGGCTGTTATGAGAAAAAGGGAAAAAAGAGGTGTAGGATGCATTTGCAACAGAGAATACATTTAAAAAAGAAAGATAACCTCCTGGAAAATATTATTTTTCTATTCTTTTTCAGGCAAGAGGGATCCAAATTCCAACAGCAACTCAGTCCATGGCATTGATAGGAACTGCTGAGGTTTTCTTTTCTCACTGTAGTGGGTGTGTGTGGCAAGGTTTTGGTAGTGGGGTGACTACAGGGGTGGCTTCTTCAGCTGGAAGCTTCCCCCGTGCTCAACAGAGCCAATGCCAGCCAGCTCCAAGACAGACACACCTTTGGTCAAGGCTGAACCCCTCAGCCATGGTGATAACACCTCTGGGATTACATAATTAAGAAGGGGGAAAAAAAAACCCGCAAAACTGCAGTTGCAGAAGAAGAGTGAGAATATGTGAGAGAAACAACTCTGCAGACACTAAGGTCAGTGAAGAAGGAGGGGGATGAGGTGCTCCAGGTGTAGAAATTCCCCTGCAGCCCATGGTGAAGACCATAGTGAGGCAGGTTGTCCCCCGTGCAGCCCATGGAGGTCCATAGTGGAGCAGATCTCCACCTGCAGCCCATGCAGGACTATGCAGGTGATGTCTGAAGGAGGCTGTGACCCCGTGGGAAGCCCATGCTGGATCAGGCTCCTGCCAGGACCTGTGACCCTGTGGAGAGAGGAGCCCATGCTGGAGCAGATTTGCTGGCAGGACTTGTGACCCTGTGGGGGACACACATCTGTTCTTGAAGGACTGCACCCCATGGAAAGGATCCACAATGGAACAGTTCATGAAGAACTGCAGCCCCTGGGAAGGACTCACACTGGAGAAGTTCATGGAGGAATGTCTCCTGTGGGAGGGAACCCACACTGGAGCAGGGGAAGAGTATGAGGAGTCCTCCCCCTGAGGAGGAAGGGGCAGTAGAGCATAAGGAAGAAATTCTTTACTAGGAGAGTGGTGAGACACTGGGTCAGGCTGCCCAGAGAAGTTTTGGATGTGTTCAAGGTCAAGTTGAATGGGGCTTTCAGCCACCTGACCTAGTGAAGGATGTCCCTGCTCATAGCAGGGGAGTTGGAACTAGGTTATCTTCAAAGATCCCTTCCAACCCATTACATCTGCTTTTCCTCAAAATGCTCGTCAATTGCTGCATGTTGATACAAGTTTTACATTACCATATTTCATTGATGAGCCTAGACATGAAAATTACCAGACTTGTTCTACCCATGGGTTTACCTTTTGCAAAGATGTTCCGTGGTGCTCTAGCCAAGGCACTAGGAGGTCCAGCAGGCACCTGAAACACCCATATTTGAAGCAGGATCACTCTGACTCACTTAAGTCCTGCTACTCTGTTTCTCTTTTTCCACCTTCAATCTTAATTTGGGAAAAAGAATCAATAGACAAAAGCTGCTGATATCCCTGCAGGTAGGGGATTGGAAAGCCTCCATGTTTTATGTTTTCTCTCTCTTTTTCTTAGAAATTCTTCTTTAAGAATAAAAGACAAATTGTGTGACAAAAAACAGTCCTTCTCACAGATGTTTTTATTTTCTATGGATGAGTAAATCTGTAATTTCATGGAATCATAGAGTGGTTTGAGTTGGAAGGGGCCTTTAAGATCATCTAGTTCCAACCCCCCTGCCACAAGCAAGGACATCTCCCACTAGACCAGGTTGCTCCAAGCCCCATCTAACCTGGCCTTGAACATTTCCAGGGATGGGGCTTCCACAGCTTCTCTGGGCAACTTGTTCCAGTGTCTCACAATCTTCACACTAAAGACTTTCTTCCTAATGTCTAACCTAAGTCTCCTCTCTTCAAGTTTTAATCCATTACCCCTTGTCCTCTCACTACAAGCCCTTGTAAAAAGTCCCTCCCCAGCTTTTCTGGAGCCCCTTCAGGTGCTGGAAGGTGCTCTAAGGTCTTCCCAGAGCCTTCTCTTCTCCAGGCTGAACAACTCCAACACACTCAGCCTGTCTTCAGCCTGAAGACAGGCTGAGATATTAACCAATTTACACCCCAGGTGTAAACAAAAGACCTCAGCCCAAGAAATATCTATCTTCAAGTGGCTACCTCATCCTAAGTGTTCAAAGCTCTGCTTCAGATTAAGTAGACAGAGAGCTTGAAACCAGTCTTTCCACCTTCTTTGGAGATGCCATCCTCAGGGCATCGTATGATCTATTTTGGACAAAGCCATTTTGTTTACTTCTCTGGACACTGCTTTGCTTTTCATAGCTGAATTAAGACCTAATGAGCAAGAGAAAGTGGGAATTTCTCCATAGTACAGTAGTTTGGGCATTCACCTGGGATGCAGGACACTTTCTCCTAGTTCCTGCTCAAACGAATAATTAATTATTTATGCTGAAAAGGAACAGCTTCAATATGTGTTAATGAGAAAGACACATCTTTATTACTGGAGAGGCTGAAGTAGCTGCTGATGAGGACTGTAAGAAAATGCAAACGAGGCACATTCACAGCAGTTTGCCAGGAATCCATGATAATCTGCCAGCAGCAGTTTGGCTGGATCTTCCTTTTCTTCTTTTGTTTTGGACTTCAGTCCAAGAACTGTAACAACTAGAGGCAGGAGGACACCATCCCATCGCTAGACAAATCTCTAATGGCACAAGACTTTTTTTTTTTCCTTTAATGATTATTCACTCCATGCTTCATTCTTTTTCATTTTCTGTGCTTTTAGTGGCATTTTTTTCTCTGTCTCTTGGAAGATCATTGTACAAGGGCAGAATTAATTTATTTTTGCTGTTGTTGTTTCTGTGTATCTGGTTGTCAGCTTCCTTCAACCTTAACAACCACTCCTCAGCTTCTTTTCGTTTTATTATTCACCCTTTTGAGGGCTTTCCAGCCACCTCTCTTGCTTCAGAGTCCATTCCTCTATGCCCAGCCCCTCAGTGGCTTCTCTTCTACAGCCCTTTGTTAGTGTCCCATAAGGCTTTATTCCCCTTATTCTTGGTGACATCTGTAATCTTGGCTCACATTTCACACTGTCCTACCTGTTGGGCTGTGACAACCTTAAATCGGTCTGGTCATCAACAATGGTTAGTTCAACATAACATATCACAACTCCCCTCAGGCTTTTCTTTGGACATCCAGCCCTCACTAAAGTTGGTAAATGTTTCTTTTTCTTTTCTGCCTAAAATCCTGCCATATTGTGAAGAGAGAGTGCTGCTCTCCCAGGGAGCCATGTTGGACTCCACATCTTCACCAGACTAAGTGTCCTGTTCTTCTCTCTGCACTTCTCCCTTCTGTGATTCTATGTAAATTGCTGCCATTGACATGATACTCTTTGCTCCATCTCTTTTCAGACTCCCTTCTCATCTGACTCCAAGACCCTCAGGACTGTCCAAAGACTCAGGTATTTCCTTCTCTCTTAACAGCTTTCTGTACCAGCCTCTTTCCCTCCTTTGCCATTTTCTCTCCTCTGTTCATTAGAAGTTACAGTAAAACCAAATGGAAACTCACACCTCAGTTGTTTTTTGACAGTCAAATGTTTGCAGAAGACGAGATGAGGCTTTTTTGCAATCTGGTTCCCCATTCACATTCAGGATTGTCTCTCCTTCCATAGTACTGAGCTGGTCTGCAGATTCTGCCTTTTATTCTTTATCTCCTTTGTGACTTTGGCACTCAGATTCCATGTTCGGGCAGTTTTGTGCCTCTTATTCAAGCAACATTCTCATCTGCACAATCTAAAAAGATTTCATTCACACACCTGAACAACACTTGCTTTCCCCTGCCCCCAATTTTAAAAAAACTAATGCCAAACAGCTCTCCTAAAATTCTCAAGAGTTATGTCTGTGTTTTTTAGCTTGTGGGTTTTTTCCTTCTTCTTCTTTTTTTAATTTATTTTTCTTCATGACATGTTTCTACTTCCTACTTCTATTTTGCATGTCTCTGAAGGTGAAAAATATTCAGCCATTGTTTCAAGGTTCACTAAGGAAGATACTGTCTAAAAAATACTAGCACAACCAGCCATCGGCAGCACATTCATCATCGAAACATTAATCAGAAAAGTACTCCAGAAAAATCAGAGGGCATAGACCCACTTTTCTCTTTTCTTCCCTTATATTTTGACTGTGTTTTACGACTTCCAAGAAATGCTTTTGTTACTCTTTCCTCTTTCTATGTCACAAAGACCAAAGTACATAGGTGGGACTGCAGCCCCACAGCCCATGCAACCTTCCACTGAGGTTAGATAAAGATTGGCAGGAATGATAGGTGAAAGCAGAAATCTGTGTGTGGAGACACATCACCAGCATTAAAACAGGACCTAATAATCCATTCATTTTCTCCTCAGATGAAGACAACTAGGGCAGTGTTGATTCACTCTAGATTTCAACAAGTTCTCTAGAAGAGAAGAGGCAATAGAGATTATGGCCCATCCTCTCAGCAGGGTGTTTTGAAAACGAAAAATGATGTGACTAGTCAGTTCCCTTTTTGAGCCTGCTGCTTGGTTAATTCACTGTGGCTCTGGTGGAGGAAGGTGCACACAAGGACAAGCTAGAGCAATCCAGACATCCTACACACAAGTATATGGAGTTGTACTTACCCTCTTGCCTCAGCCCTTACCTCAGGACAGCTGTCAAAACCACCATTCCATAAGCATATCCTGTCATGGTGAATGGACCAACACAACTTGCTTTTCAGGGAGTGATTCCTTGTTCTTCTCATCGACTGAGCAAGGGATTGAGTCAATAGTAGCACCTTTGGCAGCTCCTGCAGAGATGGATGTCTTACTCCATACACAGATGTTGAGAGACTGTTGACTTTCTGCCATTACTAATAGGCAATATAAACTCAGAGGCTTTTTCATGGTCATGCTGCAGGTCAGAAAGCAGATCTGGAAATAAACCTTGGTTTTCTTCCTTCTAAATCAGTGCTTGTCCTGAGGGAAAGAATTAACCTTCACAGATCTTGTAATCAAATACAATGTGCAACTCATCTGTCACTTGTTATATGAGTGTTAACATCCACTAATGTGGGTTTTTTCTATCTATGTGTTCATGTCCACACTCCCCATCTACACCTTACATTAAAAGACTCAGACTGTTCACCCAAACCATTCTATGACTCTATGATTTTATGAATAAAAATGAGCAAGCATCAGAAGTGAGAAAGAAACCCTCAGCCTTAGGCAACCATAATCTTGTGCAAAACCACACAGATTATTTTAAATTGGAAAGGAATCTCTGGGGGTCATCTAGTCCAGCCAGTCTGCTCAGAGTGGGGACAGGTAAGGCAGGTTAAACAGGGCTGTGTCCTGTTGGAACTCAAATACCTCCAAGGATGGAGACTCAACAACTTCTTTGGGCAAACTGTTTCAGTAGGCAACCATCCTCACAGTAGAAGTTCCATTCTTGTTTCCAATTTCAGTGGTTTTCTTCCCATCCCCATCTAGTTGCTTCTAAATACTTGAATTCTGTGGTTTTTACCAATTTATTCTACACCAGGCTATTTAGTTGCTACAGTTCTTTTGCCACCTTTCACAACCAGCATGCAGTTATTCCATCATTATCAGTAGTGACACCAACAACATTGCCTGTCATATATGCAGAATGTGGAGCAGATTAATGCTGCTGTCAAAACATTTTTGTTGTATCTATGAACTGTGTGGAAAAAAATAAAAAAAATTAATTGAGCTACCTTAATTCACTAAAACTTAATTAAAAACTTGGGTGCTCATTGCCCAGAGCAAGTTAGCATGAAATTCAGTTTGTGTTCATCTGCTTAAGACTGGCAGAGTGTAAGACAGTGCCTGAAACACCCCCTTCTACTAAAGCTTACTGGTGCATGCCACTGTTTGGATTATGGTTATTCAGTGTGTCCCAACAATATCTGAGGGATTGGGAGCCCCCCTGTAATAATATGCATGTTCAGCACTCACAACAACGTTAAAATATCTGAAAGTTGGTGTTCCTGCTCTATCCATGCTGAAAGCTTTTGAAAACTTTTGCATCTACTCTGGCAATACCTCTGGGACCCACCTTTCTTCTGAGTCCACACAACTGACAGATGTCCAGGAGAAGATGGGTCCCTTAACTTAGAGAAGTTTCCTCTGGCTTTGTCTACTACAGCCTCAGCTGCACAGTTGCATTTCAGATGCTATTTTTGAAGTTTTATTCCTCCTCTGTGACTGAAAATGTGTCACCTCCTGCTCTCCCTCCACAAGAAGGCAGGGATGGGAAGAATCTCTTCAGTCTCCAGATCCACTGACCTCCTCCATTAGGACACACACATCATCTAATCCATCTGGAAATGGATCCATTTCACTTTTGAAACAGGCTAGCTCTCTTTTCATGCAAGCCTCAGTTTATCCAGCCACTTGCACATTTTGCAATGCATGTGTTAATTCCCAGTCCTTCTTGCATCATTAGGAAAGTTTGACACCACATCAATCCAATCACCCTTCTGAAATCCAGGAAATACACTGTGTTTCTTTTATCAGAAACTAACCAGCTGGGTCTGACATTCTCTAAGTGCTGATACAGCCACTTGGCAATCATATTTTTTATCGACTTGCTCGTCCCATTATTCTTTCCTTTGAATTTTAGAGTGTGATTACCAAATAAAGAGTTATTCTTCTGTTTGCACTTTCATATGCCCTTCATCAAAACACCTAAGTACAAGCCCATGTAACATGTTGAAAACTACCAGAAATAAAAGATTTCAAGATCAAGGCATTGATGCTGAGAACATAAATGAATGAATGAAAAGGTGAATAAATGAATGAGTAAATGACTACAGTCAGTGTTCTGGTAAAGTAGTGAGAGAAATGACATAACTTTAAACTCATTAATTCTCTTCCTAACCAGCTCCTGCTGTACTGGGTGACCGATTACAGTTATTTCACAGTTCTTAAGAGATGATTAATTACAATTTAGCCTGCCTATGAAGCTATTATACCTTTATAGACTCCCCTGGTAGAACACAGTCATGCTCTTTAGCTGGCAATGCAGCCCGAGGCTAAAACTTTCAGTTGTGTTAGGTCTGGTAGGCCTAAATGTTATTGAAAAATAAGGTCATAAAGTAACTAAAACACTGAATTATGGAAGGCAATGTAATACTTTTAATTCTTTCTATTCTTAGAGTTCTTTTCCAGCAACTCCATGGCATGACAAATTATTTGAATAGGTGCATCAAATAAAGACTTACACATTACCCTGTTCATTTTCATTATTTGAAATTACTCTTTTTATGAAACTTTCCAGACCTGGTGGGGCAAGGAGCCCCATGAAGCATTACTGGGGCCAGCTGGTAGGTTCTGCAGTTAGTCATTCACAAAATGTATTGAGAACAAAAACACGACAGCTCTAATAATTGTAAATGGCTCGTTAAAACCCTTTCAATTGCAATGTGAAATACAATCTCTGAATAGCAGGCACCTCCTGGAAAAAAAAAAAAATCACTTCTCTGAAGCTAAAAAAAAGACCCATTCTGATCTGAATGTGATGAAGGTGAAATGCATCTTCTTAATGAATGCTAGTGTTATTAAGACATCAATAGCTACTAATGGGGGGAGGTCTAGGATGAGCGAAGTAATATTTATAGAAAAGGTAATCTGCAAAAAGGAAAGACAGTCTTGGATTGTCATATTTCAGACCTGGATTTTACAGCATTAAGGCTGGTATAAGCAAGGATGAATAAGGTGACCTTAGAGAAATTTCCAGTAACTTTCTGAAAGTCACTACTTGGAGAGAAGGACTCCTCTTATACATTGCCAGGGGAGCTGGTGGATGTCCCTTTCCTGAGTACACTTGAGAAGATGTGACATTGTACGTGCACATCAGCCCTTGCAGAAGAACAAAGGAAAAACAGTGCAAAAGGAAAACAGCCCAAAGGGAAGAACTGAAGATACAGCAAGCAGTAATAATTCCCAAAATGCCATAATAGACCTTTTATTTCAGCTATTCTGTTCCAAACTTCAAGCACTAGACTATACTGCACAAAGGAAAGACCAAGAATGTGTACTGGGTGTGAGAGCACAGGCCAGAGCTCCTGTTTTGGTATGCAACTGACACAACACACCCAGGACAATACCATGTGGACTAAGGACTCACTTATGCATTGGTTCACATGAGCTAATAATACACACCACCATTCAATATATTTTTCTGTAATAGGGAATTTTTCAGTTCAAAATCTCAGACCTCATGGTCTGTAACAGCAAGGTAAAGGAAATGATAAAATTAAAGTGTAGACATCGGTGAGAGGTGAACACCAAAAGCTTCTATCCAAACTGTTCTGAATGCAGGCAGTGGTGGCAACAAGCCATTTTCATATATAATCTTAATCCACATCAAATAACTTTCTTGGATTTACAGGTGCCCATAAATAGGGGGCTTATTCTTCTTCCATGCATGTCTCACTTCTGGACTGTGTGACTCCCTTAATAGGGACAAAACAGAAACAGAAGAGCTATAGATAATTAATATAGGGTCAGAGACATGGTGAAATGTTCCCTAAACTACTAAACTGAGGTCTAGCTCAGGAATAACTACCAATTCCTAGTTCTGTTCATATGTATGTCATAGTTACTGAATGTCTATGCCTGTGGTGAGGGCTGGTCAAAGGAAGTGGGAGCTGTGCAGCAAACACTTTTGATATTAGATAAAGAATAACACATATGACACAAGCAGCCCCCATGCCCAATTCTGCCTTCCTGAGAAAAGCCAACACCCTTCACCACTGGCCTTGTGCTGACCAAGGTCAGCAGCATCAGAAACAGCACAACGTGAATTAGGGGACTTGTCACCAAAAAACAGGGGTCTAATAATGCCTTGCTCATCTTCTCTCCCATCAGAGGTGAACATAAATAACAAATCCACAAGTAAGTCCAAGTCCATTCACAAATGCCTTTTAAAAAGGCAAAGGGAGAAATTCAATAAATGGACTGTACAGTAATAAATAGAGGATTTCATGAGAGCTCCCATGGGACTAAAAAACACAATGCACAGTTAAACATCTATGAGAAATCATTATTTGGCCTTGGAATAAAAATAATGTCTTACGTCTGCAAGTCCAGGTCCTTTACATTCAGAGCTGCAATGTACCACCCTAATTAAAAAAAAAAAAAGAAAAAAAAAAGGCAAATCAGATTGATTCTTCCCCATTTCTCATTCTCAAAAGCTTTAATTCTTCTGAAAGAAACTTTCTGCCAGTTTCCAGGCAGAATGTATGGTCATTTTATTGCTGTTTTCTCTCTTGCCAATGCTGTTACCTCCAAATACATCATGAGGGGAAATACCTGGGTGGTAAAAGAACTATTTAACCTTAAAGACAACCTGACCTCCAACTAGACTGTGTTTGACTTGTCTGAGTAATCCAAGCTCTTTCAGTCCTTCCAGTTAAGAAAGCTTGTCCACTACCATCAACACTGAAGTAACCCCTCTCTGCAAGTTCCAGTTGGAGTTCATTTGCATTCAGCATAAAGATAACATCATTTCAGTGCTCTCTATTTCCCTGTATCCACTACACTGGCTCAGCAGGTGTGTCCTGAGACACACATACCCTTTAATACTCTTTCAGTGTTTTTGCCACCTTGGTCTTTCCTTGTGAATCTGCAGACATTCATGTTTTTCTCCTCCTCAGTCATTCCTAGCTGATGAGTTCTGCCATAGTGCAAGAGCTCCTGTCTTCAGTTCCACATGACCTGGGCATTCTTCTGCCTGTAATTGATTTTTATTTCTCATTCTGCAATCTTCTAAATCATCCAACACCTACCTCACTCATGACAGACCCAACTCCCTTTGCATGGAGGAGGCGTCATTACTCTCGTGAGTTAATGTTATTCTCAACCCCCCAAATGTATGCCAAGTTCTAAAAGAAAATATTCAACATGACTCGTCTCAGAATGTATCTTAGAGGAAGTCTGTTAGTAACACCCACTGGTGCTGATATTTCATTGTCATTGCAATGTCAGTTTGTTACACTCTGCAAGATCATTAAGTACTGCACCCATCTCCATTCCTCCAGTCACGGTGCTAATTTACATTGAAGAACTGTAGAAAATAAACTACATTGTTGTTCCCTAGTTCTTTCCCATAAGAAAGCTACTGGGTAACTTAACACAATCCTAACTGTAAGTCCAGCTTGTCTTTTACACCATTTATCACTCCTTATTACACTTTCCTTTGAAATATACTTAGAACTCAATATTCTATGAGATTAGACCATGCTCCTCTTATTGCTGCTCTTCAGATACTTAATTCAAGAAGAAACATACGTTGTGAAGAAAAAGGACAACTGTGACAGCAAAACATGAAGTCTGCACTTCTCATTGTAAGAGGCCTTATAAACAAGATGGATAATTCAGTCTTTCAAATTACTAACAGGTACAACACACAGGAGATGAATAAAATTGTGAGCACTGGAAAAAATAGTGGGAGATTTTTGACATTTTCTGTCTGGTTTCTTAAGAAAACAAGGCTGAAGCCACTACACTGTGTGAGTGACTTGGAGTCTGAGTGTGTCTCAATTGCCTGCCCGTTTAGAAAGCCCTTGAATTAGAGAGACCCTGCCAGTCTTTCCAACGTGGCCTCACTATTACTAAAACTTGGAGAATCCACTTGCCCTTATGAGTCTGCAGGAACCTAGGCTTTACTGTTCATCTGCTCATGGAACTAGTCCTGTTGAGAAGTTATGAAGTTAACCTTGCCATCACATTGCTGTGAGCGAGGTCACACTGAAGGGGGCACTGAAACATCCCATTTAAGTGGAGAATTTTGTTCTTCAGCTAAATCTAAATTTACTCCCAAGTGTCTTTGAGCTATGACTTCATACCTCAGTGCCACGAAGGACATCAGAAGAAGTCAGGCTGGCAATTACTTCAAGTGAATAATGTATTTAGCAAATTTAAATACTTCTCTTTTGTGAATTGTGCCCTGTTCGGGAGAACACAATTTTCATTAATTTGTTATGTTCTAAATTCTGCTGCATAATTCCTGCAAATAGTTTCTGATGTGAAGAATAAGGACATTCTTTCAACACTCCAGTAATCACAGCGACCACACTTATCTCATGATCACCAGGTAACATTCCTCCTTTCTTTGTTGTATCCTTGGCTTGTTTTATTCCAGGTCTGCAAAAAGCAGAGATCTTCTCTTGTTTTATCTTCATGCACGGTTTAACACAATGGAGCGAAGCACTCAACATCTCACTGTAATATGAATAATAACTCAGGCTATGATCTCTGTTGTCAACACACATCAATCTCAGCTATTATACAGCTCCTCTAAGACAGGCAGCAAAGCACCTCACGATATCCTAACAACACTTCCATTAGACACAGGAATTCTAAAATCCCCACTTACTGCTGTGGAAAAAAGGGCCATGTATACAGTGATTACTTCGAGCATCTGTTGTGATGCTCAGCAAGAGCAGCATGCTTCCAATCATCCAACTTAGATAATAACTGAGTCAGTGCAGTTCAATAGAGAGGAATAGACTCCTTGGAAGGGGAGTTCAGAGCCAGCTTTGGCACTCATGTCTCTCTGGTGATGCTTTAAGGACATTGCCTGCTGACAGTAGGGCCGTGCGATGTTCCCAACTGGGAGTTCAGCTGCTGTTTACAGGACTGTTCATTCCTCATTAAAAGTGCTCTGTTCCCTTCCTCCCTGCCCCAGTCCACAGAGTTAAGAGGGATAAGATGAGGGGAACAAATAAACTAAACAACTATCACAGGAAACATCACAGTAAACCAGAATGAAGGTGGAAATCCAGCAGAAAGCTTTATTTTCCTACATGCTCTGCTTTACATTTCACTACATCTAGGAGGCATGCTGAGTCAGGGATAGTACTTGCAGTTGGACTAGATTGTTGTTGTAGGACACTTCCAATGGAAATAGTCTAGTCCTATTCCATTCCATTCCATTCTGTGAAGGCTCATAAATTATGGGAGAAGATGTGTTTCTGGAAGCAAACTCAAAGTTGTTGGTAAGAATGATAGAGCAGGACTCTACAGGAACATCCTCTGAAGCATTCCCAGTACCAACTCCACACCTGACTAGAAGCAAAGTCCCAATGCCTAGCTGAAAGAAGCTGTGGGAAGAAAGGTAGAGATTTATTAGGATCTGTAGGAAACCTTGGGAGGGATGAAGCAAGTCCAATACAAAAACAGAATCAACCTGCAGTTACCATAGGGAGGTCCCCATCTAGAGATGGGACAAAGCAACAGGCACAGAAAAGATACAGCTGGAAAGCACGAACCTTCACTTTGAAGAGCAGTTGAAGACAAAAAAACTCCCTTTCCTGAATAGATACAGTGCAGAAATGAATGAAATTTAGCTAGTAAGCAACAAAGATCAGACAACAAATACAGACCTGTTTAAGGAGCAGGCAGAAAAACTGACATTCAGGCCCAGGAGAAATATGTTTCTGGATGGTTGCAAATGCTAGAAATTTAACAAATATCTTAGGAGAAGTACAATGCCTCTTTTAAATGCCAAAACTGAGTTAAAAGAAACTTGCAGGAGAAATGTCATCCATGTAGCAATGTGGCAAGATGCATATGCACTCGAAGGTCTGTCAAAGCAAACACAAAAAGGGGAATGAACACAGAGGAAATGAATTCATAGAATCATAGAAAGGTTTGGGTTGGAAGAGGCCTAAAGGATCATCTAGTTCCAACCTCCCTTCATGGGCAGGGACACCTCCCACTAGACCAGGTTGTTCCAAGCCCCATCTAACCTGGCCTTGGACACTTCCAGGGATGGGGCTTCCACAACTTCTCTGGGCAACCTGTGCCAGTGTCTCACCACCCTCATAGTAAGGAGCTTCTTCCTAATGTCTAACCTAAATCTTCCCTCTTCTAGTTTAAAATCATTACCCCTCATCCTAGTGCTACATGCCCTTGTTTAAAAAAATCAGCTTTTTTTTTTCCCAGTAAATGCGTTGAACTCAAGACCAACAAGTATTTAGTAGTATTAATCCTTCTGAAGCTCCAGCAGTGCCTCTGGAAAGATATAAGAAGCTGCTAATGAAGCACCCTCCTTGGTCTTCCTGCAGCATAAACATGGGGACTCTTATTCTATGTCTGAAGCCTGGCAGTTTTCTCCAGATATTCCCAAACCAAGTCCTGTCTCCAGCACTCACAAACAATAGAGTGATAAGACTAAATTATTTCTTGCTAGCCAAAGCATGTAGAATTGTGTTTTCACTAGAATGTACCAGATGAAAGCTCCAAAAAGTACAATTTAGAGTTTTTGTGATTTGCTTGTTAACATGGAATAAAGCCCTCTTTCCTCTTTTCTGCAGAAAGAGTCATTTTGCTAGTTGGTCCTGGCAGCTCCAGTCAGAACCACCTACATGGCTCTGTTTTTCCCCACATAATTTAATGAACCATCAACAGCGTGCTGCTCCTCACTTTGCGTCGGCGTGGTGTCCGTGCTAATTGCAGCCCAAACATTCTGACAGAGAGAAGGGGGGACAGAGGTGCTTCTGCCTTCCCTGGAGGAGGATCAGTGCTGCAATCAGTTCCAGCCCATAAGGACACCTTCCCCACACTTCGTGCAAGCTGGTGGTGCTGCCAAAAGCTGCGTGCTCTGCTAATGGCTGCATGAAGCCCATCAGAGAGCCTGGAGATATGGTTGTTGCGAGTTCACAGAGCACATCGTAGCTATCTCTTCCCTGCCTGATGAAAAGCGAGTTTAGGAATGATCATGGCAGCCTCAGGCCTCCTTCTTCCCAGCTTCTCATCCATTCTTCTGACCCTGGCTCAGTACCCAAACCCACCTCGAGCTCTGCGCACAGCTTGGGGGCACATACAGGGACAGGCAGATTGCATCAATATAAAACCCAGCTCAGATTATCTACAGGTTTTTTTCTCTGTGTGAACAAGAGCTCAGTAAGAGAAAACACAAAAGCTCTACCTCCAGCTAACGCTCTACCAGAGGCAAACACTACATGAGATGTCTTCATCCTTTTGCATGTAATAAATATTTAAGCCACACGTCGGTAAGGCACTAGGTTTAGGTGCTTAACATTTGAGTGCACATCATTGAAAAAGCAGATTGGTACTTTAGTACTAACTCATCTCTATTTTTAGCCTTAACACAGCTGTAATGTCCCCAGAAGCCTGACCACCCTGCTGTGATTAAATATCATAGTTGTACAGTGAACTGCTGTCTGGATTTCAAAGCAGGTACATTTATTTTAAATCTCCTATCAGCGCAGTAAACCCTTCTTTTCAGTCTAGACTATTAAAACAGAAGAGCTATTCTCATTTTTCATATTTAATCATGCAAAGGAATTGTTAATGGTAATTTACATTTTTATTGGAATCAGTGGAAGGACTTACATAAACTTAATGGGGAGTTTTCATGCCTGTCACATCACTGAAAGTTGCTGGGACAGTGGGGAGAAGTAATTCTGAAGGGCTAAAATCCTGTGAGAAGCAAAGAGGAGTCTTCTAAAGATTTAAGGTCCAAAATAGCAGACACAACAGACAGGTGATGAGTACTGGAAGGGAAATGGGATTGGAAAAATATGCTCATGGCACTACCTGAAGTATTTTTATTTCTGAATATCTATATAAAATTTTTATGTATTAAAGCACTTATCTATTATTTGTATTAATGTAATTCAGAGAAACCTCTGTCTAGGACAAAGGCTCTTTCCAAATACACAGCAGGAGGCGGGCTGGTCAGAAAACATAGTCTGAGTGGGCAGGACAGAACATTTTGACAGAAGCATTGTTAGATGCATTTTATAATGGGGGAATGAAGCAGGGAAAGAGTCGATGGGGCAGACCTCCAGGTTGAGGCTCTTAAACTGAAGAGTTAAGATGCAGGTTACTAAATGTCAGCAAGGTACTCAAGCTCCCATTCCAGTTATGGGAGACCTAGACAGTGGGAAGCAGGTGCAGCTCAGTATTGCAGAGTGTCCAGGGTTGCTCTCTAAGTGGCATGGACCAGATCTTGCCCTATTCTGTTTCCTAGGCACAGTAATCCAATTTAGATGCTCTTAGGTATCCTGCCTGTTCTTCAGCTTCCTCTCAAGAAGCAAAACCTCTTCCAGTCCCTCTTTTATATTTGACAGCCACATATAGATGTCTGAGATGCACTTCAAACATGTCTCATATGGTCGCAGATAACTGTGGTGAGACAACTGAGTCCTACTCCTCCTTTGACTGTCATGGAAGTTTCAACAGACATGTCATCCATGTATTGATGTTTTAATTTGGAAATAAATTCTACTATTAGAGTTCCATTTGTGGCTTTACATTTTGAAATTATACGTTTGTCACACTAGATATCATGATGTACAGATCCTCTCCAGATTCACATGTCCCACCATGTTTTGGCTGTTCTCTAACCACCACCAGGCAATCAAAAGTCTGCTATTGATCCTGCACCACATCAGCCAACCCTGCACAGAAGTCTTACATGCTGTAGGGTGCTTCAGGCAGGCAAAAGAATTAATCTGTGAATCAGTTATTTGCAGAATAAAGCTCAGCTGCCTAAACACATCCTCTGGAGTCTGTGTGCAGTAGGTTATCCTGCTGCTGCTCTGGAACAGTTCAGTTCCTCTGCCAGTCAGATTTTGTACAACACATTTCCTACCAGTAGTAACAGTCTGTCCATGCTCTTACCCCACAGTCATTTAACCAAACCTGAATATGACCAAAGACAAAATGCAATGAATTAAGAGGAACCACAGCTCCAATGACCCGCAATAACTCATTATGTAGTGCTAAGTCTGACTGTCCCCATCTCCTCCAAAGCAATTAAGTGAATTGAACTTCTGAACCCTCTGCACTGATTCTGGCCCCATCTGCCCTCCAGTCTGGCAGAAATCTGACAAACTGGCAAGCTCTGAGAAAAAGCTGTGTGTGGCTGGGAAACTCATACCAGGGGCTATGGCATCGGAGAGCATCCAAGCAGCAAGCTGGGACTGGAGTGCTTTCTGCTACCAGTGGACTGAAAAATAAGCACCCAGCTGGTGTGTATTATTGCAGCTTGTTACATCCAAAAGCTTTTCCTTTGCTCTTCCATCTAGTCCTCTTGTTTGTGTCATCCACCTTTTATGTCTCATCCATCAAGAAAAAGGCATCTCAGAGTAGGCACTACCATTTAGTTTCTATTTGTACCGTTGCCATCTCTGCAGATGAGATGTCTGAACATTAACTCTCTTTATATATCAGTTATTACTGGTGGTTCCTCCAGGCACTGTCCAGCCACAAGTATCTATATATTGATGCACAATGATCAAAGTTTTAGGGCAGAAAAAAGGACTTTAAACACCAGTTCTCCTTTTTTGTAGTTTTTCTGCCTAATCTGTCCTATTTTGCTCTGAAACTTTTAAAATACATGGCACCTCCAGTGCTGGAGGGAGGGTGACCAGTGTGAAGGGAACCCTCTCCTTTACTGCCTCTATTGCAGATGTTCAAGTGTATAAACCAGAAATGTTAGGGGGAATTGTGAGGCCAAAAACAATCCAAAAAGCAATAAAACTCTCAGATTTTTCAGTTACAAGATAGCAATCACAGCAAAATACTAGCCCAGTCATACTTGCTTGGCAAAAGTTTTTCCCCTAGTGTGTCTGCATTACAAGCAAATGGTTGGTAATGATTTGTGTGCATGTAACACTTCTAAGTAATTAAAACAAACCTCTGTCTGCTGCAAAATGCAAGTGTGCCAACAAACTAACCCAAACGGGCCAACTTTGTCTAGCTTCAGTAAATTCACTGCAGTGAATACTCGCTTGGAAAGGCCAATCACAAGGCAGCAGCTCTAGGAAGCCAGCTGGACATCCAGTTCTTTAAAGACAACTAACTCTGCTGCTGAGGTAGCACGGTGTGTTGCCTACCCTCACCTGAGTGCTTGAAATACATGGCTTATTAGAGAGTTTTACACAAATTTTATACATCAATTATTGCTTGCAGGGGAAATGAAAATTGTGGCAGGAGTTGATGTGGCAGCAGAACGCCATACATCAACTTCCGTATCTCTGAAGTGAGAAAAATCTCAAAATCTCCACTGAAAGAAACACTGACATGATTGAGACATCACTTACAATGATTAGAACACAAAGCTTGTGATTTTTCACCATCTTGGCAAGAGGACCTCACTTCTACCATCAGGGATAGTATCGCTTCAGCTGGGACTACGCATGGGTTTTGATAAGGTGATGGCAACTCTGGAAGGCAACAGCAGGTGTTTTCCTTGTTGGCTTCTGCCACCTGACACAAGAAGCAAACCACTGCCTCTGCCTTGGGAGAGGAAAACAGCTGATATTGATGTTTCAGCCAGTGCCTACAGATCATAGAATCATATAATGCGTTGGGCTGGAAGAAATCTTATAGATCTTGTAGATCTGACCCCCCTGCATGGGAAGGGACATCTCCCACTAGATTAGGCTCAGAGCCTAATTGGTCTTGACCAAGTTGTTCAAGACCAAATTGGTCTTGAACAGTTCCAGGGATGGGGCTTCCACAACTTCCCCGGGCAACCTGTGCCGGTGTCTCACCACCCTCACACTAAAGAATTTCTTCCTAATGTCTAATCTAAATCTCCCCTCTTCCAGTTTTAATCCATTACTGCTTGTCCTCTCACTGCAAGCCCTTGTAAAAAGTCCCTCCCCAGCTTTCCTGTAGCCCCTTCAGATACTGGAAGGCCACTGTGAGGTCTCCCAGAGCCTTCTCTTCTCCAGGCTGAACAACCCCAACTCTCTCAGCCTGTCTCCATAGCAGAGGTGCTCCAGCCCTCTGATCATCTTCGTGACCCTCCTCTGGACTCACTCCAGCAGCTCCATGTCCTTCGTATGTTGGGGGCTCCAGAGCTGTACACAGCACTGCAGGTGGGGTCTCACAAGAGCAGAGTAAAAGGGAAGAATCACCTCCCTTGACCTGCTGGCCACACTTCTTTTGATGTAGCCCAGGTCACAGTTGGCAATAATATCAGTAATTCTTCTATTTGAGCAGTTGGGATGAGGTCATTGTGGGGGGTAGAAAGACATGATATTTCCCAGATGAAGAGTATGACCCCTAGAAGAAGCGAAAGGAGAAAGGGTGTGCATGTGTGTGCTTGTGTGACAGGTATTTTGAAGGCAACTTTGACTTGGGTTTTAGGTCACAGCAAAGAAAAGAACACTCACAAACAACTCCCTTCAGAAATTAAATAGAAAGCTTTCATCTGCGTGGCATGGCAGGAACAATACAATGTTTAATGATCTTTGCAAAGAATCACTGTTTCTTTACATAAGAAAGAAGCATTTTTCTGTTCCTTGGTATTTGTTATTGATCTTTCCCCTTGTCTTTTTGCCCAGTTTGGCATGCACTTGAAATTGCTCATTCATGTGTCTCACAGGCTTTGATGTCTCTATGGTTTTGAGGAAATTGCAAACTGCTGTTGTAAGTGCATTTTCTGTATTATGGCAATTGCCTATAATATACCAAAGGACAGCATTAAAGGAGAATATCCTGTGCATAGTTTGCAGAGTTGTGCAGAGCTCAACACTCAGATTAGCATAAGGACAAAATTGTGGCTTTATGGTAAATATGATAGAGGTTGTAAATATGATAGAGGACAGTCAGTTGGTCCAAAATTATTTTCCTAAACTATGTGTACAAACTTCTGTTTTCCTAAGATCAAATGCAATAAAAAATTAGGGAGCAACAGCTTTTTAACTTTAAGAAACATTAACAGACAATTAAAGGAGTATTATTCTGTTTTACTCTTTTATTCAACTGCTTTTGTGCCCCTGTGTTGCAGGCCCAGGCCTGGAGTGGAAAGGTTCCCATGAGAAAGGAAACGGCCTAGCAAACTCTGAGCTGGTAACAACCTTGAAAGGTACAAACAGAGGCCAAGTTGATGTTCATAACACCGTCTGCTCTCTGGTGTTGAAGAACACTGAGCTCAGCCCAGCCACAACTAGGCCTGAAACAGAGATAAAGTAATAACGACCAGATAAACAGGACAGTTTGCTTGGTGGGAACTGGGCCTGCATGATTTTTTCTGCCATTTTCCTTTTATTCTCCAATGAGAGATGTTGGAGGCACGGCTAATGGTTAAATGACAGCAGTCAATCCGCTTTATTCTATAAAAGCCTGGTCCCATTTTTGATCCGGGAGGCTTTCATACACTTTCCAGGAGGTGTCCTGGACCTTCTCCTCTCCAGCAGGGACGCCTGCCAGAGAGATTGATTCTCGAGAGTTACGATCCACACGGACACCCAGCTGTGGCCTGGCAAGGGTGAGAGATATTAACTCTTTCATTCTCTTTAGTAGCAAACTTAACATTTAGTAATCTTCATAATTATGTTTAAGATTGTAGAATCCTTTAAAAGTGATAATTAATGTTGTAGGCCCCGTATTGAATTTGATAAGTAAGTTGCCGGCATCTTAATGGTTTCCCTTTGTTGTTTAAGTATAGGTAGTAAAATGCACAGTTAAAATACCCTTTGCATTCAACTTCCAATCTCCCAGTTTCCCTGTGTTTTTACTGTACCTGTGGCTTCCATTTTGAATAGTTAAGACCCCAACGTTACATGCAAGAGATCTTAACCTGTGCATATACATCTTGTCTGCCTTCAGTCCTGTCCATGTCACTGCACCTGCCATCTGAAATAGCTTCTGGCAGTGGAGGTGTCAGAGTAGGAGGCAACCAGGCAAGCACGTGTGCGGGTGCCCTCTTGCATTTGCCTTCCCAAAGAGCCAAGGCAGCAGCAACAGGCACCTGGGTGCCCTTGGTCTGTCCATCATGAGTCTGCATGTCGAGAAGGCCATAGGAAGTACAAATGATTCCAACAGATGGATCAGAGCTACAAAATAGATGTGCCCTAAATGTTTTGGATCACCTGTTTGTACAGGTGATCATAGAGTTCAATTGTTGGCGAGAGCTGAAATTTTCAGCAGCAAAGAGCAATAGGGCCTGTCTGTGTATTAGCCAAGGCATACAGAGCAAGACAAATAGTAGGAGGTTATCTCTAGGCAGGTGGGTGCATTTTTTCTTCTTTTCACTTCTATAAAGCTTTGAAGATGTGTCTGATTTTGGTTTAGTAAATGTATCCTTCTTTCATCTTTTTCAGGCTTGAGTTAAATATGATTTTCAGGGTGACTGTATACAATCAGCTTACCTTGTATCTCCAGGTGTGATGTCCAAGGACTAGGAGGTATCCACCTCCTGCATCTGTCACTGCTGTGTATCCAGAGGGTATACATTTAAACTGCAGAAACTATTCTGGAAAATGGAAACTCGGTGGCCTTGAGGAATTTTGTCCATTGAACATTGACAAGCAGAAGACAATCCTGATGTTAAGCAAGACAGTGGGAAACACAGCTCAACCAGTGTTTTCAAGGGAGGCTGCGACATCACTTAATTTAGTAATTCTGCAGTAAAAAGAGGCCAGGAAAGCCTATGTAGGTAAAAAATGGGTCTTTTTTTTTTTTTTTTTAAGATTCAGTCAATCTAAAAAGAGGGCTTGCTGCATGGATTTCAATCTAACATCTCATAAATTGCTTCAGGAAAACTTCGTTAGAACTTTCTAGAAAATAGGATGGAAAAGATCATGGGCCTGGGCTCTCCAGGGCCTCAGCTCCTGCAGGAAGGATCTGCTGCTCCCTCCTTGGCTTCCTCCTCCTCTGCCTCTGCCGCCTTTGGCCCTTTGGGAAACCTGTTTCCCCCCTTCCCCCGGCGCCCCCAGCTTGGCTGAGGGGCTCAGCTGTGTCCTGCGCTGGGGCCGTTGGAGCCGGCTGGGACCGGCTGGAACCGGCTGTGTCCGGCACGGGGCAGCCCCGGCCTCTCCTCACAGAGGGCCCTGCAGCCCCTGCTGACAGACCCTGGGCAGGGACACCCTGTACACGGACACTCTGCACATGGACACTCTGTACATGGACATCTCCCAGTATCTTTATCAGGTACCTTTCTACTCGCTGATCATTACAGTGTTGTTAATCCTCTTTTAATAATGAAGTACCAGGAGATTCAAGGCCATTGTCATCTTTAAAAACTGTACCTACCTATGTCAGCTAGAGATGAGATTTTTTTTACCAACACCAGCATATTAGTAAAAACACTAGTATAGGACTTGAAAAATCCTTTACATGGGTGTTTTATTTTTTTTTGTTGCTGTTATATATGGTGTGATTGTGATAGGTCCTAAACCAGAGCATGATGTGGACCTTCTTGCTAGTGTTGCCAGAGAAAGACTTGCATCTCCTGGGGGCCCATCCTTCCCCACCTCAGATCTACCCCAGCTTCCTACCACTTTCTTTGTCTAGGAAGCTCCCACCATGGTACCTCCTTTTGAGATAATGTTTCATCACCATTACCTCTGATTTTCAACCTCATCTTGAAAGCAGACCTCAAGCCAGACCTCTTCTCTCCTTAGGTATAAAACAGTGAAGCCTCACATTCTCCAGTGAACATGCTGTCGTTGTCCACTGATGCCAAGGAAATCACTTGCAAAAGTAATTTAAATGCTGAATAGTTATCAAGGTTATTATAAAACTACAGGAATTAAGCTAAATAATGTTTGTATTTTCCTCTCTGCAGCAGGATTTCTCACATCTCCTTCTATAACTCCCTATTTATTCACATATTTTCCCTTAGATATTAGAAGATTTATCTCAACTATCCACAGCCATTTAAACACTAGGCTTGGCTATCTAAGGTTGCCTGTGCTGTTTTCAACAGAGAAAGACTCAGGGAAAGATAGAAGATAATTCATCCACTGATTTTATATGCTCTGTTTTGGTGGGATGAATTGCCCTTTGGAATTCCAGATTGATCTGTGTTGTCTACAGGGTGAACATAAAAGACTCTCTTAAACAACATATCTACCCCTTAAATGGTTAAATGAATTCTAGTCCCTGCCTTTGTCGCTATTCAGGTCCCAACACTATGTGCTCCTTGGCTTATTCCCTCATCTCTCCACCAATTACCTATCCACTTCAGAACTGACCATCCTGGGTAGTCAATTCCAGTCCTCCATCATCACAGGAAGTCATGTCATATCACCCCAGTCATGCATTTATCAAACTCCCCCTTAAAAGTAGTTACAGGATCTGTACCCACTACTCCAAGCAAACAGCTGATCTGCATTAATCTCCCTCCTGCTTCTAATCCCCTGCCTAACCATATTTATGATCAGTTTATACCCCATTTGTCCTTTAGCTTCTCTCTCTTCCTGGAATTTACCTGCTTGTAGACATTTATAAGCAGTAATTACATCCTCTGCTGGCTTTCATATGCTAGCCAGAAAAAAGCAAGCTTTTAATTCTCTTTTTTTTTAGGCAGTTTCTCTAGTCTTCCACTCTAGTAACCCTGTTCTAATTTTAATATCTCTGCTGAGAGGGGTACTTTGCATTCCAGGTCTGTTATAGCAGCATTAAAAATTCTCTCTTTATATGGAGATATCCCACCTAAAACATCCCAGTGTGATTTCTCCTGAGAGCCTTTCTCTGCTGGGTCACTGCCATTGGAAGCCAGCTAATATGTCCTCTCTGCTGCTTTCTGCTGAGAAGATTTCATCTTGTAACAGACCTTCAAAACTTCTAAACCTTCCTCCAGATTTCATCCTATGGCAGTTTTTTCCAGCCTTCATGGCCATAAATTCCTTTTGTGTACTAATCCAGAAATCCTAATCTGGTGATTCTTTTAATTATAAACAGTCTTCAAATTCCATTGCAGAAATTTCCTAGACTTTTTAGTTCCTTTACAAACCCCTTGTCTCCTGCATCTCCGCAGTTCTCTATGCAGAATTCTCAAATGTCTTACTGAGGCTGAAGAGGAAAGAATGTGGCCTTCAAGAGTACTGGACCATGTTTTCTTTATAGATGAATTCATAGAAATGTTTTAATTAAATTCTAAGTTAATTATATACTGAATTTTTTTGATGTGAAGTCTAATGTGGAGCCTATAGCCACTTAGAAAAGGTATCTGGGGTTTTTGAATTACAGAGAGGAAAGAGTTCCTGTATCCAACATATGAACTCTGACCATTCCAATGTGTGACTCATTTCAGTTTAGTTGAGAAGAAGGGTGTTTGTTTTTTTAAATGCTGCCATGATCTGGTGACTAGAACATGACAGAATAAATCCATTTTTCACTAGTCACCCAGAAGAAGGTTGGATGTATATCTTCTGGAGGCAAATAAACGCAGTCTGCTAACTGACATCATACCCTTGCCCTCACATTTCCCTTTGTTTCACCAAAAGACTTCCTGAACAGAAAGAACCACCTTCACTTGAGTTATTCATAATCCTACTGTTGCCTCCTTTTATCATCAATCAGTTGTCTCTGAATTCCACTAATTTTTTTAAACCTCATAATTCACTTACTAACTTTAAATTACAAAAGCTGAGGCAATCCATTCAGGTCTTTTCTATAGAAGAGCTGACTGCCTTCCTTTGCATTTTGGACAATGTTGCTAAGGTCTCCCCTTCCAAAATAAGCCACATAGGGAATATAGTTTTGCTAACAGTTTTATACTGGCACTAAATACACAAGACTTGGCCTACAGAAAACAAAATATCACAGAATCACAGGATATTTAGGGTTGGAATGGACTTATGGGGGTCCCTAATCCAACCTCCCACCCAAAAGTGGTTAGACTAGACCAGGTTCTCAGAGCCATTCCAGTTAGGTTTTGAGTGTGTCCAAGGATCTTTTACCCATTGTGGCTACAGGATCTGTGAGTTGCTCTGTTCACTGGATCTCAAATAAAAACATTGCCAATAGCTAAAGAAAACCCCCAAACCACTGCATATTTGTATCAATTTAGTGAATGCTGAGACAGAGAATGCTCTGTCTAGCTGTCAACCTGAATATGATAAATATACATGTACAAATCACATGTCATGTCTCTATGTATATAAAATTGAAGAAAGAGAGAGAATTCAGTGCTAAACCTGCAGAAGAAGAAAAAGGAATTGATGCTACCCTGCATCTAAAACGCATTTTGCAAACTCCAACTCCACTAAGTTAAAGCAGATATGCCACAGAAACCACTTCCTAAATGTGCATGCATAAGAACCATGAATCTCTCTCCCTCGTGCTGCATTAATATGGGCTTTTTTATGATCTATCATTTTTTTAAGATTTCATTTTACCTTTCATTAAACATTACAAAATGTGTCTCATCAGAAAGCATTGTTTTTTATGGCAACATTTCAAGCTCAGTAGCTGAGGAGACTTTATTCTGCATCTGAATCTGATCCCCATTTTTCTTTTAAACAACTATTTTTATAGTGCAAGTGCATAAACAACAAAGAAAGTGAGTGGGCCAGGATCCTTAAGGTGCTTTCATAGGAACAAGCTTAATTAATATCCAGCTTTCAAGAGGAGAAATTTGGAATCTGTGTAACTGTTTTATTTGCAGACATTAAGAAGAAACTGCAGGGCAATTAGCAAGACCTTGGCTCTGGAAAGCTAGTTTGAAGTTTGTTGCATCAGTTTGAAGTTGAGCCTTCCACCAAACACTTCTGCCATGCAGCTGTTCAAGGGACAGTTCATCAAAGTTTTAGCAGGAGGACAGTTATGCAACTCAGGGCAGAAGATGAGTGGTTCACTGAACAGTTCTGGCTGACCCTTAGGAGTGATTAAACCGTACCATCTCTAAGTGCTGGACTTGGGATTCTAGTCTTACCCTTACATCAGACAGTCATAAAATTGCCCAGTTTTGCAATAGCAATAACAATGAAGAAAAAAAACCCCAACCAATACACAAACAATCACAACAAAAAAACCAAAACCAAAAAAACACCACCAAAAAAAAGCCAAACGCAGCTACAAAATCTGTCTGCTTAGCTTAAAGCTGATAATTCCAGGTTTCCCTGCTGTGCCCAGATGTCTTTTAAGCAAGTGACTTGTCTTCCTCACGTGGGCAGAGAAGGGGCTCTACAGCTTCTGCTGTCATTCTAATCTTGACTAAGGCTGAACTGAGTCCTGCTGTGGGTAACAAAACCTGCTGTGGCTTTCTCCTGCATATCCCAACCTGACTGTTAACAGCCCTACAAACCACATTTTTCTCCTATATAATTTCTAGTCCAAATAAACTCGTTTGAAAAGGAGGCATTTTTTCCCTTTGTTTTGCAGAATTTTTCTGCTGTCAGCATCTGATTCTGCTGTAATATATTCCTCTCTCTTAATAGGAAGAGTAACTTTAGGTCCCATTTACTTCATTATGCTATGGTGAAGAAGACTCATTAGTACTCCAAAGAGAAGCTTTGACTGTGTTGTGGTCCTTAGCTCTTCCCTCCAAGCACTGCTCATCATCAGGAACACTCATTCACAGAATTATTAGTTTCTGTCATACATAAGCTACTTCTACTTGGCATCAGGATATCTAATTATTTTTTTTTCAGTAACTAAAAATTTAACTGATCAAATTAAAACACTAAGACATTTCAATTATTTGAAAAGAATAGCCAAAGATGCCTACAAAATTTGGGCTCTATCAATCAAATCATGACGCGTGATGATTGCAAAGATATGACCCCATTAGCTTATATAGAAATAAAATATTTTCAAGCTTAATTACTGATACTTTTTAACAAACTTGGCAGAAGGATCCAATTTTAACAATAACTAACTGCACAGTCATTAATCCTGGAACTTAAGCCAAATGTAGTCTTCCATACTGAAGACATCTGTGATCGTCTCCTTTGGAATTTGTTCTCTGTGCATCTTATATAAGTGTAGCAGAAATCTTCCAACTCTGATTCTTTTGTTTTATTTACAGCACATGAGCAAGCAGGCTTGAAAACCTGTCAATTAAAGTTTAGAGGGAACAGAGAGGGGAAAAAATAAAATTTAAAAATAGTTCTGATTAATTTGATTCACTGGGGAAAAAAAAAAAAAAAGGAACAGAAAAAAGAATGTTCATTATGGCCTTGTACGTGAATTGAAGACAGAAATATGCAGAATGAAGTCAGAGCAAACCAGCACCAACAAGGATTTGGTTATTGTTGGATGCTGAAGTTTGCCCAGAGCAATGGGAGGCTCCATTCTCTGCTCATGGCAGTTCAAAGAAGGCCTTTCCCAAAATCCTGGTTCTTCCCGAGTGTTACACACATTCTCTTCCACTTTCAAGGAAACCAGCTCCCTTGAACACAACCCAGGTCCTCAGTTATGTATGTCAGTGCCTACTGATCTATTTGGATATTTTAGCTCTGAAAAGGAAGAGCATCCTCTGATTTCATGCTGGCTCACCTTGCCCTCATCACGCTTGGCTTAATGGTGAAGCAAAGGAGTATTTTTAGGTACTGAGGAAATGAATAGTGATAGAATATGCAAGATTTCCACAGTATTCTTTCCTGACTTAACGCCTAAATGCTTCTCAGAAGCCTGCATAGATCAAGTTTTCCCACTTACCCTTCTGCTTTTATATCTTCTGTTTACTGGAATATAAATAGTTATTGCCAATGAAAAAAGTGCAAGGCATCTAACTTCAAACAGCACCCTGAAATGGTGCTGACAGTGTACTTTACTTGCAAAAACCACAGAGCGGAACAAATAAAAAGAGCTGTTGTAAGACCAGCTAAAGAGGTTGAGGTACTTGCCATAATCATTTTGCAACTGGAGCTAGGCCTGAAAGAACATTAAAGTTTCACAGCAGAGATGTGATGTGGCGTTGATTGTGTCAGAAGGTTAAAAACGGGTATTTTTGCTTATGTTCCTGGCGAGTAGATTGTGAGATACATATAAATCATTCATATTCTATTAAAATAGAGTTCTGATTCACTTTTTTAAAGTTTCAACAGATTACCATACCAAAGGATGCTTTCTGTCCAGCTTTCACTCTTCAGCCATCCGTCTTCTTTACTCTATTTCATCCTCTTTAATATGATCTCCACATCAGTTTTGAAAGCTCAGCACTTTGCAACTCTCATTTTCTGGCACTATCATTTCCTTCTTTTCTAATAACTGACAGAACATACTTCACTTCTGAAAGCCTTTCCTTTTCTTGTGAGAAAACCTCCACACCAACTGTTTTTGGTAAAAGAGTGTAAAAGTACTTCATACGTTAGATTCTTTTTATAATGGAATAGTTTCAAAATTCTTCAAACAAACATATGTTTGATGTTCCTATGAAATTAGAATGTCAAAAACATTCATGTAATTTATCAATGAAACTTAACAAAATTAGATTACATCATGGTATACCTTTAAAAAATTTGAACATTTTGAGTATCAAAAAAATATTTTAGATCGACTTAGATTGGGAATTAGTAACTTTGAGAAGGTACCAATTTTAAAGAAATTAATTAAAGAAATTATGAGCATAATGGTGGAAAGTCAGGAACCTGGTTCTAGCTCTGGTACTCTGGGAAAGAGTTCTGGGGGAATGTTGGATCTGGTCATTCTAAATTTTACGTTATGTTAAACCAAACTTAAACCATCTGAATAAAGACACCCCCCATGTTTTCTTGCTGTTGGACCTTGGGTCTTCAAGCACGTTCACTTGAAAAGATTATCTATTTATGTGGTGTATTACAGTAGTGAAAAATGCTAGTATTGTACATGGGCATATTATAAATGCAGAGAGAAATCTGACTGCATAAAGTGTCTGTCATTATTCATACTGAATATTGCAGTTATTTCTAGCATGGGTCAGGACTACCTTTTAAAATATTTCACAGCATACTTTTGACTTAGTAAAATATTCATGAATATATTTCAGAATAATTGAATCTAATTTAGATTCTATTTTATAGCTCTTCTATTCAACAGGTCACATTCGTCATATCCTGCATACTTGTGAAATGGAAAACTGTTTCCCATTCTGGGAAACATTTCTGAATGTTAAACAGATTGTGCTGAAGAAGTACTACTCTTTACTTTCCTATGAATGTATCTCAGGCATCGAAGCAGGAGGCAAAAAGAAAAAAAAAAAAAGAAACAAAAAAAAAAAAAAAAAGAAACAAAAACCCAACCAGCCCATATGAGCTACCACATATGATGAATTGTGATGATTTGAAGTGAATACTTTTCAAACACAGAATCACAGAATTGTCAGAGTTGGAAGGGACCTCTAGAGATCATCCAGTCCAACTGCCCTGCTAAAGCAGGATCCCCCAGAGCACATTACTCAGGACTGCATCCAGGTGGGTCTTGAATATCTCCAGAGAAGGGGACTCCACAACCTCCCTGGGCAGCCTGTTCCAGGGCTCTGTCACCCTCACAGTAAAGAAGTTTTTCCTCATATTTAAATGGAACTTCCCATGTTCCAGCTTGTGCCCATTGCCCCTCGTCCTGTCACTGGGAACTACTGGAAGGAGTCTGGCTCCATCCTCCTTGCACCCACCCTTTAGATACTTGTAGGCATTGATAAGGTCTCCCCTCAGCCTTCTCTTCTCCAGGCTAAAGAGTCCCAGCTCTCTCAGCCTTTCCTCATAAGGAAGATGCTCCAATCCCCCAGTCATCTTTGTTGCCCTCCACTGAACTCTCTCCAGTAGTTCCGTCTCTCTTGAACTGGAGAGCCCAGAACTGGATGCAGTTCTCCAGATGTGGCTTCACCAGGGCAGAGTAGGCAGGGAGAATGACCTTTCTCAACCTACTGGCCACACTCTTCCTTATTCACCCCAGGATTCCATTGGCCTTCTTGGCAAAAAGGGCACATTGCTGGCTCATGGGTCATTTACTGTCTACCAGGACTCCCAGATCCTTCTGCTCAGAACCGCTTTCCAGCAGGTCCACCCCTAACCTATAGTGGTGCATGGGGTTCTTCCTTCCCAGGTTCAGGACCCTACACTTTCCCCTGTTGAACCCCATTGGGTTTCTCTCTGCCCAGCTCTCCAGCCTGTCCAGGTCACTCCTGTCCAGGAGTGTCACCACCCCTCCCAGTTTGGTATCATCAGTGAACTTGCTGAGGATACACTCTGTCCCCTCGTCCAGGTCATTGATTAATATGTTGAACAAGACCAGACTGAGTATTGACCCCTAGGGGACACCACTGGTTACAGGCCTCCAACTCAACCCTGCTCCACTGATCACAACCCTCTGAGTTCTGTCACACAGCCAGCTCTCAACCCAGCTCACTGTCCAACCATCTAGCCCACACTCCCTCAGTTTCCTTATGAGGATGTTATGAGAGACAGTGTCAGAAGCCTTGCTGAAGTCAAGGTAAATGACATCCACTGGTCTCCTCTCATCCAGCCAACCAGTTACAACGTTGCAGAATGCAATGAAATTGGTCAAGCATGATTTCCCTTTGGTGAATCCATGCTGACTTCTCCCAATGACATTCCTTGCTTTCACATGTTCTGTGATGATGTTCAGAACGATTTTTTCCAACACCTTACTGGGGACAGTGGTGAGACTAACTGGCCTATAGTTCCCTGGGTCCTCCTTTTTGCCCTTTTTGAAGATGGGAGTGATGTTAGCCCTCCTCCAGTACTCAGGCACCACTCCTGTTCTCCATGACATCTCAAAGACGATGGAGAGTGGACTAGCAATAACATCTGTCAGCTCCCCATCAGGGCCAATGGATTTATAGATGTCCAGATTGGCTAAGTGTCCTCTAACCTGGTCCTTCTCTACTGAAGGAAAGTCTTCCTCTCTCCAGACCTTCTCTCTTACCTCCAGGGTGCAGGATTCAAGAGGGTCAGCTTTTGCAGTGAAGATTGAAGCAAAGGAGGCATTCAATGACTCCACCTTCTCTGTGACTTCTGCACTAGGGCACCTGCCTCATTCATCAGCAGGCCTAAATTTTCCCCAGTCTTCCTTTTTTTATTGGTGTACTGGAAGAAACCCTTTTTGTTGTCCTTGATACACCTCTCCAGATTTAATTCCAGGTGGGCAGATTAAAAAGCTTTCATCAACGGTATTTAGAAAAAGCTTGTAAATAACATAGATATTCATGAAAGTCAGGAAACGTTTCTGAATTGAAATGAAACTTAAACACATTAAATTTTTGAGCTGGCATCTCCTCCTTAACTGGTGGTATCTTTAACTCTGCTGGATTTCTGTTCCTCAAGAAGTTCCTCGATGTAGTGACTAAATTTAATAAATCCATGCTGAAGGCTGAATTTGGTTTTATGTATAACATGTGGGAACTGAGAGTGATTGTGTGATGCAGGATAGAATGGTTTGGGTTGGAAGGAACCTTAAAGATCATCTAGCTCCAATCCCCCTGCCATGGGCAGGAACACCTCCCACTAGACCAGGTTGCTCAAAGCCCCATCCAGCCTGAAAAACAGATTAATGAACACAAGCAGCAACCTGAGATACCACAGGATGTCAGTGGTGGTATCCCTTTCATGTTTAATTCTGCTGTGCTCTCCCCAAGACCCAGTACTGAGGAGGCAGGACCAAGCCAACACACTGACTACCATCACAGACACACTGGGAAGCAATCAGGCACCATCCAAAAACTGCAACAAACAGCTTGTTTCAGCAGTTTGCCAGCTTGACTTCCATTTCAAGGTGAAAGCAATGAATTGGGCTCTGTCAGAACTGACTTCAGTTTGGTCTTGCAATGACGTGGGGACTGATGTGGCAATGGGAACACTAGCAGTAAAACTGGTAAAGCGTTCAAGGACTTCTAAGGTTGTCAGAGCTTGCATCTGGATTGTTTCATGCTGTAAAACTGATTAGAAATTTCTCCAATTTTTACATCAGTTTCGGTGGCCTTTTCCAACCAAAGCAATTCCATGATTCTATGATATCACAAACTGTACATGTGTAGTGTCAGTTGTGCATACCTAAGAATTCATTATGTTTCCCTTCCCTTCCTCTCCCCTCCCCTCCCCTCCCCTCCCCTCCCCTCCCTTCCCCTCTCTTCCCTTCTCCTTCCCCTTCCCCATCCCCTTCCCCTTCCCCTTCCCCATCCCCTTCCCCATCCCCTTCCCCTTCTTCCCCTTCCCCTTCCCCTTCTTTCCCTTTCACTTTCCTTGATTCATCTCTGAGACCGACATAGAATTTGAGTTGGATGAAATGAAGGAGTTCCCCAGGAAGGGAAGAATAACTCCCTGCCTCTTCTTATTGTACAAAATCAGCAACTATTTTTCCTGCTCCTCACTCAAAATGATGCCAAGAAATGACATTCCAACCTTCCATCCTCAACGGGCACTTTGTAGAACTAGAAATGGGGCTCTCCTCAAACATTACAGTAAAATAGTTTGAATTGCTAATATGTGTAGCTGGACTGGAAAGATCCTCTCTACCATAACCAAACAGAATTATTCAGCATTTTAGCATCCTAATCTGCCTCCCTAAATCTCTGTTATATTTTTCACCTGTATCAAATAGTTGCTTATGCAATCTCTGCCATGTGAGAAGGAGACCAAGGAGCCAAGTCCCATCTCAAGGCTATGACTTAAATCACAGAATCACAGAAGGAATTTTTTTTATTTCATGTGTGATGAAAGGTACCTTATCACTCATTAATTTCTTCACAAAGGCAGCAAATCAACTCTAGAAAAGCTCAAGTTTTAATCAATGTACAGAATTTGCCTAAGGCAACAGAAGGAGCTAGTGGCAAAGATGGGATAAGAGCAAGGAAGTATTTCTGTTAAAAAAATTACTAGAATTTTTTTAACACAAATTTGCTTTAAAAATTACCTAAGCATTCAACAGGAAACTTTGACTGGATTAATTTCTCTGCATTCTGGGGCACAAACAGTACAACAAGGTTGCCATAAAGTTGCCTAATGCATTCTACTGACCTGGTTGTGGTCATCCCTCTGCATGTTAGTATGTTTATTTGCCTCAGGTGTTTTTGTGTTACTGTTGGCCTCATGTTCTGGAAGCTTCAAATCGTTATTTATGAGACTTTCTTCAATTTAAAATGAAAATTTGCTGAGCAACTCATACACTCGATTAATACCTTCTGCTTCCAAAACTACCTTCAAGATGTATATATATGTATATAAATTTCCAGGTGGTAGGAATTAACCTAGCCTCTCCTAAACTGGTTAATTTAAAATGCATAAAACATCACAGGAGCTCAGGAGAGAGCAAGCTAATGAATGTGGTGTTATATGCTCAGCTTCATTCTTCATCAATATTTATTTGCTTTCTCTACCCCGCCTTCCATGACTAAAAGACTTTTGAAAGTCTTTCTTCATTTCAAAGATGACTCCGAAACAAACTCCCAGTCCAAATGAGAGTCTACCCCTCTCTTTCCTGCATCTACCTCCAGAGTGCAAAAGTTGTTCATGTCACTGCCCTTCATTGCATAGAGGCAATTCAGTGAAATGTCTGTTGGAGGCCTTCTAGTAAAAGCAATTTAGCTCATACAGAGTGGCTGGAACAAATCAAATCTTCATTTATGGTGTCAAAGAATCCATCAGTAATCGTTTCTTTAATGCTGTTGCTATGGAAATACCTGAACTTCTCCCCCTGAATTAGCAGACTTCATACCACAATCATTTCTTGTGTACATGGAAGCTTCTGATCTTCAACACCAGGGACCTGCCAAGACCTATCCCCCTCCTCTTCTCACCTGCCTGTGGCATGGCCACCTCTGTCTCTGTGTTTAGAAACAAGACATCCTTCAGGCTAAGAAGGCTGCATTGAAACAACTGCAACAGGGTGCTGCAGTGGGTGCTGCTGTTTCATGCTCACCTAACTGAATTTTCAATTTTTGCAATTGCAAACACCATAGTGGCTTATGTGAGGAGAGGTCCATGCATTTATGAGGATGCACATATACCTGGAGCCTGTATGGCAACTTGCAGTTCAATGACTGGCTTATTTTTTCATGTCACTTCCACTGAAGTTGCTCCAAGGGAGGTTTAGGTTGGATATTAGGAAGCACTTCCTCACGGAGAGGGTGATTAGACATTGGAATGGACTGCCCAGGGAAGTGGTGGAGGCACCATCCCTGGATGTGTTCAAGGCAAGGCTGGATGTGGCACTTAGTGCCATGGTCTAGATGGTGTGGTGGTGTTGGTCATAGGCTGGACTTGATGATCTTAAAGGTCTTTTCCAGCCTTGGTGATTCTGTGATTCTGTGATTCTGTGATTTCAGGGTCCACATTAAATCCCTCCTGTGATAGTTTCCCGCCAAGACAGCTCAAGTTAGAAGAGCAGTTCTTATATGCTCTGTCCAAGATGGGTCGTGGCACTTGGTGGGCTGAAGCTTCAGTTACTGTCTTCACACACTGTTGCACAAGGGCTGGTATCTGTCAGCCTCGATCCATGTGCCCAAGCCCCATCTGTGGCTTTGGGCTTGAAGATTCCCACAGGCTAAATCCAGGCTCCCAGATACATCAAGCTAGTGGAAAACACTGAGCACAAGAAGCTAAGTGGGATCAAGACCACCTAAATCAGACCAGTGACTTCCCAGACAGAAACTGAGAGGACAATGTCTCTTGTTTCCTGACCCAGTGCCTGGGGAGGACCTTAATCCTCAGTGTCTACCTCTTCTCCTGGGAGCACGCCAGGAACTTCCTAATCTGAGAAACTTGGAGCATGAGTCATGCCCCAAAAATATACCCACTGTCACAGTCCGAGGCCCCTGGGTGAGTGACATGGTGTAGGGATGTGTGTGTGCTGATTTTGGGCAGCCCCTGGACCATGCATGAGCACCTGAGTGGTTGGGTTCTGTGTTTTACCCCTCAACAGCCCCCCCCCTTCACTCTGCCACTGAAATAAGCACTAGGAGAGGGCAATTTGAGTGATGTGCTTTTACTTTAAGATTTAGGAAGGACACACAACACCAAAGGGAACCACCAACCAGTATATAGTTAGGTAAGGGAGTGGCCCCAGGAGAAGGGAACTCAAAAACAAAAGGAGAAATTAAGAAGGGAGCAGGGACAGGGATCCCAACCCAGGGTATTGGAAGGCAGGGAAGATGCAGCAGATTTTAAGGAGAGGGTAAGGCTTTAAGGGGAATATTCTTATGCCTCCCCAAAGGTTGGAGTCAGGGACCAGCCCCTGCTCTTGTTGGCCAGTGTCTTATGGATGACCCTTCCGGAGGACGAATACATGGGTACTTTATCCAGCTCTTTCAGGCTTTAAAAAGGCTGTTCCCTGGCTCGAGTCCTCGCTTCCTCCGAAGATGTGGTGGCAGCTGGCAGGACAATTCCACAACAGCAGCACGACTCCAAGGAAGGGAAAAAGCAGCAGCAGGAGGCTGAGGTGCTAGTGTTTTCTTCATAATAAAAGTCGGTGTGCACCTACGCGCCCGATAGGTCCATTTTGGATCCCTTATCTGATTGGTTGGAAATGACCAGAGACCTGTGTTTTCCCCACTTGGAAACAATGTTCTGGAGTCCTTCTCTGCCTTCCCGCCATCTCAGTAATTCTTAGTTCCCACCAAGGTCCACCTTGGCCTTCATTAGTTTCAGTGTCTTTGAAAGTCCTTGCCTTCTGGCGGCCATTTTATTTCAGGGGACTATGAGAACCATTATAGTTTGTAGGGGACTTGTTCCCCACACCCACCCAAACTGACAGGGGCTTTTCCAAGCAGCAATTAAATAAGCTCTTTAGTCCATAAAAAGATGTTTCTCTTATATTTTGCTTACATTACTCTCCATTTTTTTGTCGCTTGTAGTTTCAGGATTGTAAAACACTCTCTTTTCCTGGAAAAGGCTTTTCCTGCAGAGTGGTATCTTAGACTGAAAACAATTTTCAGATTTTCCCCCATTCAATGATCTGGAGCATTCAGCAATGTGCAGCATTGAAGTTTGCCCCCATTATCAGCAGATTTATTAATTGACTTTTCTGACAAGTGCTTACAGCCACCTTGTAATGAAGGTGTCAGTTCTTACACTATGGAGAGTAAGGATAGACCTTTTGAATGCTTATTTCTGAATGAAAAAGGGCAGCTTGACAGACCTTCACTCCAAATAGCTTTAGGTTTATGAAAGGAGAGGTCATGTAGAATCCATCAAGGAACCAGCTGAACTTCAAGCTCTGTGATGCTGCCACTGTGAATTAAACAAGTTGTCTCAAGGAAAATCACACAATTTCTAGTGAAATATATAATGGAGAAGAAAACAGAGACATTTGAATCCTGAAACAAACCTCAAAACTTTCCCTTTTTTCATAGATAAGCTTCTTGGTTCCAAGTTTTTAATCTTCTGTCCATCTTCAGAAGATTAACAAAAAACAAAAAAACAAAAAAAAAAAAAAAAAGGACAAGTTTTGAACTAAAAGATAAGTTCTTTTCACTGTTAAAATATTAAACACTTACCTGATGACTGAAAAAAAAGACTAGTTTCTCCCCTAGTGGCTGCTGTACCGCAATTTCTTTAAACAGTTTGAAATACATCCAGAAAAAAATGAAAGAAAGGAAATCCAGAATACCTCTAGTGAAAAAGGATAATTACTTTTTTTCTAGGAAAACTCCTTTATTCCTCTCACATGTACAGAGATGCCTCAGAGGGAAGTCTTTTGTTTAACAATTCACTTGCTAGCACCAGCAATCTCTCTTAAGGCAAGGGAAAAAATCAATCCACTCTGGGATTTTGGGACAAGAGGTTATTTTATATTTTTAAAACAATTACTAGGAGTTCTTTCAATGAAAAGAAAGGAATGAAGGGGGAAAAAAGTAAAAGAGAAACCATGCAAACTTTTGTCTGATGCTCACTCATGCACTTGTGCCTTAGCATAGCCTGCTATCTGACTGTCATGCCTTGATGCTGGTACTCCTGCTGGCACCAGGCTCCTTGGTTCTGAGTAACTTCCCAAGCACATTGTGCCAGTTTTGACCTTAAATCATATTACTTCCAAAGCCAGATGAGACAGAGCCTGGAAACTGTCAGACAGCTGTGAGCTGGAGCCCTTCTTCATGGATTTTCTTTCAAGTTCCTAAGGCTGGTCACACTGAGCTGCATTAACTCCTCTGTCTGGTTTGTGTCTTGAGTAGATCAGAGCCCCTGAATGATGCTTTACTCTTTCAAGAAGACAGAAATGCTGCCTTCTTTCTGAGCTAGGGCTCAGAAATCTTCAGACAATATTTAAAAGCACAAGAATGTCAATTTGGGCCAAATTCCTCATATGATTTTGAAGGTCACAGTAGCACTTTGTTCTATCCATGATGTCTTCAAGAACCCTGCAGAGCACGACCTCCTTGGGTATTCACATTGGGACAGTTATACAGGAGCAAAAGTCCTCAGAGGGACTGAAATAGCTGCTGCTTCTGTCATTGCAATGCTGCAGCTGCAGGAGGAATTCACAAATGCCCTTCCTGATCAGAGCTGCTGTTGAAGGTTGGTATCATCCAAACAAGACTTCCCAATCTAGAGCATATCTATCTCACCCAGATCCTGGCTGTGTACATCACCAACATCTCCAGAAGTGGAGAGGAGAGGTCAATGGGGCTGAGCAAGGAACCAAAGGGGGACAACCTCCTTTTTCCTCTCATTGCTTCAGCTGCACCTGTGTGGTCACACTGCCCTTTATGACTCAGGAGTCAGTCTCTATAACCCGCTCTATAACTTTTTTCCCCAAGAAAACATCACTGATCATATTCCTTGCCACGGCATTTCAGTTGCACTTGAACTAACCTCAGATATTATTTTTATGATATGGAGAGGTGTGATGCAGGAAGAACAAAAAATATCTGAGCCATCAATAAGACAATTTTCTAGTTCCAAAGATGAAGCCCAGTAAGCATTCCTGTAATCACCAGAAGGAGAACTTTTCCTCCAGTTGTCTGATGAAGAGATGAATATGATATACTGGAGTCTGCAGCTCCCTTCACTCCACTTTGCATTTCCCTTCCAGCTATGTAAAGCAAGCCATTTATTCTTTAAGATCATCAAATTTTAATTCTTTTAATAATCAAATTACCAGAAAACTGAATGTGACAGATCCATTTCCAACCCTTTTAATGATCCTCCCATTTTGCCATCCAAAGTTGCCTACCTTTATCACTTTCTCCCTTGTGCCTTGGCTCTGACACTATGAGCCTCAAAGGCTTTATTTATGTTAATTAATGAGGAAGTTCCCTTCCAAGTGAATAGCAAGATTATCTGACTCTGGATTTAATGGCAGTCAGCTTTATATACTGTGATTTACTGTTAAAAAATATGAATCAAGAAAAAACTGGCCTCCAGAAATGCTTGAGCAGACAGCAGCACCACTCCGAGTTGGGGTATTCCAGCTCTGGCTGATATCACAGAATCACAGAATCACCAAGGCTGGAAAAGACCTTCAAGATCATCAAGTCCAGCCTATGACCTAACACCACCACATCAGCTAGACCATGGCACTAAGTGCCACATCCAGCCTTTCCTTGTCTAACCTAAATCTCTCTTTTTCCAGTTTTAATCCATTACCCATTGTTCTCTCACTACAAGCCCTTGTCAAAAGTCCCTCCCCAGCTTTTCTTTAGCCCCTTCAGGCACTGGAAGGCTGCTATGAGGTCTCCCTGGAGCCTTCTCTTCTCCAGGCTGAACAACCCCAACTCCCTCAGCCTGTCTCCATAGAAGAGGTGCTCCAGCCCTTTGATCATCTTTGTGGCCCTGCTCTGGGCTCTCTCCAGGAGCTCCATGCTGTTCTTATGTTGGGGGCTCCAGAATTGGACACAGTACTCCAGGTGGAGTCTCACAAGAGCTGAGTAAAGGAGCAGGATCCCCTCCCTTGAACTTCTGGCCAAGCTTCTTTTGATGCAGACCAGGACACCATTGGTTTTCAAGGATGCAGCTTGCCCCAGAGTCACTAGGGGAAACAAAGACATGCTGCAGGTGGTGCATTGTGTTTGCAACAAAGGTAGAAGGAGAAGGGCGCCTGACAAGGTCACTTACACTGGATTTTACAGAGGGAGCTCTTACAGATTTAGCCAAGCTTGCCTCTCTCATGGCCCAGGCTATTTGCTGGAGAAGCATGTTTTTTGCATGAGTGCTTCAGAGAAGTAGAAGTGGTGGGAGGATGTGATCAGTCAAATGGGAGGCTCAGAAGTAGGTTGCAAGCTGAAGAGACATATTTAAGGTCTCCACAAAGACTCAACATGCACAAACCCAGGCACTGTAATTAAGTCAGCACGCAGTTACTCATCCATTAGTCACTCACTGGCTTCTCCAAATACATCATGGCTGGAAGTCCCTCCATTCCCCTTACATAGGAAACTACCCAGTACTGGTGTATGTGCAAGGCTTTTCTGCTCCCTTCTACAGCTCAGCCATGTTAACCAGCTCACCACTGGCACCCTCTTCATCAGAAGGGTCTGTGAAGGTAGAGGTCTTTATTTGGTTGGACCCATTTTTAGGACAGGATGATGATCTTAAAGGTCCAACTAGAATTCAAACTACAATAATTCTGTGATTCTGTGATTCCCTTCTTATCCCTCCATGTCTCCAGCATAGCCATCTGCTGGCCCTGAACAATAGCTCATTGAATCATCTGTTGAAACAGTGTCATTTAACATAAATATTTGGATTTAGCAGATGAGGTAGGAACAATGTGAAGGTCAATGTACATGACAATGTGTGTGCTCAATTACCTCCTCTTCCACCCCAGAACCAAAGATGTCTTGATGAACCTCCAGCACAGCATGAGAACTTGGTAGCAGGGGTGTCCAATAATGAACACTGGTCATAGATCTGATACATTCATGATTACTTTTCATTATGCTCTTATAGACAGCATAAAACTTGTTTTTTTTTTTCCTTGCTTCTCTTGTTTTCCCTCATACTTATAAAGGAATTCCTATGAGGGGCAGTTTTGGAGCCATCATTGGTGGTAGGGAGCACAGGGACCATTAGAATGGAGACCATAGTAAGTACTCATCAGAGCATGAGGGCTGCAAGAATACATTTTGTGCTCAGGAAATTCCAGCACAGACATCTGCAATGCACATTGGGAATGGGTGGAAAAGCTAAAATATCAGAGATATAGCTGTCCTGAACATGGCTGGCTTGACTAACAGCTGATGCTACCTTCATCCATAACATCTGCCTAGCAACAACAGAGCTTCCAGCTTCTCCTAGTGGTAAATCTCAGCTCAAGCTGTGCTTTTCTGGGTATCTCACAGGAAGGTCATCTCCAGTGGACACATAATGGGCATTAGCAATTCTGAACATTTTACCAGCCTCTCTTAGAAGTGCTGCATAAGTCAAACAATGACCAGTTTAGGTGTGCTGTGCCCCTGAAAGGAAAGAGCATCAACAAACTGGAGCACCAGTGCCTGAAATGACAGGATAACTTTTTAATGATTTATGATTCAAGCTAGCAAACTTGCTAGCCAGATGGATCTGCAACTGAACAAATCAAGGCTGACCTGAGGCTACAGAACCTATGTCAGCACAATGCAGAGGTTTTACTGGAGATTAATTGCATTATCTCATTGCCACATAATCCCCTGGTTAATTTTTAAGAATTTTCTTTAAAATTATTATCACTTAAGTCAGACACTCTCTGCTCACTTTCTCACCTGGTGCTGATATATCAGCTTTCAGAGTTCAAATCTTCTCGTAACTTGCTGCAAAATATTAAGCTTTCTTATGTATTTTTGCTTCTAAAACAGCAGGTAAAATTTGCAAAGTCGTGGGAGACAGATTCCAGGCTGAAAAGACAAATGAGGAGCAATCTCCCTCCAACCAACTAGAAGTGTACCCACATCTTAGAAGATATATCAGATGATTGCCAAGTTCTGCACCAACAACTAATGAAGGAAGATCAATTTATGATTATGCACTCAGAGTAGTTATCTTCCAATTTATTATTAGCTGGAATAATTTTTGCAGAACATATTTCTAACACTAGGGAAGGAAGGAAGGAAGGAAGGAAGGAAGGAAGGAAGGAAGGAAGGAAGGAAGGAAGGAAGGAAGGAAGGAAGGAAGGAAGGAAGGAAGGAAGGAAGGAAGGAAGGAAGGAAGGAAGGAAGGAAGGAAGGAAGGAAGGAAGGAAGGAAGGAAGGAAGGAAGGAAGGAAGGAAGGAAGGAAGGAAGGAAGGAAGGAAGGAAGGAAGGAAGGAAGGAAGGAAGGAAGGAAGGAAGGAAGGAAGGAAGGAAGGAAGGAAGGAAGGAAGGAAGGAAGGGATTTTAAAATATCCACTTTTCTGTCCTTGTTTTAACTTCTGAGACAGTATCTGAAGACAATCTGTTATAAAAGACATTCTCTATTTCAGGTTGCATGTATTGGCTGAAGGGCTCATACCTTCCTCATTAGTGTGTAACCTGATTAATGTGATGCTTTTTTTGTTCATAGCATCTTTCAAATAAACGATTTTATTTCAGCATTACTCTGTTTACTCTTACTGTGTTTATAAATTATATACTTTCATGTCTACATAATGAAAATTTCAGACGAGCAAGTAACAAATGATGAATGCAATACATTTGTCTGACTTTCTGGGCAAACATCCTGCTTTTCTCCACAAATCCTATTTTGCTTTCACAACTATGGTCATCAAAATG
Organism: Hemiprocne comata; assembly: GCA_020745705.1. Lineage (NCBI taxonomy): Eukaryota > Metazoa > Chordata > Aves > Apodiformes > Apodidae > Hemiprocne > Hemiprocne comata. Next base: position 160,254,114 of record CM036587.1, read on the forward strand.
AAGCCTTTTTTAATCATTACTCACAAATAGTGTGTATTATAAGACTGCTTTCAGATAAACTGAGATTTACTGGAAAGCTTGCAATCAGTTCTGCTGTCAGATTCAGGATACAGGATCAGAGAATCATAGAATCATAGAATGGTTTGGGTTGGAAGGGACCTGAAAGATCATCTAGTTCCAACCCCCTGCATGGGCAGGGACACCTCCCACTAGACCAGGTTGCTAAGGGCACCATCCAACCTGGCCTTGAACACTTCCAGGCATGGAGCCTGCAGAACTTATCTGAGCAACGTGGGCATGGATGCTCCTTCTGTCTGGTAATCCCTGGAGCACAGGCTGTCCACATTTTCTTGACTAAATACAGGCTAAGCTATTTTGTTTCTTGTGAATTGTTACATATCACCAAATTCTCAGGAACTTCAGCACTTTCTCTGACTTCAGATATTTGGTTTTCATAGAATGATAGAATCATAGAATGTCTTGGGTTGGAAGGGAGCTCTAAAGGTCATCTAGTCCAACCCCCCTGCAATAGGCAGGGACATCTCACACTAGAACAGATTGCTCAGGGCCCCATCAAGCCTGACCTTGAATGTCTCCAAGGATGGGGCCTCCACCACCTCTCTAGGCAACCTGTTCCAGTGATCCACCACCTCATATTAAAGAACTTCTTCCTAATGTCCAACCTAAATATATCCTTCTTTAGCCTAAAACCATTATCCCTTGTCCTATTGTTACATGCCCTAATGAACAGCTCTTCCCCAGCCTTCTTATAGGCTCCTTTTAGGTATTGGAAGGTCACTATCAGGTCCCCCCAGAGCCTTCTCTTCTTCAGGCTGAACAACCCCAACTCCCTCAGTCTGTCTTCATAGGAGAGATGCTCCAGCCCTCTGATCATTTTTGTTGTCCTCCTCTGGACATGCTCCAACAGGTCCACATCCTTCCTCTGTTGGGGGCTCCAGAGCTGGACACAGTACTCCAGGTGAAGTCTCACCAGGGCAGAGTAGAGGGGCAGAATCACTTCTCTCCACCTGCTGGCCACACTTCTTTTGATGCAGCCCAGGATGCAGTTGACCTTCTGGGCTGCAATTGCACATTAGTGGCTCATGTCCAGCTTTGGATCCACTAGTATCCCCAGGTCTTTTTCCACAGGGCTGCTCTCTAGCATCTCTTCCCCTGTATTCATATCTCTGGTTTCTCCTGCCCAGGTGCAGGACCTTGCCCTTGGCCTTGTTGAACCTCATGAGGTTCACCTGGGCCCACTTCTCCAGCTTGTCCAGGTCCCTCTGGCATATCGACCACACCACCCAGCTTGGTATCATTGGCAAACTTGCTGAGGGTGCTCTCAATGCCACTGTCAATTTCATTAATGAAAATCATCTCCTAAAACTCTCCTACTATGAAACCATCACCAAGTAGGATTTCCACCTACTTGCTTTCCATTCCCCAACGTCCATCTAAGCTGTCCTTATCAAGGTCAGTTTTAATCAGTGAACTGAAGATTGAACACTTTCATTAATGATCTAGAAGAGGGAGTAAACATCATATTAATGCAGGGCATTGATGATGTTAGAATGGAAGAGGACACACCCAGAGAAGGAGAACTGAGTGCTAAGGAGGACAAAGAAGTTATTTTTCTTCATCAGAAGTATCCCCTTTTTTCCTCTCACCCAACCCTTCCTATCTGGTCTATGTCTCAGTTTGATTTTCTAATTCTATAGGTCCTTGTTAGGCAACACACTTTATATTTTATTCCAAACTACAATATTTATAATCTTAAACCCTAAGTCTGGATTCAGCATGAGCTTTCTTGAGGACAATTAAAATACGTATGGGTGCAATATGATAAAGCCACTTGTCTAATTTTACCTCTTACTTTATGCAGGTCCAAGGAGATATAAAGGTCTACATAAAAAAATGGGAGCAATCTAAAATTGCAAGTAAGTTTTTGGAGCTCATTTTTGCTTTCCTTATTATGAACTCATTCATACCAGTTTAAACCAGATGTAACATCATATTTTTTTGGTAGCTTTTCGCATGAACCTCCCAGTGAAGAAGATGATGCCACAAACTGGAGAAAAAAGAAGAATGAAGGCCAATATATTTTGCCTATCACCTGAAGATACAACCAACCTTCCCCATGCATGCACACTTGGAATGAAAAAGCACATGGAAAATACTGCTGCTGCTGCTGCATTTACTCCTGCCTCCATTTGCTGTTTCAACACAAGGTTTCTATGCATCACTATCACAAGTTATTCTTTTCTATCCAGCCAAAGAGAAACAAATAAATGAACTTCTTACACTTCAGAAGAGGGCATCTTTGAAGACCTTCTACACAACAGGGTGCCGAGGAGGATGGAAGGAGTATTTGGCCCTTATAAATGGATGTGCAAGAACTGGTCAGGATTTTTTTAATGGTATGCTTTGTGCAGTTACTATTCAATAAGGTTTCCCAGGTCTCAGCTGTGAGTCAATGAGTAAACACAAAGGTATATCAGGGTACAAGTGAGACAAAAGGGAAACATTAGCAGATAAGTAATTGTTTGGTGGGTAGGAGATTCCCTCAAAATGTGTATGAAGCTGCAGTTTACTGCTCTAAGTTGATATTTCAAGATTCATCTCTTTCAGATGTTCCTTTGAGGAAGATTTATAAAAGATTAGTTTGCAAAACGCTAGCAAAAAGAAAGCCTTGACACATTGTGAAGCATGGCTTTTATTTTACAGCCAGGCCTCCATTTTCCTCCTATCCTTCCCTAATGACAGGACATGAGTTTTGAAGGGGCCTTTGAGACAATTTATGCTGCAAGAGAGGAACATATATGATAGCAACCAGTGCCTCAACTGCCTCACTTCAGGTTTACATTAAAACTATGAATTTGGAGGCAAGCACATTTGCCATTCACCCCTTTGAAAGGCCCTTTTCTTGCCAAAAGAAGAGCATCTGGATGCTGCACTAGTAAGTATTTCACAAATCCATCAAACAACCATTTTCTCCCTGCCTATTTGGTGCAGTTGGAATGGCTTGTTGGTAGCAGCATCACTCAGTATTTCAGAGGAACCCCAGTACTTTCACAAGATCTCCAGAGATCTTCCCTCTCATGCCTAGCTTAGACTCCCCAGCCACTCCTCCTGGGAATAAATCCATGCATCTTGGTTCTGTAAAAGCTGTTGTGTAACTTGATAGTTTGAAAGATCTTTTAATTGATCCTAGATAAACTGTTTATTCCAATTTCTTGCTCAACACAGTGACCGTAGTGCGTGGTCTAACAGATTTCCTCTAATGAGGCACCTAAAGGTCTGCTGGCCCCTGCAGCACTCCCAGCTGGAAGTAAGTTTGGTCTGCAGTGATAGGCAATTGGGGAAGAGAGTTTCACCCAACTTTACTATAGGTGGTTGGATAAGGAAAATAAAAATGCCACTGCAAAAGTGTTTATAGTTTGTATTTTACTGATTCATCACCTTAAACTCATTAAGGGGAGGCAGATTCTCATCTTATTTACACAAACAATAACTGGTGCAACACCACAGCCACCAGTGGAGTGGCTCATGCACTGCCTGAGGGAGGAACAAGGCACACAGAATCTGTCCCACCACAAACAGCTTAGACAGCAATACAGCAGAAATCCTTGCGATGCAGTAACACTGTGTATTTCTCAGAGAAGTCTTCAAAAAATCTCATAAGACAACGTGCCTTCAACACACAATTCCTATATAAATGCACTCCCTCTCACCCCATTCTTCTCAACTGTGAGAAGTTTGGAATAAGCCTTTGCTGGGGCTATTTTCCTGTTGGTGGAAGTTTTGTTTTGTTTCCATACCTCTTGGAAGGGATGACTTATGAGGAGCAGCTGAGGTCACTTGGATTATTCAGCTTGGAGAAGAAGAGGCTGAGGGGTGACCTCATTGCAGTCTGTGGCTTCCTCACCAGGGGAAGAGATGGGGCAGGTCCTGATCTCTTCACTCCTGTGACCAATGACAGGACTCAGGGAAATGGCAGGAAGCTGAATCAGGGCAGGTTTAGGTTGGACATCAGGAAAAGGTTTTTCACCCAGAGGGTGGTTGAGCACTGGAACAAGCTCCCCAGGGAAGTGGTCACAGCACCAAGCCTGCCTGAGTTCAAGAAGCATTTGGATGATGCTCTCAGGCCCATGGTGTGATTCTTGGGGTGCCCTACACAGGGACAAGAGTTGGACTCGATGATCCTGATGGGTCCCTTCCAACTCAGCATATTCTATGATTCTAAGATCTTTGAAATTCTGGAAACTATGCTTATTAAATAACTACATCTGGCTGACACCAGAAATGGGAGAACAGAGCTTTCTGGAGAAAATCCATTACTATGTGGAATCCTAATAGTACCTCCAAAATGCAAAGCCCAAGATTAAAGTGTCTCCAGAGACAGAAAGAAATTTCTGCAGTGTTCCTCCTGCCTCTGTGTTAAAACCACCTCTTGTGTCTTGACTTACATCCAGTTTGTGAGCTCTTGATGAGCTTGATGAGCAACCATTCTGGTTGCTGGTCATACAGCACCCTTCCTAATAGCTCCTTGATATTATTGGAGAATCTAAGGACTATCTCAGCATAAATATCCACTCATTTATTTTCTAAGGTATAATATACATTTAGCATTTGTACAACTAGTAGCAAAAGGAGATCTAGACATGATGTTTCCGTGGTATTTTAACCCACATCCATAGCATAATTTGCATGTGGTAGACCACTGAGCCTACATTTTTGCTGGAGTGAAAACCAGAAAGTAATATGTATCTCAAGCTCATGAGGGACAGAGATGAACATCTAACACCAAGCATCAAAGATTCATCCCAGGCTACACATGATTTATGGGGAATCTGAACAGACACTTTCACGGCCTCTTAAAAATTTTGAAAACCCATATGTCCAAAGAGGATGTTTTCCTGCATTACAGGCTTTTGAGCAGTATGAGATGCCATCAGGTCCTTAAAGCAAGAGTTAGTATTATATGAACTTTTAATTTTATCTTGTTGCTATTGTAGTTTAAAATTATAAGCTCACCATACATGAAAATAACATCCTCTGTTTGGTAGCTGGCACAGGATCAGAGCTACACACTTTCCAGCCTGAGTCTTCAGAGAGTCTCCTTTTTTTTTTATTTTTATTTTTTTCTTTCCTTTTTTCTGGATGCTAAAATCTTTATTCCCCTTTAAAATTTTTATTTACGTTGGAAAGATTAAATCTAAGTTTTGATGTGCAACTGGGCAATTCAGATCCCCAACATCTTTTGCTCTCCTGGCATAAAATAGGGTTGTGGTTCATTTCATGTTTACTCTGCTTTGAAAGCACAACCTGGCAACTGAGGCACAGCCCCAGGTGCCAGGTGGAAACCACCTCTCCAGGACAGGCACATGAGCTTCTCATCTTCCTAAAGGCAATAAATGGGTGTCAGTTTTTCCTGTTCTTCCATCCTTGTCTGTTTCAAACTGTAATGGAAGATTGACTAACATACCAGTTTAAGGAGGAGGATGCTTGTCCACTTAGTGCTTGTATTGCCTTCTACCTCTTGTCCTAAAAGCACTAGGGTGCTCCATTGATGGAAAAAAATACTTAGAACCAAGATGTCAAATCTTTGAAGAGAAGCACAGTCCAGAACATCACAAGAGCATTATCTTGTTTTTTTTTCATTAGAATGTGAAATAATTGAAAACTTAAATGGAGCTTCTATGGGGAATTATAGACTCATAGAATGGTTTGGGTTGGAAGAGACCTTAAAGGTCATCTAATTCTAACTCCCCTGCATGGGCAGGGACATGTCACTCTAGACCAGGTTGCTCCAAGCTTCATCCAACCTGGCCTTGAAAACTTTGAAGAGTATGACTTACCTTGCTGACAACGACCTCTCCTCTTTGGTCCTTTTTTCCACTTCTGGACTATCATGTTACTGGACATGGGAGTTCTGCTTTACTTCTTCCATTTCCCACCATCCAGATGACTCTCTTCTGCACTTTCTTCACTCAACAATGGATGTCTTCAACATAAATGCTTTTACACAAATGCATGTGTGTACAAATCACTAAATTACAATTCACAGTTTGTAGGGAAAGAGGCAAATTAGGTAATCATAACTGGCCTTTCTAGCCTTAAAAATTGTGAATTTAGAAGTCTGCAAACACCCAGTAAAATTCATAGTTGTGTCTGCTTTGGAGAGTAACAATATTTTACTTGCAATATTGGACTAAATACTGCATGCCTAACATTTCAAATATTAATTTTCTCCAGCTCAGTATTAATTTTTCACACCTGTAAAGATGGGTAAGAGCTGTACATATCCGTGGATAATCACAGAATCACAGAATTACCAAGGCTGGAAAAGACCTTTAAGATCATCAAGTCCAGCCTATAAAGAGCTATCCAATCATGTAGACAAAAGTTACAGACAAGCATCTGTAGTTGGACAACCAAGCTAGACTGAAACCCACAATTTGAGTAAAGAAAGACTGGAATAGAAATTGCAGAGATCCTACAGCACTTACAGCCAAATCACAGTGAGCTGGAGATGATAACCTCTTGTTCTAACACATAAAATCAGGGAGGTCCCCTGGTGTGTACTATGCAACAAGTCAGACTAATTGACTTCAGTGGTTCTTTTGGATGTTTTAGCTCTGGAATCTGTGAGCCTGCAGTTGATATTGTATCTCCAAGCATAAGTTTAGCTTCTTGTACAACTACAGTGCATGATTAAATCAGAAATTCCAGTTTTGTTGCATGCAGCTGTGGTACTGGGTAGCAACAAAATTCAGCCTGTGATATTAGAAGCATGATAAGAGAAAGACTAGATGTTCTCAGCTACCAGGAATATCATTAACTGGAATTTACTCTGAAACTTCTCCTGATTATTTCACAACTTGAATTACTTTTTCCAAGAATACCAATGGGAATGGGAAAAAAATTAAGTTAGGACTCCTCTAGTAGCAGTTATTGTCCTGTTGTCTTTCCTTGGTAAATGGATCAGACTCCAATTTGCAGTTGCATATTTGTCTGGAAAGCTAAAGCCAACCTGAATTATTGTTTGACAGAATGGCTGCAGTAGTGGCTTGAATTTGTCATCCACTGAGTATAAGGGACTGAAAAAATGAGCTGCCATTAACAGGAAGGATGCTACTTTATTTTAAATACAAGTGACTATAATTGGTTACACTAAGATGTTATTACTTCAACAGCAACCCCCTGAAGAGCTAGAATTCCTTTTTTTCATCAGTTTGATTAATGTGTTGGAAGAGGATCTTCTAGGACACAGACTCTCAGAATTAATAACTTTGATGTATCATGTTTAGAGGAACTGTTTTTTCACTTGTGTTATTCTCCAAGCATTTGTAAACAGAGCTTACCAACATGATCCCATAAAGGACACAAAACTTCAAGTTGTGTGAAGCTTCACTTGCACCCCAGCTACTCAGTCTGAAAATGAAAATAATCTTGTGAGATCAATGCCAAGGTGGTTTCCACAATTAGATTAAAATCCTCTCAGGCAGGAGAAATAAATGCTCTAATAAATGCTTCAAAACCACCACGGATGGAATATCTCTAACCAGGGTACACTGCTGTCCTCTCCAGCAGTGAAAATAAGATGATCACAAAACAAGATCTAGACACACTGCGTCTGAAAGTTATGAGGTCATGTAGAGACAGTGGCTCATTAGAAGCTCAGCTATTGGTCCTCTTAAACTCTGTTCTTCAATCAGTGCAAAGCTGTTTAGAAAGAGGGAAAACTTCTCATTAGTGACAACAGCCAAAGCAGGACAAATGGCCTTTTCTTGACCTTTTGTCCTTATAAGTGCAGGTGCCCCAAACAGCTGCCAAGTGGTTTCAAAATATTTGTGAACAAGTAACTACCCAAGAGTCTACTTTTGCAATCTTTGACTCCATGGAAAAATGAGCTGTATCCTGATTTCAGTATCTTTGTAGCTGAAGCTAATGCAGTGTTACGAAATGAAGACAGCTGTCAGTTTTGGGGAGCTTCCAGATGACGGTCACCAGTGAGTAAGGGGCATCAACAAGTTCCTTTCCAAATGGCACATTTGATGCTCTTTGGTTTCTGAATAGCTATGGAAGGCAGGAAAGAATTTTGTAGAACGGGTAAGATATTTAAGACCTACCTATTTAAGACAGGCAGGGAGGTTCCCAGAGCCTGGGAAGCCCTTTGGGAGAGGGGAGAGTCTCGGAAGGGCTCAGCAGCTCTTTTGAGAGAGGCTGAGGTGGCTGGGGGCTTTGCTGGGGCAACCGTGTGGCATTTAAACGTGGCCATACCTGGAGTGTCCCTCAGACCATGAGGAGAGTGGGCAGAGGCAGCGGCCATCAGAGGGTGCGGCGCATGAGAGGAGGGATCAGTGAAACCAGCAAAGAAAGAGGATTAAGTATGGTTTCCACCTGGGCAAAAGCTGTTGCCAGGAGGACTGTGGAAACACAAACGGAGGTTCCTCACAGACATGTGGGGGTCCAGATCTGTGGCTGCAGGGAGTGCCAGAGCCTGTCATTCACCCTGGAGAATGGCAGAGACAGCAGCTGAGTGAGGTGTGAGCAGATAAACGATCTGCTCGGGATGGTTGCACAGCTGAAGGAGGAAGGAGAGAGGCTAAGGAGTATCAGGGAGTGTGAGAGGGAGAGAGACCGTTGGTGCCATGACTTAGCATCCCTTCACCAGGCCCAAAAGACAGGTGGGGCTCATGATGCAGACCACTGCCTATCCCCTGTCTGCCTGGCTGAGTGTGATGGCCTACAGGATGAGGAGCAATGGCAACAAGCTTCTGCATGGCACAAGTGGCACGGCAAGGGTGTCCCTAGAGTTCCCCCTCCCCAGGTGACCTTACAAAACAGATACAATGTTCTTCAAGGAGAACCAAATGGTGATGTGGATGATGGATCACCAAACTTGGAGGTGTCACCGAGGCTAAGTCAGTCTGTACCTCACATCAAAACCATCTCAGTTAAGAAAAAAAGGCGGGTACTTGTCATAAGTGACTCTCTTCTAAAGGGAGTGGAAGGCCCTATATGCAGGCCACACCCACTTCTCTGGGAGGTCAGCTGCCTCCCTGGGGCTACCAGAAGTCTAGAGGCAATGAAGAGAGACTTCAGGGCTCTTGGGACAGCAGGTTAGGGGATCAGGAGCACAGATGGTGTCCTCCTCTATCCCACCAGTAGCAGGGATTGATGAGAAGCATAACATGAAGGGGGAGAAGGATCCTGGGCATGAGATAGCAGGGCTCATTGAAAGGGCTTTAAACTAGGTTTGAAGAGGGATGGGGAAAAAACCAGGCTCACCAGAGATGAACCTAAGGACAGCTGTCAGTCTGCTGTCCCACTCGAGGTGGGAAATGGGGACAAATGTGGCACCAGAAACATAGGGCTCACTGATAGGTCAGTAACCATGCAAGTGGTCAGGATCTCTGTACCACGGCTCAAGTGTATATGTGCCAATGCCCGAAGCATGGGAAATAAACAAGAAGGGTTAGAAGCTATTGTGCACCAGGGACACCATGATATAATTGCCATCACGGAAATGTGGTGGGATGATTCTCATGGTTGGAGTGCTGCAGTGGTTGGCTATAGGCTCTTTAGAAGGGACAGGCAAGGCAAGAGAGGTGGTGGGGTGGCGTTATATGTTAAGGGGTGCTTTGACTGCCTAGAATTCAGTGTTAGACACACCAAGGCAGAATGTATATGGGTAAGGATAAAGGGGAAGGCCAATAAGGCTGATATCCTAGTGGGAGTCTGCTACAGACCACCTGACCAGGATAAAGACACTGACGAGATGTTCTTTCAACAACTTGGGGATGTCTCGCATTCACTAGCCCTTGTTCTCGTGGGGGACTTCAACTTACCAGATGTCTGCTGGAAGTACAACACAGCAGAAAGGGGGAAATCCAGGAGGTTTCTGGAATGCATGGAAGATAATTTCCTGCTACAACTGGTAAGTGATCCTACTCAGGGGTAGTGCCATGCTAGACCTACTGTTCACAAACAGGGAAGGGCTGGTGGAAGATGTAGCGGTTGGAGGTTGTCTTGGGCACAGCGACCAGGATGTGACAGAATTTTCAATATGTGGAGAAGTTAGAAGGGTCGTCAGCAAAACCTCTACCTTGGACTTCCAGAGGGTTGACTTTCATCTCTTCAGGATGCTGATTCAGAGAGTCCCTTGGGAAGTAGCCCTCAAAAACAAAGGAGCCCAGGAAGGCTGGGATCACTTTAAGAATGAAATTATGAAGGTGCAGGAGCAGGCTGTCCCTGTGTGCCGAAAAAGGAGCTGGCGGGGAAGAACAGCAGCCTGGTTGAGCAGGGAACTGTTACAAGAACTCAGGAATAAAAAAAGAATGTATCAACTTTGGAAAAAAGGGCAGGTGAATCAGGAAGTATTTAAGAATATTGTAAGGGCATGTAGGAAGAGAATTAGAGATGCAAAAGCTCAGCTAGAACTTAATCTGGCCATCTCTGTAAAGGATAATAAAAAATGCTTTTATAAGCACATTAATAAAAAAAGAAGGGTCAGGGAAAATCTTCATTCCTTATTGGATGAGGAGGGGAACATAGTAAAGGAGGACAAGGAAAAGGCTGAGGTGCTTAACACCTTCTTTGCTTCAGGCTTTAACAAGAAGACTAGCTACCCTCAGGACAAATGGACTCCTGAGTTGGTAGACAGTGATGGGGAGCAGAATCGCCCTCCTGAAATCCAGGAGGAAGTAGTTAGGGACCTGCTGTGCCACTTAGATCCCAACAAGTCCATGGGTCTGGATGGGATTCATCATAGGGTGCTGAGGGAGCTGGCGGAAGAACTGGCTAGGCCGCTCTCCATCATTTATCACCAGTCCTGGCTCACTGAGGAGGTCCCAGATGACTGGAGGTTGGCCAATGTGACCCCATCCACAAGAAGGGCCAGAAGGAGGATCCAGGGATCTATAGGCCTGTCAGCCTGACCTTGGTGCCTGGCAAGGTTATGGAACAGATCATCCTGAGTGCCATCAAGCAGCATGTGGAAGACAACCAGGGGATCAGGTCCAGCCGACATCAGTTTAGGAAGGAAAGGTCCTGCCTGACTAACCTCATCTCCTTCTATGACTGGGTGACCCACCTAGCAGATGAGGGGCAGGCTGTGGATGTGGTCTACCTTGACTTCAGCAAGGCCTTTGACACAGTCTCCCACAGCATCCTCCTGCAGAAGCTAGCAATCCATGGCTTGGACAGGTGCACCCTTCACTGGGTGAAAACTGGTTGGATGACCAGGTCCAGAGAGTGATGGTGAATGGAGCTGCATCCAGCTGGTGTCCGGTGACCAGCGGTGTCCCCCAAGGATCAGTACTGGGCCCAGTCCTATTCAACATCTTTACTGACGACCTGGATGTGGGGACTGAGTCCACCCTCAGTAAATTCACAGATGACACCAAGCTGGGGGGGAGTGTTGATCTGCCAGAGGGTAGGAAGAAGCTGCAGGAGGACCTGGACAGGCTGGGTCGATGGGCTGAGGCCAACAGCATGAAATTCAACCAGACCAAGTGCAGGGTCCTGCACTTTGGCCACAATAACCCCAGGCAGCACTACAGGCTGGGGGAAGAGTGGCTGGAGAGCAGCCTGGCAGAGAGGGACCTGGGAGTGCTGGTGGACAGCTGGTTGAACATGAGCCAGCAGTGTGCCCAGGTGGCCCGGAAGGCCAATGGCATCCTGGCTTGGATCAGGAATAGTGTGGCCAGCAGGAGCAGGGATGTGATTCTCCCCCTGTACTCAGCACTGGTGAGGCCTCACCTCGAGCACTGTGTGCAGTTCTGGGCCCCTCACTTCAAGAAGGATCTTGAGGTGCTGGAGCAGGTCCAGAGGAGAGCAACGAGGCTGGTGAAGGGACTAGAGGGAAAGTCTTCTAGGGAGAGGCTGAGGGTTGTTTAGCCTGGAGAAGAGGAGACTCAGGGGGGACCTTATCACTCTCTACAACTACCTGAAGGGAGGTTGTAGTCAGGTGGGGGCTGGGCTCTTCTCCCAGGCAACCAGTGACAGGACAAGAGGGCACAGACTGAAGCTGCTCCAGGGGAGGTTTAGGTTGGATATTAGGAAGCACTTCCTCACGGAGAGGGTGATTAGACATTGGAATAGACTTCCCAGGGAAGTGGTGGAGGCACCATCCCTGGATGTGTTCAAGGCAAGGCTGGATGTGGCACTTAGTGCCATGGTCTAGATGGTGTGGTGGTGTTGGTCATAGGCTGGACTTGATGATCTAAAGGTCTTTTCCAGCCTTGGTGTTTCTGTGATTCTGTGATATCTCTATAAAATATTACAGGGTAGCTGATGTGAAAGTCATTAATATAAAAGATTACAGTTATAGGAATGTAAAGCCTTTCAACTAGGATATGAATAATTGCCAGAGAGTAGGATAGAGTTACAGAAAACTTTCCATCATCAAAGAGAAGCTATTATAGGTAAAATGATACAGAATATTGTTTCGAATTACATTAATTTATACTAAAATCTTTAAATCACTTTCCATTTACAATCACTTTATATCTTCTACTTTCAAATATGTAATTTTTGAAAGTACAGCTTTCTGGAAAAGGAGAGATTGCCAATTGAACAGGAGTAAATTTTAAAAGGCGTGATATGTGCAAATATTTCATTTTGGCTGGTGGCAGCTCTTTTAGGAAGCGAAAGGCCCATCAGCTCTGAAATGGAAATAAAGCAGTCACTGAACACAGCTCAGTGCTGTGGCACAAGAAGAACAAAGCAAAAGCTGCAAACGTGCATTTAACAAAACTGTATGAAATGGGGAGCTATTCACTCCTCTCATAATAGCAAGAGTTAAGTGGACTGCAAGTGTGTTTATGTTTACACAACTGTATCTTTCTCCTCCTTCAGAAATGATTGTTCAGGGTCCCCGTTGAGCTTCACTGCATCTGATCACTGTATTTTTTGTTAGGACATTAACCTGCTGCTTCTACTGTTCTCATGCATGACTTGCTTCAGGGGTGAGGAAAGACCTGGTGTGGGAGAAGCCTGGGAGCCCTCTTCTTCATACAAAGAGGGAGGGCCTGAAGGCACCATGTAACAATCCTTCTTCAGCCTCCTTTAACATCAATACACAGAACAAAGTTAGCAAACCTCCAGACTAGGTCCCAGGGTGAAGCTTTTCTACACAATAGATGTCCTAGATAAAACCTACACATTAAGGTAAGGGCCAGAACTGAAGTCACTGGTAGCTGTTGTGTGGACCTGAACCCACACAATCAATCACAGAATCATAGAATCACAGAATGGTAGGGGTTGGAAGATCATTTAGTCAAACCCCCTGAAAGAGTAGGATCCCCTAGAGCAGATCACACAGGAACATGTCCAGGTGGGTTTTGAAGGTCTCCAGGGACAGAGACTCCACAACCTCCCTGGGTGCTTGTTCCAGTGCTCTGTTACCCTCTGATGTTCTGCACCTGGGTTGGGGCAACCCCAAGTACAAATACAGGCTGGGTGGAGAATAGATCGAAAACAGTCCAGAGAAGGACTTGGGGGTGACGGTGGATGAGAAGCTCAACATGAGCCAGCAATGTGAGCTTGCAGCCCAGAAACCAACTGCGTCCTGGGCTGCATCAAAAGAAGCGTGGGCAGGTCAAGGGAGGGGCTTCTCCCCCTTTACTTGGCTCTTCTGAGACCCCATCTGGAGTGCTGTGTCCAATTCTGGAGCCTCCAACATAAGAAGGACATGGAGCTGTTGGAGCAAGACCAGAGGAGGGCCACGAAGATGACCCAGGGGCTGGAGCACCTCTCCTACAAAGACAGGCTGAAAGAGTTGGCACTGTTCAGTCTGGAGAAGAGAAGGCTCTGGGGAGACCTCATAGCAGCCTTCCAGTATCTGAAGGGCCTACAGGAAAGCTGGGGAGGGACTTTTTACAAATACTTGTAGTGAGAAGACAAAGGGTAATGGATTAAAACTGGAAGAGCGGGAATTTAAATTAGACATTGGGAAGAAATTCTTTAGTGTGAGGGTGGTGAGACACTGGAACAGGTTGCCCAGGGAAGTTGTGGAAGACTCCTCCCTGGAAGCGTTCAAGGTTGGATGGGGCCCTGTGCAACCTTGTCAGATGGGAGGTGTCCATGCCCATTGCAGGGAGGTTGGAACTAGATGATCTTAAATGTCCCTTCCAACCCAAACCATTTATGATTCTATGATTGTACTAGGTTAAACCTCCTGTGTAGCAGTTTCTGACCATCAGTCCTTGTTCTTTCACTGCACAGCACTGAGAAGGGTCTGGTCCCATCCTCCTGACACCCCCTTTAGATATTTATAAGCATTAATAACATACCCCCTCAGCCTCCTTTTCTCTCAGCTGAACAGCCCCAGCTCTCTCAGCCTTTCCTCATATGGTAGATGCTCCAGTCCCTTAATCATCTTAGTGCCCTGTGCTGGACTCTCTCCAGTAGTTCCTTGTCCTTCTTGAACTGGGGAGCCCAGAACCACACACAATACTCAACTCACTTTCAGTTAGGCCCTAATAGAAACATGAAATATTTAATCACAGCTCATTAAATATCTTTGAACTGGTATTTGTCAGGCAGTCCAGTTTTCTGAATTTTCCACTTGTCATTGTTTGAAAACTTTCATTCCTTTTTTTTTTTTTTTGCCTGGTTGCCACAGAGAAAGATAAGGAATGACTAGCCCTGGAGCAGGGTCCCATAATACACTGCATGCTGGGACTGTCACAATAAGTTTCTGCTGCAGGGACCATGGCAGACACAGTGAGCTGAAGAGCTTATTGATGGCATGTCTCTGTCTCTTCTTATGTATTCCCTTTATAGAGTTATTGACAGGTATTTGGCACCCTCCACCAGCCCTCCTTGTTCTGCACTAACAGACAGGGCTGTCCACCTTCACAAAGATGCTTGTCATGGTTGGCACCTGCTCCATGCTGCCGTCGACCAACCAGACTTACTCATTTTGGGATCTAATTAAATCCCTGACTGCCTTATTGGATGAGTCATTTCATTTTTAATGACTTCTCCTAAGTTTCCTGCAGCTCCTTTTAACATGGAGAGGAGGAAAAAAAAAACCAAAAAAAAAAAAAAAAAACAACGAAAAAAAAACCCAAACAACAAAAAAAAGCACAGAAAACAAAGTCAATGCCAAGTCCTGGCACTGGGGCACTTAAGCTCCATTTGAACATGTGTCTTGCGGTCTGACCTTAGGAACACAGTAAGAAATCAGCCTCCTTTTCTGAACTACCAATATAGGTGATCCCAAATCCCTTTTTAATGACCTTGAAGGCATGACCTAAAAAGCTTTCCAAGTGGTAGGAAGGCTCAATTTGATTTTTCGATGCTTTGGATTGGCACCAAAAGCAGCACGGAACAGCTAGATGAAGATCAATGAAGAAAAAAGCTGAAAGACCTGACTAAGAGAAGGGTAAAGCAGTTCCTTTATAAATCCAACTGAAGTCTCTAATAATGTCTATAACTGAGGTCATAGTGGTGCCATGAGAAAAATAAGATGCAACTGGCCACCTTGGAACAGTCCACCTGTCCTTGCAACTGTCAGGTAGATGACTTTTTGGCAATGGACGACTACGTTGTTGCCCCCCACTACAAGAAAGACATTGAGGTGCTGGAGCGTGTCCAGAGAAGGGAACGAAGCTGGTGAAGGGTCTGGAGAACAAGTCTTCTGAGGAGCATCTGAAGGAACTGGGGCTGTTTAGTCTGTAGAAGAGGAGGCTGAGGGGAGACCTTGCTCTCTACAGCTATCTGAAAGGAGGTTGTGGTGAGGTGGGGGTTAGTCTCGTCTCCCAGGTAACAAGCAACAGGACAAGAGGAAATGGGCTCAAGTTGCACCAGGGGAGGTTTAGATTAGATATTAGAAAAAAATTCTTCACTGAAAGGGTAATTAAGCACTGGAACAGGCTGCCCAGGGAGGTGGATGAGTCTCCATCCCTGGAGGTGTTTAAGAGAGGTGTAGATGTGGTGCTGAGGGACATGGTTTAAGCATTGGACTTGGCAGAGTTGGGTTAATGGTTGGTTGAGTGGTTGAACTCAAAGATCTTAAAGGTCTTTTCCAACCAGAATGATTCTGTGATGCTATGAGGTTGATTTGGTTTGAACCATATGCAAAAAACATCTATAGACAGACTAATTCTGCAGCAACCAGAGTTACTGTGGTGCTTGCAGTGTCTACTCACACTCTGTAATTTTTATTGTTGTTTCTTTCCCAGTTTTCAGGTTTAGAAATGTATCATCAGCTTTTCTGCATTTTTATCGAAATCTGCCATTGTATTTGAGCTTCCTTTTTTGACTTTTAATTTCATTATACCTCTCCATCATGAAGACCATCACTGTCCCTCTCTTAGAAAGTTACCTTAGACAATGCTTCCCTGACATGCTCCCAGTAGCTTTTCCTGTAGCTGGACATGTCCATCTCAATCACTTATTTTTAGAATTTAAAATCATTCATCCACCTGCCCCAGCAATCCTTTCACTCAGAGCCTGTCATCCTCACTATCATTTTGACTTCTGGAATACAACAGCTCTTTGCATTGCAGCACCCTGAGCTCCCATTCCATACAGATCTCTTCCATCCGTCCTGTGTGAGCTCTCATTTCAAACCTTAGCTACAAATACTTCCCACCACTACTCTAAATTGCCCTGTCTTTTAATTATTATTTTTTTTAAATACCACTTGCCTTTCTTTAAACCATTAAAGCATTATGGGATCTAATTTGCATAAAATACACTTGTTTATTTAAAGTTACGCCCAATTTTTTCTTGGTTCAGTACAGGGGTATTTTATGCCCAGGAGCTCATCATTTCAGGATGGATGTAGAAAGAGAAACAGGCACACAGCCAGTTTTAGCCTACTTTTGAGAGAAGGCAGCAGTACTTTATGCCAAGTTTTGGACTAACTCCCCATCAAATATGAATAGGATCAGACTTCTCACTCTGGCGAATTTTAATGAGGTATATTTGCTACCAAATAATAAATACTTGCTGCACCTAGTATCTCAGTTCAAAAATCATCTACTTTGTCACTTTTTGAAGCCTCCGACTGGGCAGAGTATTTGCAGATCAATTCATTGTAAGGAATGCAGCACAAAGGAGTTTTTAAGGAGTGGGTGGAAGTCGGGCCATTTATACAGAGGGCTGTGTGTGGTAGGGCTCATGGGTATCAGTGGGAGTTGTTGATCAACACCCTGACAAAGCTGGAAGCACTGGCAGAGTGAGAGCAGTCATGGAGGTGAGGAGGACTCAGAGTCAGGCAATGGGGGAGAAGCAGGGAAGGGAAGAGTCAGGAAATGTCAGGCAGAGCTTTGAAGAGAGTGACAAGGTTTATTTAATGCGATGCTCTGTTGAATCAGGAGCTAACAGCTATCTCCTGTTGAACAGGGTTGTACTGTACTTCCCGTTTTCAGCAACGATTGTCACAGTTTATCCCTGCCACTGCAGTGCTATAAAAAGTTAAACATTGTTATCTAAAAACAGAGGGAGGGAAGGAAGTTGGTCAAGTTTAGAAATCCACTGTTACAAACCAACAGAATCTGTGCTGGAGAGAGAACCTAAAGGGAAGTTGTCCCAGCTCCCCAAATGCTTCCACTTGTGTTGTCCTGTCCCACCTGGATGATTTCTTCCCAGCTTAAACGGAGCCATTATAGCATTACAGGTCATCCCAGTGCCTGCATCAAAAGGTTCATTTTGCTAGTGCTGCATTATCATCCTCGTGTTAGCTGTTTAGCTGCACAGTGTATCAGTCAGATACATCATTGGGAGAGAGATAATTTGAGGATAATGTATGTAATAGATAATACAATTGCAAAGCTGTTGGGGCTTAATTATGGGACGCAAGCAACCACTGCATCTGCACCACAGCCACCTGGGAACACAGAGAAATGAATTATTTTCCATGTGCATGTCATATTGATGACTCTTTTCTATTGACACTCTTGATACTGGCAGTAAATTAGATTAGACAGAAGGGGATTTTTCCCATTTCAGTCCTTGACAACTGAGAGGTAATTTTAAGTCTCTGCATATTTACTGAGTAAACTTCAATCTGGCAGCTTTGAACAAAGGAGAGAGAGGAGAGGAATGAAGGTTTTTTTAAATGCCACTGGCTTCCTTGTGCAACAGACTGTTAAATCCTATTAGCAAAGTTTTCCCAGGAGTACCTACATTAAGTGAGGGATGTGTAAATCTCGCTGTGATGCTTACACATCCAAACATTTGGTTTGAGGACAATTTTAACTTTTTTAGATAAAATCAGTGGGAAGACAAACTGTACTGCCTTTGGGGCCTCTGAATCCCCTGAGTCAGCCCAAACCAGTCAAAAGAGTTTGGATGCTTTTGCAGTCTCAGGGTCTGATTCAAATATCAGAGATGTCAATGAGCAGGGTCACTTGAGCAGGCTTTCAGCATGGCTTTCCACACCTGAGTTGCCTCACTATTTAACTTGCAGAGAGGTAGCAAGTCACTGACACAGGGACACTGGGTAAAGGGAGACTCTCTTTGCACAAGGAATTATGATTCTAGTGTTGATACATGAGCAAAGAAAACCCTGACTCATTTCTCACTGCTTTTGCAGAGCTGGCATACATCTGTATTTTTCAGGACTTCGTGTTTTGGAGACCTGCTTACTTGTGAACACGGAGTCAGACAACTCTTGTTTCAAGCATGATCTGAGCTGTACTGTTTCAGTTCAGATTTAAATTCAACATTTCTCAAAGCTCTAGATCCATTTCAGGGGAAAAAAAAATAAAACCAAAAACAAAACAACAAAAAAACAACCAAACCAAAGTGATTCAGTTTCAAAAAATATTTCATTCTGACCAATTCAGTTCAGCTTCAGCTCAAAAAAGAACCTGGGGGTCTTGGTCAACAGCAGTTCAATATGGGCCAGCATGTACACAGGTGGTCAAGAATGCCAACAGCATCCTGGCTTGTATCAGGGCCAGCTGGACTAGGACAGGGATTGTCCCCCTGTGCTGGGCACTGGTGAGGCTGCACCTCAAATCAGTTTTCACCTCCTCACTACAATGAGGACATCGAGGTGCTGGAGCATATCCAGAGAAGGGCAACAAAGCTGGTGAAGGGTCTGGAGCACAAGTTTTATGAGGAGCAGCAGCTGAGGGAACTGAGGTCGTTTAGTCTGGAAAAAAAAGGAGGCTGATAGGGAGACCCTATTGCTCTCTACAACTACCTGAAAAGAGGTTGTAGTAAGGGGGAGTCAGTCTTTTCTCCCAAGCAAAAAGTGATTGGACAAGATGAAATGGCCTCAAGTTGCTCCAGGGGAAGTTCAGATTGGATATTAGGAAAAAGTTTCTTACTGAAAGAGTGGTCAAGCATTGGAACAGGCTGCCCAGGGAAGTGATGGAATTGCCATTCCTGGAGGTGTTCAAAACACGTGTGGATGTAGCACTTCAAGACATGGTTTAGTTGGCTTGGTGGTTTTGGGTTGACAGCTGGACTTGATGAGCTTAGAGGTCTTTTCCAACCTTAATGATTCTATGATTCCAAAAAGTCAACTTTGAGCTTATGAATTCCATTTATCTTAGGAAGGAGGCACTCAAAAGCAGTAAATAAGAGTTAGTGAGTAACAGTCACTCCGGATGCAAAACTCCAGTTCAGCATTGTAGGGACAGTAAAACCTAACATATTAATTGAATTTGGGATAGTGAAGCAGCTCTTAATTTTCCTGAAACTAAAAAAACTGTCTTCTACAAAAATGAACACGAAAGACATCAAGGAACTGAGCACCATTATTTTCCAATAGCTATTAATTCAAAAAAAGCATGACATCTGATGACATTGTGTTGAAAGAGTCAAAGTAAATCGCTTGAAAAGATTAAGTGCTACTTACTGAGTCACGTTTTATTTGGTGATCTCTCATCTTGGTACTGATTTAGCTCGACCTTGCTTAGTTTAGAAGAGCTGCCAAAGCTCACAGTTTGGCAGTGACATTACTGAAAGTGTTTGATAAATTCTGCTTCTTTTACCTTAGGTCTTCTGATTTCCAGTAACTGATTGATCACTTTTACCAATGCGGCTAGCTTAAAGATTAATTGTTTTCCAGTAATTGATGTGAAGGGAAAGAAAAGATCAATTACTTGCAAATAAAAACAGTAGTCAGGCAAGGGACTGAAGGAGAAGAGAGAGCAGCTGTTCTGCTCTATTAGATATCTATGTAATTTACCCAAACTATATTTCATAGAATCATAGAATGGCTTGGGTTTTAGGGGACATTTAAAGACCATCTACCCCAAACTCCTTGGGCACGGAAATCTTTCACTAGGTCAAGATGCTCAAAGCCCCATTAATAATTAATACATAAATAATTAAGACATTAATAATGCTGGGCAACCTGTTCCAGTCTCTCACCACCCGCAAAATAAAAAAACGTCTTCCTTATCTGTAATCTAAATTGACCCTCTTTTGGCATAAAACCATTGCTCCCTGTCCTGTCACTACAGGCTTCATAAAATGTCTCTCTCCATCTTTCTTATGAACTCACTTTATGTAATGAATAGCTACAACAATGTCTTCATGGAGCCTTCTGTTCTTCAGGCTCAACAACCCTAACTCTTTTCATCCTTCTTCACAGCAGAGATGTTCCAGCCCTCGGATGATTTTTGTCATCCTCCTCTGGACCTTTTCTAACAAGTCTACATCTCTCTTGTCCTGGGGGCTCCAGAGCTCAATAGAATACTCCAGGTGGAGTCTCACGCCAGTGGAGTCTCCCTCGACCTGCTGGCCACAATTCTTTTGATGCATCCCAGGACATGGTTGGTCTTCTGGGCGGCAAGCACACATCGCCAGCTCACGTCCAGCTTTTCATCCCCCAAGTCCTTCTCTGCAGGGCTGCTCTCCATCCTGTCAGCCCTCAGCCTGTCTTGATAGTGGGGATTGCTCCAACGCAGGTGCAGGACCTTGCACTTACAGAATCATAGTATCACAGAATCATAGAATGGTTAAGGTTGGAAGGGACCTTAAAGATCATCAGATTCCAACCTCCCTGCCATGGGCAGGGACACCTCCCACTAGACCAGGCTGCACAAGCCTCATCCAACCTGGCCTTGAACACCTCCAGGGAGGGGGCTTCCACAACCTCCCTGGGCAAACTACTCCAGTGCCTTCCTACCCTCATGGTGAAGAATTTCTTCCTGATGTCTAACCTAAATTTCCCCTCTTTCAGTTTAAAACCATTACCCCTTGTCCTAGCCCTGCCCTCTCTGGTGAAAAGCCCTTCCCCAGCTTTCCTGTAGCCCCTTCAGGTGCTGGAAGGCTGCTAGAAGGTCTCCCTGAAGCCTTCTCTTCTCCAGGCTGAACAGCCCCAACTCCCTCAGCCTATCTTTGCAGCAGAGTTGCTCCAGCCCTTTGATCATCTTCATCTTCTTTGGTTGGCCTTGTTGAACTTCATGCAGTTTACATGGGTTCACTCTTCAAGCCTGTCAAGGTCCCTCTGGATGGCATCTCTTCCCTCCAGTGAATCAACCACACCTCACATCCTTGTGTCATCTGCAAACTTGCTGAGGGTACACTCAATCCCACTGTCTGTTATTGATGAAATCCCCTGAGGGGCACCACTCATGTACAGGTTTCCGCTTGGACATGGAGCCATTGACTATAACCTTTTGGGTGCCACCATCTAGCCAGTTCCTTATCCATCTAACAATCTATCCATCAAACCCGTATCTGTCCAATTGAGAGGTAAGAAAGTTTTATTTCAATTCTACCTGTTTGGTCCCTGCATCACTGATTCTTCCACCCTTATCTGATTTTTGGTTGCCAAACTGGCAAATGACTCAAACCAGGTCTGTTCTTCCCATGACATCCATACTGTTTAAAGATTTTTCTCATCACTGCCTGCTCCATTCTGCTTTCTTATTTAACACAACAGATTTTAATATATGCTCTGATGTCATCAGTTCCTTCTCCTTGCATCCTTCCCTCCATGGTTTGTCAGTATGTTCAATATCCTGTTTGTTTTGAGAAAACATAGATTGAGATTCTGTCTTTATCTTAACCCAGCCACTGACTCCATGAGGCATGTCCACCTTGTGGTATCTTTCAAAGGTGAGTTGATGCATTATTTATATCAGCTCTACTATGATCAAAATTATATTTAGCTTCTATAGTATATAGTTAGAATCAAAATAACCACTTGCAGATGCTGTTTTCCCATGTGTGCTTTCATAAGTGAAGTTCTCAAGTGCTGTTTCCGTGTACGACACTTGTCAGTACTTTGCAGAGCCTACTAGGGTGTTTGAACACCATTGTCCACTTGGAGTTTCTTTCACAGATTATATTACTGTTAGCTGCAATTAGTAAATTCTGTTTACAGTCTGCCAGGAGATCCATCTACTCAGACATCTATACTCAAAAGGCACCAGCACCTCTGAAGATAGACATGTGCAAGAAAGAACCTTCTGAAGAAAACAGAATACAGATTATCTCCATTATATATCACTTTTATGAGTGATAGGAAGTGCTCAAGAGGCAAGGGTTGAACTTAAGCAGAATCCCAAGCACAAAATGAGTCTTTAGGGAAACGTTTGTCTCCAAAGACAAACAAGATCAAGACCCCAGTCAGTGAAATCAATTCTGAACACTAAAGCCTTGCTGAAGGATTTCACCACAGCTGGAAATGCTGAGCAAGTGCCCTGAAAGAGAGTGAATCTGTTCAAGGTGAGTAAATATACACAGTCATAGATGGAACACCTTAATTTCCTACATTATTGCCATGTAAATTATGAATTGCATAAGTACATACATCCTCTACATTTATTATAATAGCTGTCTGGGTTTGAGTGTCTCAAGAACCAACCTAGCCAGAGAGTGTGTTGAAAAGGGATTTGCAAAAACAGAAACAGGTGTGAATCCTTCACCCCACACAAGATCAAGGGAATCCAGAAGTCAGAGGTATGCTGCATAGGCTGGGTCCCAACTTTGGTGTGACAATATTAGCCAGGGCACGGGACAATCCATGCCAGAACTCCTCTGAATGTTGTGGCAGTCCCTGTATTTTAACAGGTATGATCCAAAATTATCTTTGTAAGGTCTTCAGCATAGCCTGGAGACGTGGCTTATTTTTTGTGCATGCTTCAGTTGAATTCTCATAGTAGAAGACAGCAACAGTGAGAAAGCAAAATGTCTGCACTGTAACCTGGCTGGCAGCCCTCTGCCTTGTTACAGCCCTCAGGAGCTTCTGAGCATTGCAACAGATCATCTTCTGCTGATTTTATAACACTAGTAAATGCCCATCAAGGACATGCTTCAGACAGTGAAGGTCTAGAAAATTAAGGCAGATTTGAAACATGTTCTCTAGAGCTTGCAGGTGAGTGCTTTTTATTTAAAAAATACTATACGCTTCATAGCAGTCCTTGAATAACAGGCACAAAAAATATTGAAGCAAATCAAACTCTAATATGCTGGAATAATGCCAGTAATTAATCTGTTTAACTAATGGGACTGAAAGAACAGATGGGAAAATGCATCCTTTTTCACCTGAAATAGCAGTGTCATATCTTGAGTTGAGAAGTCTCTAGTGGCTCTGTAACATCATTTTACAACGTAGTCATGACAGCTGTAACTCTGGGCACTGTAACTGACCTCTTCCAGAACATGGGATGATCCATTATGCTTAAGTCCTTCTGATATTTGGACCAAAAAAAAAGAGAAAAAGGAGAAGGGAGAAATTAATCTTTCTTATTAATGTCTATAATACCTGAAAGGAGGGTGCAAAGAGGATGGAGCTTGAGCAGGAAAGTTTGACCAGATGGCATCTGGAGGTCCCTTCCAACATTAGTGATTCTGAAAGAAAAGAGAGAAAGTAGAAAGAAGAGAGAGAGAGAAGGAGGGGAAAAAGAAAATGTATGATTATGCACTCAGAGTAGTTAGCTTCCAATTTATTATTAACTGGACTAATTTTTGCAGAACATGTTTCTAACACTAGGGAAGGGAGGGAGGGGGAGGGAGGGAGGGAGGGAGGGAGGGAGGGGAGGGAGAGGGAGGGAGGGAGGGAGGGAGGAAGGAAGGAAGGAAGGAAGGAAGGAAGGAAGGAAGGAAGGAAGGAAGGAAGGAAGGGAAGGAAGGAAGGAAGGAAGGAAGGAAGGAAGGAAGGAAGGAAGGAAGGAAGGAAGGAAGGAAGGAAGGAAGGAAGGAAGGAAGGAAGGAAGGAAGGAAGGAAGGAAGGGAAGGAAGGAAGGAAGGAAGGAAGGAAGGAAGGAAGGAAGGAAGGAAGGAAGGAAGGAAGGAGGGAGGGAGGGAGGGAGGGAGGGAGGGAGGGAGGGAGGGAGGGAGGGAGGGAGGGAGGGAGGGAGGGAGGGAGGGAGGGAGGGAGGAAGGAAGGAAGGAAGGAAGGAAGGAAGGAAGGAAGGAAGGAAGGAAGGAAGGAAGGAAGGAAGGAAGGAAGGAAGGAAGGAAGGAAGGAAGGAAGGAAGGAAGGAAGGAAGGAAGGAAGGAAGGAAGGAAGGAAGGAAGGAAGGAAGGAAGGAAGGAAGGAAGGAAGGAAGGAAGGAAGGAAGGAAGGAAGGCTCAGTTAGTGTAAAGCAGTCAGAGGAACTTGTGTAATGGTGCCTATTTATTTTCAGCAAACACATTCCCTGTCACATCATCTGGGAGCTCCCACGCAGTTTCACATTTCTCCTGTTCTGATCAAGGATGTATCTGTCTTTGCACGTACCAGGCTATGACTGTCCTCAAGGTAGCAAGCAACTGAAGAGAAAAACAAAAGATTGAACACACCTGCTGAAGTAAAAAACAAATATTACTGCTAGGAGCATCTGAGCCCCAACTCACAGCAGGGAGTACCAGCAAACTGTTAAAAACTGGGGCTGGTGCCTAGATCAGCTGACCTTTGTTCCCTTGTTCTCTCAGGAATTAAAGCTTGCATCATACAAACTAGACATTTATCACCTACCATTTGAAACCTTATTACTTCATTCTGATTCATACTTGATCAAAAAACAATGAAAAAATACAGAAATATCTATTAACTTCCTCTTAACCACAGCCCTTTTTACCATCACTCCTGTATGAAGGCACATCAAACTGCAGCCTACTCTGGGTGAACAAACTATTAGGAACACAAGAGAAATACAGCAGAGCACCTGATCATTAAACCATGACCATTAAGAACTATTAATGCCATAATGAACCATCCTCCCTGGCATTAAAGAATGTTAATTCAACTATCCAAAGTTATTATGCTAAAAAGCTATGCATGGCTGAGTTCTTTATATAATAAGAAAAAACACTATTGGTTTTGGTGGAGCCAAAGAGCTACAGAATTTTTAATCCATTTTTAATCCTTTGGTTCACATTTGTTGCCTCCAAGCTTCTTAAAAGACAAGATGTTTGGTCAGGTGGTGTCCTATTTGTTTTCAAAATACTTTAGAATACTAGGAAAATTCCAAGGAACTGGGATAAAATGCATATGACCCAATATTTTAAAAGAAAAATGTAGGTAATTTCAGGACTAAATTTCTGTCTGACAGAGAGCCACAGATTCACAGAATCCTAGAATCAAAGAATCATTAACGATGGAAAAGACCTTCAAGATCATCAAGTCCAACCATCAGCCCTACACCCCTGTGACCACTAAACCATCTCCCAAAGCACCACGTCTGCCCATTTTCTGAACACCTGCAGGGGCAATGCCTCCACCACCTCCCTGGGCAGCCTGTTCCAAGGCCTCACCACTCTTTCTGTGAAGAAATTTTTCCTAATATCCAATCTGAACCTCCTGTGGTGCAACTTGATCCCATTTCCTCTTGTCCTATCAATCTATCTTGTCCATCTGCCCTGGGCAAAAAATAATAGCCTTTCTAATATGAGAATCGATTAAGAAGGAATTAAAAATGGCAATATGTAAATCAGAATTCAAGTGTAAGAGCAGATCTTGCTAAAAAAATATATATAATGTGTTTTTTCCTGAGACTTCAGGCTTGGATGAAAAAGACAATAATGTCAAAACAGTAGAAATCACTATGGTATTTGACTTTACATCAGAAACAACTTGTACAAGAACCATGAGGATAAGAAATGAATATGTAGATGTTGAACTTTTTACAACTGGTTGACTGATAGTCTTTGACAGGTAGTTGCAAACAATGTATATTTAGTTTGGTTTCCAAGCAGACAATACTGAAAAGAGAGGTCACTAAGACAGAGCTACCTACTAAACCACATACACAAGAAGTAGGCTGTCAAGTTTCCCATAAAGGAAAAAAGAATAATGTACTGCCCCCTTTCCTCTTGGAAATTAATGACTTTGGAAAAAATTGGACTTTGGAGTGTAGCTAATATGACTCTGGATGCATAAATTTGAGGAATTCTCAGTGTATGAACAGAAATCATACCATTTGATATGGTATCACAGCTGTAGGATTACTCCTTTTAGTTCTGGTCTCTACACCTCAGGATGGGTATCAAAATATTAGGAGGATCATATGGGTAACTTAAGCTGCCCACCAGTTATCACATACAGAACTGAAAAGTGACTTACACATTCCTCTGTCTCAGTCAATCACACAGAAAGATCTAGCCTGGTCTAGACAGGCTCAGGCAAGAAATTATTAATGAACTGTCAACAAGCGAGGTAATTAACCAGCAGAACAACTTACCAACAGCTATGATGGATTTTCTATCCCTGAAAAAATTTAAAATCAATATTGGATGTTTTTCTGAAAGTTACATCACAGCTCAAGGAGAGTTAATGGGCTTGAAAAGGGAATCAGTTAAAGCATGTCCTGTGGCTTGGTCTCTGCATCTCACACTGGATAATGACTACAGTTCCTTCTGGCTTTAAAAAAGTACTACACTAATAAAGAAGCAACACATTTGAGAGTCATGACTGGGATTTGGGGATTAGCATGTAACATTTTCCTTCTTAACACTTGGGTGGATGACGTGGGTGTCCTTGTTGTGGTCAGAGTACCTGATGAGACAGTCACTTGCAAATTCAGTCATTTTTATTGTTTCCCAGTATGTGTATATATATATGGATGTATCACTGCTTGGGCCTGATTTACATTAGCAACCTGATGCTAAAACCTTTGGAAAGGCTGGAAAGCAGAATCCTTAGATCCACAGAGAATCCTGAGTATAATGTGAGGTCATGGTCCTTCAGCTTCTCATAGAAAGTTCTCAGAATGGGCTGGGGAAAGAATAACCATCTGTTCAAGCTTTCTCTGTCATAGACTTTGACATTTGCTAAAGGCAGTTCCACTTTTTCAAAACAGCTCCCTGCTGTCCAGTCATTACAGCTCTGAGCCAACACCACCTTGAGAAACCCAGTTCCATAACCAATCTTTACCAGCTCATTTGGATCTCCTTCTCTGAGTATTCACTTCTGGTTTCCACAAACATCCTCTGAGACCCTGAGTAAAGGTCATTTTATGTTCTGCTACAAATACCCATCTGGACTCATTTCACACATCTTTTACCTGCTTATCTTCTCTCTTGAAGTAGTAATGTCTTGGCTATAAAGACCAATTAATCAATAAAACAATGCAGAGTATCTTACCATAGGATCCTGATTTAATTGTTCACACAGTACCATGCATCAATAAGTTAACAAAGAACTCATGAAGTTCAGAGAACTCACACTGTGAGAGATAACACAGAGCATATTAAAATATCTTTTTTTTCCCCCCATATATTCATTTAAATAATATAAATCCACTATAAGCCTAATTTTTACTCTGTCAGAGGTCTTTTATTATGTTGTTATGATCACATATAGCAGCAAGAAATCAGTGGTGGAAATCTATCCATAACACATGTTAGTTAATGGCTTTCTCAGTGCATTGAAAACTCAATCTGCTTACACGAGTTTCTGGTGCCTTCACACTTAAGTCTTTATGGAAGTATCCTTCCCATGGGCAGTTTCATGAGGAGCAGTCAGGCTTAGCCACACTTTACTGTACATATGCTCTGCAGTGCTTAATATAGCCTAGAAAGCCAAGAATATGACAAACAATAATTACTGAACACCAGCCTAGGTGCAAAAAAAAAAACAACACACAACAGAAAAAAAAAGCTTTACAGAGCTTAATAAAACTACAAGGGTAATAAAGCAAGACCTTTCAACTCATAGAGAAAAATAATCCTTTTTCTATTATTTTGGATATTTAGGGTTATTGAGGCTGGAATGACTTTGTCTTAGTTATTGATTTTCCAAGTCTACATGATTACTGCTCTTTAAACATTGCAGAGTCATAAGGTGCTTTGCTGCAGACTATAAACCAACAGGAAGTAGAAGGGCCACTTAAGTCCCAAAGCCAAGAAATACCATGTGAGGTCATTTTTTCATCTCCAACTGTTACACTAAACTTCTGTTTAGACTTCTTTCTTTCTCAAAGTAAAATTATGTCCCACCTACCTTCCTACCTCCCTCCACTTGTTAAGCAGTGATTAGCAGTAGTCACTGTATGTAATTAGTTCTTCCTTTGTTTTAATCTGCAGGAGCAGAGTGATTCACTCCACTACAGAACATGAAAGTCCTGCTAAGTCATCTGCCCTTCACTCCACTGGTGCAGGAGATACAAGCTGATGCTCAATTCAGTCAGTGCTCAAATATCTCTACCTACTCTTTTTATCAGCATAATAGATAAATCAGGCAACTTTCTCCTTAGCTGGTGATGTAGAAGGTACCATTTTCACTTCAGCAGTGTGTAGATGAATTAAATCTGTCCAGTAAACATTTCAGGGAACTGTGATTTCAAGTAGATGAAAACTACACTGTTGAAAGATCCTTCTATACTGCCTAGTAGTCTAAAGAAAATCCTGGTCTGCCTTCTTAGCACAATGAAAGTCAGACTCAGAAATCAAAAACATCACGACGTCCATTAGCACCTGCTCCTCAAAAAGCCAGAGGCCCCATCTGGCATATAGTGGAGCATGAGGTAAGTATGTTCCATGATGCCCATTGGGAACAGGGAGCTACACCAACATCCTACAGACACACACAGAGAACCCACCACAGAGAATGAAAGCTGCAAACCAGCATCTGTCACTTGCATTTGTACAGAAAGCAAGAGTTCACCATCTCCAAGACAAGACTCCATGAAATTCCAGCTGTGTTGTGTTCTGCACATCAGCTCTCCCTATAGCCCTTCAAACTTAAGAAGGGAGATTTTTCTTTGCTGTCCTTCAAGAACTACTCTCCTGCTTAAACAGCTCCCACTCCCTCCCCTGCACTTGGACAGCAGGCAAAGGAAGATTGATTTTACAAGAATGCCTGTGAAATTGAGACCCTTTGGCCATAAGGTGCATAGAAAGAGTGTAATAATTATTATGGTGATTTCAGTGGTTATTACACAAACCCAGAGAAGAGAGGAAACTGGGGGGGATATCTAATGTGGCAGAAAAAAAACAAACCCTAAGCCATTACTGATATCTTAATATCTGTGCAGTATTTAGCAGAAGAGTCTTACCATGCTTCACCCTCTCAGTCAGGAGAAATTACAATGCCATATGAATAATAGATGAAGTGCTATTTTGATGATGTAAATTAGTATTAATGCAGAAGATTATTTTAATAGTGTGCATAAATGGAATCTTCAGTGCTGAAAGGAACCCTAATTAAATCTGATTCTTTCAACCATTCTCTGCCACACCACTCAGCATTTTAGCAGGGGGGAGGCTGTTTGTTTTCTCTAACACTTATTTCTGTCTCCTCTTTAAATAATTTATTGTTATATTTAGTCACTACAATCAAAAAGCAAAATAAAAACCTAATGATGAGGTCAAACACGAAGCCTGTTAATAATGCAGAGCATGCTGCACCAGAAGGAAAATATGCCAGCACCTAGGGAGAGTCACACTGGGGACAGGCATGCTTTAGTGCTAGGAAGCTGAAGAAACTAGTTTCCAGTCCTGTTTTCCTGTAATAAAACCTTAGAATTCCATCAACACGGAACAGCTAATAACACTATTCCTGCAGAAAGCACAAGGGATGTTGCTGCCTCGACCTCAGCTTTGCCTATTGCACACAACAGGTCACACTTGCACAGTGGTACTCACTCCCTGTGACCATATCATTGGAGCCCTGTGTTAGATCTGAACCAGGAAAAACAGGCAGTCACAAAACACCTTTCAAGGGTCTTTGTTTAGCAGCAATTCCCATTCAACACGCATTGACTTGAATCCCTGTTTGCCTAAGACTGACCAGTCCATTTGGACTGGCCTACTGCAAGCTCAAGTGCTTCTATATTTCATTTTCTAATCCACATGCAAGAAAATAATTATATCAATGAGATCACCCAGGAATGTTTAGGGGAGTGAAAATCATGATGAACCAGGTTGCATTGCAGACAGTGCAAAGCCAGGAAGGTTCTATGATAATTTGATAACTGTTCTCAAGCTTCACTTCCCCGCCTTTGTTAGGGGAGTGGGATCAGAATTAATCAATAAAGGTGTTTACTGACCTTAATATTTCTTTTTCCCTAGAATAAATGTGTGGATCAACACTTCATCAGCTTCCAGAACAAGCCCAGGCAGCTCAACCTGCCTTCCTCTCTGAAAATCCAGAGCAGCTGAATCACCCTGCTGTGAAAAAAACACATCATTTACTGCTAATGACAACAGCACTAGTCATGGAATCATAGAATCACAGAATGGTTTGGGTTAGAAGGGACCTTAAAGCTCCTCTAGTTCCAACCCCCTACATGGGCAGAGACACCTCCCACTAGACCAGGTTGCTCCAAGCCCCATCCAGCCTGGCCTTGAACACTTCCAGGGAATGAATATCCACAGCTTCTCTGGGCAACCTTTGTCAGTGTCTCACCACCCTCACAGTGAAGAATTCCTTCCTAATGTCTAATCTAAATCTCCCCTCTTCCAGTTTAAAACCATTTCCCCTTGTCCTATCACTCCAAACACTTGTAAACAGTTCCTCCCCAGCTTTCCTGGAGCCCCTTCAGGCACTGGAAGGCCGCTAGGTCTTCCTGGAGCCTTGTCTTCTCCAGGCTGAACAACCCCAACTCTCTCAGCCTGTCTTCACAGGAGAGGGCTCTTCTGTGCAGGCTATTTTCACTGCAACTCTTTTGGGGCAGTCCCTGTATTTTAGTCCATTCTTTATTAAATTGTTATACATTCTGAGGTGTTGTACAGCACTAGACTACATGGAACCTCGCCTTTCAACAATTGTTGCTTGCTCTTCCTTGGTGAGAGAGAATTCAGAAAAAAAATAATCTCCCAGGTTATGTTCCTGGTGTTCAATTCTTCCAGACTCTGCAGGATAATAAAATATCCATCATTGTATGTTCACCTTCGACAATGTATCTTTCTGCTCTACTGTGAAGAAAATACACTTGACCAATCCTGGCCAAAAGCAGTCAAGATGGCTTCACTCTTACAGAAAATTAAAATTGTAGTCAATGCTCTTACTGTCCATCTTTGAGAAACATCACAAGACATATTTTACCAGAGCTAGGATTAATATTTTGGTTCTGTGGTGAGATCCTGATGTCTTGTGGTCAACATTAACTCCACCAAGGTGAATTAAAAGAGTAAGGAGGGGAAAAAATGAAGATCTAGAAGAAGAAATCCAGGACTTTTTACAAGAGCGTGTAGCAAGAGCACAAGGGGTAATGGATTAAAACTTGAGGAGAGATTTAGATTAGACATTAGGAGGAAATTCTTCACTATGAGGGTGGGGAGACACTGGCACAGGTTGCCCAGGGAAGTTGTGGCTGCCCCATCCCTGGAAGTGTTCAAGCCCAGGCTGGATGGGGCTCTGAGCAACCTGGTCTAGTGGGAGGTGTCCCTGCCCATGCAGGGGGTTGGAAATAGATGATCTTTAAGGTCCCTTCCAACCCAAAGCACTCTATGATTCTATGATGATACCATGATCTAGAACAAACACACAAAACTCGAGGATATAATAAAGAGTTCACTGGAAATGCAAGAACAGTAGAGGTCCTTGAAATACATCAATCTCTTCAGCTCTACATGCACTGGATGTAGAGTGCTGTGGCTGGATGCTACTCTAGCAGGTCCTGCACAGCCCCTACTCAAAAGTGGTTTAAAGCCATGATTGCATCCACATTTGCACAGAGGTAAGGTACAGCATTACTGCACAGCCTGTCATGTGTCAGTCCTTTGAGCTATATTTATGGGCAGGTATTGTGCTATGAAGCATAATAAAAAATGACAAAATGTTGATGGCATATTCATCTGAAGAACTGTCATTTATGTGTTTTATGATGGGACTGTCCCGTAATTTATGACGAAGTGTCTTGGTGCTGTAAAATGACTTATCCAATGGTTTCTGATGTACAGTCACGACACATTGTTGCAGCACTGACCTTAAGCTTGGGTGTTTATTACTGAGGCATTTTTAATCTGGTACAGCTCATAAAGTGGAAGCTAGAAGTGACTAATCAACTTTGGTAGAAATTTGAGTTAATGGAACCCTTACATGGGAAAAACAGATGCTCAAACTGGAGAGGCCATTGACAGGAGACTGTGGAGCCTTTGCATTCAGGAGGAGAATGAGTCTTATTTCAAGCTGCTTTGCTTTCATTCTCGTGATGTTGATCAGATATAAATGCACGTTTACAGAAAAAAAAAAATGAGATTTCTGAGTCACATCCCCGGCCAAAGAAGGCCAGAAGGAGTTTAGGTTTTTGCTGTCCTCCTGGGGTTCTAAAATAAGATCGTCTCTCAGATACAGGTAGACATTACCACCACTGCAGACCCAGGCTTCTCCTGCATAGATGCTACTCGTTCCTCAGACCTGTCAGCAGAGCAGATGGTACCATGTGGGGATTTATGGAAAGTTAGCATGGGATTTGTAGAAAATTAATATGGGATTTATGGAAAATTAATATGCCTGAATTCAAACAGCAGTGTTGCAGGTGCTGCTGACCAAATTGTCAGGCGCCCTGAAGCAGACTGTGGGATCAATAAACAAGCTGGTGTCTCACAGGCTGGTACCCCACAGGGTGTTGCCCCACGGGACCAGTAAACAGCAGGTGTCCCACAAGTAGGTGTCCCACAGTTGTTATCTCATGAAGTAGTGAGAAAAGAATGTTGTAGCAAGAATTGAGAGGCACCGGCTGGGAAGCTAAAGCCCTGGGTCATCGTGACATGGACAGCAAGTGACAAGACACGTAGCCAATCATATATGAACTGTGAATGTATGTAACCAACGGGGTTTGTACTGGGGTGGACCATCTGGAGTCAGAGGGGTATAAATTGCTGCCATTTTTAATAATAAAGGTCTTCAGCTATAACTCTTATAGAGTTGTGTGAAGTCCATACTCCGCCTCGGCAGTACCAGTGTGCCTCAATCTACCTCAGCAAAATGAACTGAAAGACTTACTGCTCTGAAGAATTAAGAGAGGTACACCCCCAGGCCATGGAAAAAAAACAAGGAGTACAGCCATTTTGTCCTTGTACTGTACACATCTATCCACCAATGAAGTCACATGTTTCTCCTCCTAAAAAGAGGAGAAACATGTGACTAAAAAGTACATCTTGAATTGTGCAGTCACCTCTTCTGACACCTCCAGATCCCTCCCTCAAGACTCATCTTTTCAAGGATGTCCACAAAATGCACTACCTGACTGCTGATGGCCATCTCTAACACCTTGCTCCAGGAGGCAACACAGCTCACTTGACTGACACATTATCCACTGTCCACATTACAGGTTTTTGTGGAGGGTTGGGGTTTTTTTGTTTCTTTTTTTTTTTTTTTCCACCCTCATTGATTACATCCAACCATAGAACTAGACTATGAGGATAAACATTTACTGATCAAGTGCCACCTACATATTCGAGACCTGGGTGCAACTACAGCACACCATGAAGTGCAGAAAAAAAATCCTCAAGCAAGCCAGTAAGGTCACAAACCCCAGCATGGGTATATGGAAATATCAGTTCAGGTTCAGCACCAATAAATCTATTTCAACACTGATATTTGTGGATACCTCTAAATTTCTTCTAGGACTTGTGGCTGGGGTCTGCCTCCACTGTGCTCTCCTTCAGGGCCAATGCCAGGGTGAGATTTTTCAGTAAGACTTGCATTTTGCACAAAAATGAGAGGTTAAAGATTATGAAGAAAATAATTAACTCATTTTTACATAATTTTAATTTTCTCATAACACTATATTAAAAACTACAGTGCAGTCATGGACCTAAAGGTATTTTATTGCCATCAGTGTCATAAAAATTGCTCTCAGAGAAGCAATAATGAGAACTCCAGCACTGCATATTCTCAGCCAGCTTTCAGGATATGCAATGTGTCACTGCTATTTGTCTGCAATCATTGAGGAGGTCATCTGACAAGACAGGCCTGAACTCAGACTTCAGTATTTTCACCATGGAAATTTCAGTTTCACTCAGATGTGTTGACCTGAAACATGCACTTAATCAATGGGGAACTCCACTCAGAGAGAGAAAGCAGAGTTTTTTTCCAGCCATGGCTAAAAATATGGTTGACGTGGCTGTGCATTTAATTGCACATCTATTTGCAAGGTTATAATTTCCATTCCAGGTCACTGACATTTACTTTCAAGACATTTCCAATGCGATTAGAAATTCTCTGTACAGGTCTAGCAAGCCAGAAGCTAGCAAAGAGATGAGTATGTTAAAGCTGAAGACAGGAAGTCACACCTCAAAATCTTCCTTAGCATTTTTCAAATACTCTGAGTACATCATTTTAGGAAAGTTTATGTCTTCTTTGACTTTCTTCTGAAATGTAGAGAAAATAAATCTGTGTCGAACTGGGTTACCTAAGCTCACACTTCATTCTGAAAGTACCTACTGATTAAATAATTTGGGTCAGTTTTCCCTTCACCTTGGATTTTGGGATTAAGGTCTTTAAGTTTGGATGTCAGCTCAACAGTGAAAGCCAAACCAGACACCTGTGGAGGATCATGGAGTTCTTCCTACTGCTTACCTCTGTCATTCAAGAAGTGGCGTACTTCTGGAAGATGATCTTTTCAGTGTTTGTCCTTTTCTGCTGAACTATTGTGTGGCAAAGTTAGGCAGCAGTAATGTGGACTATTAAAGAAATGTTTTAAACATATGTCATGTAATCTGACAAGGAAGATACTTGCTGTCCTCAGGATGGTCTGTGCCACCAAAGCACTGCTGTTAACCTTAGCAGGGGCTTATGGGCCCTGGAAAGAGAACTGTTTCCTGTGCAGTAGGTTGGTATCACCACTGAGGCCAGGGAAAACCACCAGCTGCTGTTACTGAAACTAGCTGTGGAATAAGCACTTCCATGTCTTCCATCTACCTTATGAATAGCAGGAAAATGTTTCATCTCAGTGTTTTCTTTTGTTAGAGTTCTAAACAGTTCTTTGAAACCGTGCTCTGTGGATGTCACTCAAATGAGTACTGGGCTGTGTCGACAACAGCTGCTGACTCGTTTAAGAGGAACGCAGTGAGCATGCACACATCCAACTTTTTTCCATTTCTCCTCATATTTTCCTGTTAAAACTTCCATTTTCCTTGCTGCCACATGCCTTGGAATCTCAAACCCAAACGTAACATTCAGAATGTATATTTACAGTTATCAGAAAATAAGTTTGCACTTGCAAGGTGACCCTCTTCTACCAGCTTGATATCTTCATTGCATTTCATTTTGGCACAGCCTTCTGGTGCAAGACGTAACTGTTGTGGCTTCAGGTTTAAATCCTAAACATGTGAGTAGGACCAACACCAGCCTCAGACCTGGGGGTATATTCCACATTGGCTGGTCTTAGGGCTGTGCTGTTTTGAAGACACAACTGCATTGAAAGGAAGGTTCTCTCCAGCTCTTGTCCTGTGCGTGGAACATTAGATAATCCTTGATTAAAAGTATGTAAACAGAGGTAGGACTAGGACTTCTTGCTCAACTTCTACTCCAACATCTCTTGTATCTTTGACTGAACAGTGAACTAGCTTCAGTAAGAGATATAATTAAGATTTTCTTTTCCATGACATGATATTTCAAGATGGAGAAGGCCTACAGGCAACATGGACAGTGGTCTGGATGAGGTTCTGACCACTAGTGCATTACATATACATTTATTATAGTATCACCTTCAAAGAGAGAAAAACCTCCCCACACTGCAACCTTTCCCTCAGCCAGGGACACCAAGGGGATGGAGGCATCTAAGCTACATACTTGATTCAGACATACACACTCTACAGAGGGCACTTGAACACACTCCTCTGCTCAAACACTACATGGTTGTTTAATGCCAGGCTGTGTGACAGCCTGCCCCATGGGGTGGTAACTTCTGCCCATTCAGTTTGCAGGGATCCTAGAGGCCACAAGCTTCCTTTTTCTCACCATGCTGAGGCAGGGCAGGGGCCACAGCTACCCAGTTCTTAATCCCTTGACACCAAAATTGGAAGTGATTATGGTGATTTTCCAGATCTTGTCCTTTGGCTTCATTTTTGCACCTACTGTCAGCAGAATAGTGAACAAGCCTCTGGAAAACCAAAAAGTAGGTATCCTGAGCTAGACACACTGATGGATACTTCAGAGATTACTTGTCCTTAGGTTTCTGCATTTCTAAAATTCCAATAATGGTAGGTACTTTCCTTGAGGGCATATTGGGAAGCTTAATTCATTAATTGTGTTCATAAAGCAGAGCAGTATCTTTTGGCTCCTAATTTAAATTCAGTGGCCAATGTTAACTTCCTAAATCAATATGTAGAGATGTGAAAAAAAAAAATATTTGCCTTTCAAAGAGTTTGTGTCCATTCATCTCCCAGCAAGAACTCTCCTACTCTCTCTACTTTTAATTGACTCAGTTGAGAATTGAGAACCAAACATCTGACTATTGTGATGTAATTTTTGTCAGAACAAAAATCCAGCCTAAATAATAGGTCTATTACACTCCCCACAACAGCATCTATCTATGGTTGAAGTGTTATTCTCATTCACTTCATTATAAGGCTCTGCAATCAGCAGATACTTCACTGATGGGAACTTGAGGAGACTGTCTCTGCACTGATGAAATGTCTTTGGTGCCTAGCTGTGATTCCATTTGAAAATCAAATCATTCCATGTAACATTCCATACCTACATTTATGTGAACATTTCAAATGTCCATGCTATACTCTTAGCTCTGCAGGTCCATGGAGCAGTTTCCTCACAAACCAGAAAGTATGTTGTCTTTTTCTTTCATTTCCTCCCTATTTCATTGAGCATCTATCCATAGCATATTCATATTACAGAAGGACTGGAAATGATCTGGACCTACATGTCAAATGTAGCTTCCCCCACTCTCCCATCTGTTATCCTCTCATTTCTTTTTAGATGCCAACTTCATTGATTCAAACTTCCTTTCAAGCAGCTGATGCTTTCAGGTGATGCCACTGGTTTGACAAGGAAGCCTAAATCATTGAATATAATAACATTGTCATTCTTTAGGGTTTCTGCCTGAAGGAATGATGGAGGAATTGTTTCCTTATTGGGTATAATTTGTTTCCTGGGATGCTTTAGAGGATGTTTTTACCTCTCTCTCTGAATCCCTGCAGATTGCTACAGACAGGCACAGGTGGCAAGTTGTGTCATTGCTGGTGAGTCTCACTGTTGGTGAATGCTCATATTCCCAGGGGAGGGCATAAGCCCCACAGACCAGAATGGTGCAGAGTGCTGGAGTTGGATTTTTGCCTTTATCTGTAGTATTTTGCACTGTCTGCCTCCTATGAGTACTGAGGATGTCATGGCAAAGCCCTTGGTCTTCTTTGCATGCTGTACTACAGTGGTGGGATTGGAGCACCTCCCCTATAAAGATAGGCTGAAGAAGTTGGGTTTGTTCAGCCTGGAGAAGAGAAGGCTCCAAGGTGACCTTACAGTGGCCTTCCAGTACCTGAAGGGGCTACAGGAAAGCTGGGGAGGGGCTTTTTGCACAGGCGTGTAGCGAGAGAAGGGGCAATGGTTTAAAACTTGAAGACAGGAGATTTAGATTAGATATTAAGAGGAAATTCTTTACTATGAGGGTCATAAGGCACTGGAACAGGTTGCCCAGGGAGGTCGTGGAAGCCCCATACCTGGAACTGTTCAAGGCCAGGTTGGATGGGGCTCTAAGCAACCTCATCTAGTGGTAGGTGTCCCTGCCCATGCAGGGGGGTTGGATCTAGATGATCTTTAAGGTCCCTTCCAACCCTAACCTTTAAATGATTCTATGATTTTCTGATTATAAGTCTTGGCACAGGCTGTTACAAATGGTTGATTTGCCTCTGAAGGCAGCTGAAATAAATCTTTTCAAGACCTTTCTGTACTACACATTTATTTTACACTTGTTTGTAATTGTAAGGAATTGAACTTGTTGAACCAAGTAGCCCAGTCCAGTGTTTGTATGTTCATTTTGGTGTGACCAGATCTTTAATCAGCCAAACTCTTCCAATGGATTTTTCAAATCTCTGTATGCAATTGATTTCTAATTATTGCTGCATTCTTTGGTGTGTAAAGACTACATCAATCTAGACTAGTCCAAGCTTTAGCCCCTTGTTGAAGTGGTGAACTTGCAGCACAGTCTGCATTTAGATAAGCCACTTGAGCCCAGTTGAGGAAACAATCCCATTTCAGGGAAGCATTTAAACACATACTCAAGAAGAACAATTGCTTGGGATGACTGGAATTATGATGGCTGGATTTGCAAGGATTTCTAAAACAAATAGGACACTGGGATAATACAGTTAAGGCATGTTTACATTCAACAGAGCACCAGGGAATAATTTTACTACCACTTTGCTCAGATACACCAAAATGTAGGAAACTAATTAAGGAAACTGGCTGTTCTGGCTTGAGGGGGCACAGGCTAATTTTATGGTATTAATAAGAGGACCTAGAGAGAGAGCATTGTTTAGGACCCCAAGGGATCCAGCACAGCTGGATCTGGCCTGGCCCAGTGGTCATTTCCAGCTGCTTTGGTGTTTTCAGATTCTAAAAGAGAAGAGTGAAGATTCTGAGAGAGGGTATCTGAATTTCTATGGGTTCCCTAATGCTAAAGGTCCAACAGTTTGGAAAGTGGCCTTAGTTTTTCCCCATGTATGGTACCATGACAAGTCTCCTAGTCTCTTTCATTTCTATTTTTCTCCACTATGGCCATAACTTCACCCACTACAAAGCTGTGGTATAAACAAACCAGTTTTTAAGAGTAAAAGCCACTTGTGTTTCTCAGTACTCTTACTTTTGTTAAACTGTGGAGGGGAGATGGTAATAAACGTAACACAATTCATCCTTGTCTCCTGCCAGGATTTCTCAACTTGTTTTGACCCTTTGTGTTAAGATGCTGGGTTAATACCTGGGCAATGCCTGGAGTCTGCAGTGGGAGGTTTGAATCCACAGCATCATTAAAATGAGTTGTAGTTCAGTTTACTGGAAAACAGAAATTATTAAGTAGCAGGCAGGGCACACAGTTACCCAATCCAGGCTACCCTGTCTTGTATGCCTTCAGGGCCAAAACCTTGTTCTCAGGAACAACCTTCTCATGCTCCTCTCTTGTCTTCCTCCTGGGGGGTGAACAGCAGAAGCCCAGAGTGCATGGCAGGTGGTAAGAAGATTTCTCAGCAGGGTTTGAAGCCAATGAAGATACAGAATTGCTGGAGCCAAAGCTCTGAAGACCAGCCAAATCTGCTCTTAGCCTAGCTCTGCTAGGGGAAATTATTACCTATCCTTAAACCAGGATTTCCATCTTGCTTTCCTTTGTTTCCCTAAGTAGAAAAAAAGTTCTTCATTTACAACTATATAAGTGAGATGTCAGTGACACTTTGGGCATCATACTGTCTTAAGTACTCCATGCACTCCTCAATAAAACAGAAGAAAGATCCTGAAAGGCTTTGCATTGAACAAGTGAAGACAAGAGGAACACAACACACTAGAGACACTAATAAACAAACAAAGGCTTTATCCAAACCAATGTCTATAACCATTTTCAAATTATTAAATAATAACAATTTTTTCACTTTGGAAGAATGGAGAAATAAGCAGTGCTTAAATCTTTAAACAGTAAGACCTGTGGTCTCACCCTTTATTGATTCGGGTATTATTTATCTCCTTGTATATTACACTGCAACTAAACAAAAAATGTTCCTATTATATTCTGTTCCTTTTAGAAGGAAAAAAAAAAATAATCAAAAATATCTTGCCTGGGAGGAAAGCCAAAATGTTGAAAAGATATGATGAATGAGAGTAGACATTAGCTGAAGCAGGAACACTGATCAAAAAGTGCAAGGCATCGGCATGGTGCTGCTTTTAGTGCCACCAGCAAATCTGAAGGCTGCCACTTATTTAAGAATTTTTTTACTTACTTAATAGTTAACCCTGTATAACCTGAGCAGTGGCTATTTTTAATTCAATGTCCTCCACTGCCACAACCGTTCCCCAAACAGAGAGGCTGGAAACTGCAAAAGGTATCCACAAAGGCCATTGTTGGTTTGTTCCTGAGACACTAGCTCCCAGAGCAGGAAGCCACAAGCAGAAATCTGCAGTCAGGAGAGGGATATAGAAACCTTTTCCTCAGTGGAGAATTTTCCTGGGTCACAAATCCCCCAGTCGTTTGAAAGTTGGCTCCAAAGCACAGTGAAGTTTTTTGGTAATGTTTCCACAGATCTTAAGGTTTCATTTAGTTCTGTAAACATCATGAAATGCCCTACCACGTCCTAGACATCCACAGATAGGACACGGGTCCTGTGGAAAATTCATGCCCCAACAGAGACCAGGTGGGATGTGCCAAAAAGTCTAAGATGGTGCTAAGTACTTGTTTACACAGTGGGGAGTAAGTGAATTACAAGCGGAGTCTAGTCACCATCCCCTCATACTGTCTCAGAAAACTTGACCTAGACTATTTGCCCATCCAAATGAAACAGTCAGTGCTCTTCAGCAGGCACCAGTAAACTGAATTTGTTCTGTCCTGCTCACAGTTATCTTGGCATGAATCAGTTTCCAGATGAAGATATGTAGCTGTGCTGGTGCACTGCCATACCCAAGGTAGGAACAGTTTCCCAAGCAACCCATTGCCATGCTCATAGATCCTGGATCTGGCACACGTGGCCAGGCCCATGGCCAGGAAATGTGAGCTGGGGTTTCTCTGTACATTACTCCCTGATAGTAACATCCACCACTTCTTGTACAAGATGCATGCCTGGAACTGGGATTAAATTCCTGGCTCACCTTTAATCTCAGAACTTCAAGTCTGAGCTTGGGTGATACCGTTTAATATCAAGACTTCTGAAGGGCTTATGTGGATCTGTAGGCATGCAAATCTCACAAGCTTGTGAAGTGCTCTTTCAGCAGCCTCTGTACCTCCACACAAACCACAACCCTGCTGGTAGTAGCCTGAGTACATTTCCTTGATCTTGCCTTCTGCCCCAGCTCCTTCAAGGAGCCACTCATGGCTGTAATTACATGTGCCATCTTTTTGCAGATAAGACATGTTTTCCACCTTGTGCTCTGGGGTGCTGGAAAGGTGAAATGTTTCCCATTTTTGAGCAGTGCCTTAACAGCAGTATGCTTAGAGAGGTTTCTGCAGGCAGGATGGTCCCCTGAAGAAATCTGTGGAGGAGCCCTCTCTTCAAAAACATGGAGAAACGGAATATCTAATGAGACTAAACTATTTTTTTTATTCATATGGCTATAACAGAGCTCTTCCTGAGCTTCTGCATAGCTCAGAGCAGCTCTATCTCCTCTCTCAAAAGATGCAGATCTATCTGCCCAGAGTGTCCTACTCAATCAGAAAGTGGGTAAATCCCAGCATCAAGTGGATAAATTAATTTTCTACCAATCTGTAGTCTATTTTTATTAGCACTGTATCTAAAAAAAACACCCACCATTGCAGAACTCCTCTTAAGAT
The DNA here is from genome assembly GCA_020745705.1 of Hemiprocne comata. NCBI lineage: Eukaryota > Metazoa > Chordata > Aves > Apodiformes > Apodidae > Hemiprocne > Hemiprocne comata. Next base: position 160,295,891 of record CM036587.1, read on the forward strand.
CTAAGCTAACAACACACAGAACTCAACACAAGCCAGCAAGAAGCAATGAAGAGGCTTTAAGTTCCCTGGCTTCACCAAAAGCCCAGGAGTTGCTCCTGTGTACCTGTGGGGGATTGTTAATAAGGCCAACATTTGTGAGAGCTATTTTGGCAGATGCATGAGCTGCAGAAGCCCTGCCTGTCAGATCTGTGACCAATGTGGCCTGCAACAGCAGACTCAAACCAGGCACACTTAGCTCACTGTCTGGGATGCATTTAAAGCTCTTTGTTTTCATCATGAGATGAGGATTTGCCAACCCTAGTACTTCTATATACTGGCAGCTTAACTGCTCATGTCAGATTTTGCTGAAAAATGAGTTAATTTATGATTGTATGAAATGTTCGTCAAAAAGACAAAACACTTTGATCTGTTGGCAGTATATAAAACTATAAATACTAGAGAACATAGTGGCAGGAGCTAACATTTATTAAAATTATGGCCTGTAATGTTTTCAGTAACGTCTTTCATTTGTTTATTATTATTTTGAGGCAGGAGGTTTCTAAAACTGTACAATGTAGGTGGCCAGTGCATGCCTAGAATACAGGTAGACAGCATGAAGGACTTGGGAAGGGGTGCAAGTAGAGAGGGGAGAAGTCTGTCATCATGTTCAGTCATCCTTAGACTTCTCTATAAGTAAGACACACCACTCCATCTGCCAGAGGTTCTGCACCTTATCCAGTGACTTTCTGATGCCTTTACTACAGCTATACAGATAATAACCATGGAAGAATAACACCAGGAGTAAAAAGCAAGCTGTCTCCCTCCTGAGCTTCTGAAGCCACTCTGGAGAAGTGAATCCCTTTGGTGTATTGCCTAGGGTCGCAGATGCATTTGGAAGCCCCAGATGACTCCTGATCCATGAGTTCATCAGGGATCCTGGTGCACTGTACAAGGTGGGGACCCTGTATAACCAGCTGTTCTTGTTCACTTCCATCCATCTCCTGCTTGCTTTGGATCCTGGATCCCCCCAGGAGGTAGGCTTCTCTTCAGCTGTTCTCTCTCCTTGATACTTTTGTCACCAATCTACACTCTACTGTGCCAGTCCTGATACAGCTTCAGAAGAGGGGCCTTGCTGCAGTGAGCCTTACATCTACAGGCTGGTAGATGAAGTGCAGAAGGGGAATTAGAAGTCCAGAGAAAGTAATTCACCTGAGGGTAAATCATTACTAAACTGGTGAGAGATCTTAGGTTTTCTGACACAAAAAACTTAGGTCTGTGTCCACTAATCCTGCCTCTAGTGCTTCTCCCTCTGGCCTAATCTGTCTTTCATATTAATTGCTATCATATTGACATGCATACTATTCCCCATTTACCCATACCTTTCTCTCAGTCCTAGGGGAATTTCCTGGATTTCATCCTCTTCCACCTTGTTCTCTGCTTCACTAATGTTTTTCTTCCTGCTACTGCCTCCCATTTAAAAGAAGACTGTGGCTTTTATTTCCTCACTTTTTCTTTAGTGTTTATGTGCCTCAAGCTGCTCTCAGCCATGCTGGTCCAGAAAACAACCAAGGGAAGAACCACCAGTATGAGACAGGCAAACTTCCAGACAGACAGAATCACTCCACTGTCAATGCCTGAGCCTTCCCACACTGCTCCAGTTTTCCATTTGTCTTGGTTTTAAATAGACTGTCCCAATCATTCCTTTAGGGGACTAGAGCATACTGCTCAGCACTTAATCATTGTCATTTTGTGGCACTGCTATGCCAAAATGTAATTCCCTTTCCAGCGATCAGGCTCCTCTCAAACCAGACTCAAGTCAATGCCATGGAGATATTTCCACTGATCATTATTGAGACTGCTATGAATCTGTGTGTTTAGTAATACCAAACTCCTCTGTTAAATCTGAACATTGGGAAAAGCTTAAACCACACTTCTCTTTTCTACTGGAATCTGGAGGTGGAAGCATGAGAGGCGAAATTTCTGGGGAAAGCCTGTGTGGAAGATATATGCTTCTTTGTAATATTGATTTTTTGGGGTCAATTCAGTTCCTAAAAAATAAGTGTGTAGTGACTTCTGAGGTGCCAGTGGCATCCAAGACAGCTGCACGTGTATGCCACAGGACCTATAAGAAAGGCAATTTCAGGCAGGAATTAGGGACTCTGATGTAATCCTGGATGCCTTTTATCTGGCAACAAGATGGTGCCCCCTTTCCTACTAAGGCCAAAGCAGCAGTGTAGTAGGGCACAATTTCAAGCTTAGCTTATCAAATTTCACAGGCTGTCATCTCCTGCATAGATAGCAAGGAACAAACTGTCATGACTGAGACTCCTCTGGCCCTAAGATTCCCACTTGCTCTCAACTTCTGCTGCTGAGGGGACGGAGTAACTCAGTTTCTCAAAACACCTTGTCTAATCTATGTAGCCATCTGGGGTGGAGAGCTGAGCAAGGAAAACCATACATTCTGACAGAACGTTTTCTAGATTTTTCAGGAGAAACTTTAGTCATCAGAGGGCCCTTTTGGCTTGGATGGAAAAACTGGTCAGATAAACAGCCAATATACGGATGTGGTCCCTTGACCTTGAAAGTGTGAGCAGTCAGGCAAAGAAACTGCATTAGCAGAAAACAAAAAGATAGCTGCAGCAGTTAACCTATTCCAGTACTTAGAGGGTCACATTACTGCTAAATACACTTTCCTACTGGGACTATTGCCATGAAAGGGCACTCTGAAGACAACATACAGAGCTTCTAACATTTCCCAGAGACAGTAAACTCAGCCACTACCTGAGGAACTAAGTCGTGGTATTTACCAGTGCTGCTCCCAATAGGTCCCCATAGTGTGTCATTCACTCGTGTTTTAAAAAGCGTTTGTGATGCTAAAACACTTCCCATGAACTTTAGATGTCTCTCTACACAAGCTGCATTACCAGCAAACTTTCATTTTTCCTGGTGCTTTTACATTATTACAGCAAAGATCCTCAGTCATTACATTTTAGGACACTGAGGAGCCAGTGGTTTTTGCTGCCAACAGAACAATCGACACTGAAGAATTTTACTGGAGTTTTGCACGTGCAGTCACAAGAAAAGATAATGCCTAAGAAGTAAAGAAAATTAATAGATGCTTTTAATTACATGATTGATTTGTCATGATGTGGCAGGTTAGCCCTGGATAAGGGCCAAAATTCCACCCAGCTGCCCATTCACTCTCCTTCAGCAAGACAGAATGAGAAAATTGGATGAGAAACCTTGTGACTCAAGATAAGAACAGGAAGATCACTTACCAGCTACTTTCATGGGAAAAACAGAGTCAAACCAGGGGAAAGTAATTTATTTTCTTGCCAATTAAAGGAAATTCAGATGGAGAGAAAAAAACTAAAACGCCACCTTCCCCCTATACCTTTGCACTATTCCCACCTTCTCCCCTTCCCTGCCGGCTCCTCTCCCCCCAGGGGCGCAGGGCTGGGACGGGGGCTGCGGTCAGTCCATCCCAGCCCCTCTCGGCCGCTCCTCCCTCCTCACACCTCTCCCTGCTCCAGCGCGGGCCCTTCCCCGGGCTGCAGTCCTTCAGGGACAACCTGCTCCCGCCTGGGCTCTCCAGGGCCGCAGCTCCTGCAGGAAAGATCCCCCTGCTGCGGCCTGGGGCCCTCCCCGGGCTGCAGGGTGGGTCTCTGCTCCAGCGGGGTCTCTGCAGGGCTGCAGGGGATCCCTGCTCCGGGCCTGCAGCACCTCCTGCCCTCCTGCTCCTGCGCCCTCCCTCGGGCTCCCTCTGCTGCTGCTCCCTCCTTGGCTTCCTCCTCCTCTGCCTCTGCCGCCTTTGGCCCTTTGGGAAACCTGTTTCCCCCCTTCCCCCGGCGCCCCCAGCTTGGCTGAGGGGCTCAGCTGTGTCCTGCGCTGGGGCCGTTGGAGCCGGCTGGGACCGGCTGGAACCGGCTGTGTCCGGCACGGGGCAGCCCCGGCCTCTCCTCACAGAGGGCCCTGCAGCCCCTGCTGACAACACCTGGGCACAAACACCTAATACACATGAGAATAAAAGACTTAAACTCAGACTGAGGCATTTCAAGTTCGAGGAGTGATTTTAAAAACCAGTGTTAAGGATATGATAGTAGGTGAACAAATTGAAGGGAAATTACATAAGCAGAGGTAATTTACATTTTTTTTATCTTCTAGGAGAGTCATAACTTGGGATATTTGAAGAGACGTCTGTGGGGCAGGTTTAGTCTCACCCCATCCAACTGTGGGCTCAGACAGATAAACTCTAGAGGTTCTTTCTTGAGTAGGTAGCTCAGAGCTGCAGACCTCTTAAAATCTTCATCAGGTTAAGGTCAGCAAAAGTTGTATGAGCGTAGAGCAAATGTGAGTAAGTACAAATTTGCTTCTAAGCCAGGAAATAAGCCTGCTGCCCTTCACTAATCTCCTGAAGCCCATCACATGGGTATAGCAGTGAGACAGGGAAGACAACCACACTGCACAGTAAGTCCTCCTTTTCTGCATGTAGACAAGGACTGCTTGAACTGAGCAGCAAGGATCAGTCGTAACAGCTCAGCTTGCTCCCCAAAGCAGCTGTGAGTCAGACCCTTAATCTGATTTACCCACTGTTTGGTTCCTCCTGTACTACTGGGGTTCAGTTGAGTTGGTTGCATGGCAAGTTGCTAACGTAGTTCTCAAGTGGAGAAAAAGCACGTTTAACACCCTTTGACAGTAGATTTTTGGTCTTCCTTGTATCTGGAAACCCTGTTTTGAAGAGAGGTAATAGATTGGCAGGACACTTTAGTATCATAATTAAGCTGGACATGACCAAAAAACATCACAGATGCTGAAATCCCAAGACAAGGAAAGGTAGCAATGAAGTAAATAACCCAGAAATACCTCTTTCTTCCTTCACAGTTCTGACAACATGGAAATTAGCTTTGGTGTTCAATACCGCGTCACAACTGAAACTCAAAGGACACAACTCTCTGTCTCTGAAATTTATCACAGAGCTCACAAATTCCCCATCCTGGAAAGGGCAGGCTTCATCTGTGTCCTGTGCAGCTTTAGATGTAAATTCAGCTTTAAAAAAAAAAAAAAAAGTGTTTAAGATCTTGTACCTCAGCCAAGGTTCAATGTACTTCTCAACGTCAGCAAATCGGAAAATCTCAGCACAAGTTGGAAGTTGAAATAAATGAGCTCCGAGATGTCTACCTCAGTGGGAGGATTTGTTTCATCCTTTCTTCTTCTTGACTGCTTGTGGGTGTTATTTTTTTCTGACCTTTCTTGACTCTTGCCTTATTGTGTCACAAGCAAACACATAGAATCACAGAATGGTTTGGGTTGGAAGGGACCTTATAGATCATCTAGATCCAACCCCCCTGCATGGACAGGGACACCTCCCACTAGACCAGGTTTCTCAGAGTCCCAACTAGCCTGCCCTTGAATGCTTCCAGGAATGGGGTTTCCACAACTTCCCTGGGCATATTGCCCAGTGCAGTCTGTTAAGGAACAAGGAGAAGAGGGCAAACTGACTGCCCAGCTTAAGGAATCACAGACAGGTACCTTCTAGTGAAAAAGGTGGGAAAGATCCAGCAGATGCCAGATTTGGAGACCCGTTTCCAGACACAGGAGCCTGGGCTGCTTGCAGACAAACAGCTGCAGTGTGAAGTCAAGAGCAGGCATTAAATTACCTGAGAGAGTGGTTTTATAGTAGAAACTGTGCACCTGGGATAAGTGCTCAGTGCCTGCCGAGGGAAAGGCGATTTAGATTTTTCTGAAAAGGATCTATAAAAGTCATGCATGAAAGCCAAGAGCACCCATGCTGGGAAATAGGAAAAGCTGAAGACAGATTAATCCCCCTCCTCTTCTGGATCTAAGTGTCTTTGCACAATATTCGTTTAAACCCTTTCCTTAAGATAGGAGCTACCTTTCAAAGAGACCACTGGAAGTACAAAGGTCTGCTGAGGATATAGAAGGTATGGATGGGGACTCACATGTATGAAACCTTCAGGAATGCAAGCCAGGCCAGATCCTGATCACTTCATTTCTCTGTCAGCTGGTTTTGCTCAATAAGATCTTGTCCCATAACCATTTCCCTCTTATGCAAGGTGAGGAACCTTGCCTGGAGCAGCAGTCAGGATTATGGAGTTGATGCCAAGCTGGGCAATTTCAGCAGTAAGAAGTTGTTATTTTGAAAGTGTGGGGGAAAGCACACATGAAAAACAAGCTATGGTAATGAATTTTAAGAAGTAATTTAATATGACTCGTAACAGGAGAGTGCAATCTCTCAGACTGATGAACAGTCTAATTAAGACTAATTTATTAATAATAATTAAATCTAAATAGCCTGTGTGTGTACGTGTGTTTGTGCAAATAGTGAGTCTGCCTCAGCACTTGGTAACCCTGCGAGTGTTTTGGCAAGGGTGTTAATGAACCATAAAGTACAGAGATCTAGTTGTCTGACAATGCTTCATAATAAGAACAGGAAATGAAGTGTAAAAAAGGGACTGGATAGGAATGCATTAAATGCTGCTGGTTTTTTATACTCATACAAAAAGAATGAGCTGCCAATGAACAGAATTGTACCAGGCAGCACCGGAGGTGTTTCAGATACACTCTTTGATCATTCATGCTCCTGAAGCTGAGGAGGTTTTGTCTTGCATTAGTTTTAAGAATCACTCACCACATTCCTTGTTGCAAGGTTATTAAAAATATTTTTAACTGTCATAAAGCTGTGCATTCCCTGAGGGGAGAAATAAGGAAGTATAAATCCCTCCTGTAATTTCTTGCAGAGCAATGGTTGCAGACCCAGCATCAAGTTTTTATGTATTTTGGTCTCTGGTTCTTATCTCCTAAACAAGTGTTTCTAAGGAGGATTAGATTTATACTGCTGGTAATGTGTAGGGGAACATTTCTTGGCATTTTGCAGAGGGAACCAAAAGAAGAAATCATTATGTTTTCTGTTTCTTTGTTTCTTTGCAAGCAACACTCATGAAGAACTTCACTGAGAGATTACATTGGTGTGATCAATGTACCTTTTTTTTTTTTCCACTCAGGCCTAAGATGTACGAGCAGAACATAAATAGCAACAGCAGAGAAGGATTATCTACTTTTTATAGAGAGCACTGGAGATACCACTATTGCAGTGCAGTGTGCAGTTTTCATGCCCACTCTTCAAAAAAAAAATAGTTAAAAAGTTACAAAAATAGAAGGGACATAGTGGAAAGCTAAAAGACTTGCTTGGAGTCTGGCAAACATGCCTACCTAAAAGGTGCCAGGGGTGTTTGATGAAATCATTTTCTATGAGGGCATTTAACCTGACCTGTGGAGAACAGCCAGATCCCCTCCAGCCAGCTCAGGAATCAGGCTGGAGAATGTTGTGAAAACAAGTAATAAGGATTACTATTTGGAGCTGTGGTCTTCATCCTTATTCCTTAAGAAACTCTAAGTGAAGAATCTCCTGCAGACTAAGAATGGGAAAGCTTGACCTGTGCAGGGACAGAGGGAGCTGGCTGCTTGCAACAGAGATGTATTTTTAAGTCATTGGCTTGGTGCAGCTTTGGAAAGACATGCCAGTGGAAATCCAAACCCAGTATGATGAGACAGCAGCAAGAAGTGCTAACATCAGAGTCATTTGTTACTTTGTGCTGATCTTAGGTGGGACCAACCCCCAGTAGAGAAAGACACGTCTGCTTGGTAGAGGCCCAGACTCTCCTTTCAGTCAAGTCTAGCCAGTACAGTGAATGGACTCCAAATAGCAATTTACCTGAGAAGTCAGAAAGTGGATACTTCAGGATGAACTAAATTACTCTTTTTGTCTAAGCAAGCAATTCAGTTGCCAAAAAGAAGTGTGTAGAGCTACTTGAAGTATTCTAGGATAATCACACAAGGCTGACAGATATAACATGGATGAAATGAACAAATATGATATGGATGAAAAGTTGGACATGAGCAAACAATGTGCACTCGCAGCCCAGAGGGCCAATAGCATCCTGGGCAGCATCAAAAGAAGTGTGGCCAGCAGGTCATGGGAGGAGATCCTGCTCCTCTACTCTGCTCTGGTGAGACCCCACCTGGAGTACTGTGTCCAGTTCTGGTGTCCTCAACACAAGAGGGACATGGACCTGTTGGAACAAGTCCAGAGAAGGGCCACAAGAATTGTCAGAGGGCTGGAGCACCTCTCCTATAAAGACAGGCTGAGATTTGGGGTTGTTCAGCCAGGAGAGGAGAAGGCTCCGGGGAGACTTTATAGCAGCCTTCCAGTACCTGAAGGGGCTACAGGAAAGCTGGGAGAGACTGTTTACAAGGGCTTGTGAGAGGAGGAGGGGTAGTGGTCTTAAACTAGAGCAGGGGAGATTGAGATTAGACATTAGGAAGAAGTTCTTTACAATGAGGGTGCTGAAGCACTGGAACAGGTTGCCCAGAGAGGTGGTGGAGGCCCCATCCCTGGAGACATTCAAGGTCAGGCTCGACCAGGCTCTAAGCAGCCTGATCTAGTCAAAAAGGTCCCTGCACACTGCAGGGGGTGCTGGACTAGGTGACCTTTAAAGGTCCCTTCCAACACCATACATTCTGTGATTCAATGATTCTATGACATGCAGAAGCACTGCTAGAGAATGTCTAGTGTGGTGGTGGGCATCAAAAGAGGTTTTTGTGCAGATTAGATCAGGACTCAATCCCTTCTTTCACCCCATTTTCATATCAAAATCTGCTCTTTATTTTTGTAATAACTTGGGACCATCCAGTCCCACCTTCTTCCACACAAATAACTTGCACCCTCTGATCATCCCAGGCCTTCTGTCCTTCAGCTGTCTGTCTTCTTCTGGCAGTGTGAACTGTCTATTCCCTCCCTCTATTCCACCTGCTTGCAAAGTAGCTTCTGGTTATACTCAGCACAGCCACACTCAAGTCCCAATCCAACATCCAGCAAGGATTCCCTTGACCCTTCTCTTTCCCAACACCAGTCCAGCCCCTCCTCCCTTCACACCTTCACAGCCATCACAGCACTTCTGCCAAGCTGAGCTTGCTCACAGCTGCAGAGGGATAAAATAATGTGAAAATGCAGAGTATGTCTTGGGCTAAGCCCAGAAGGCAGCTCAGCACCACACAGCCACTGGCTCACTCCTCTCCAGTGGGATGAGGGAGAGAATGAATAGGGTGAAAGTGAGAAAACTCGTGGGTTGAGATAAAGACAGACAAAAGCTGCGTGCACAAGCAAAGCAAAATAAGGAATTCACTCACTAATTTGTATCGGGGGACAGATTTTTAGCTGTTTCTAGGAAAGCAGGGCTTCATCGTGTGTAATGGTGACTTAGGAAGACAAAAGCCATCATTCCAAATGTCCCCCCTTCTTCCTTCCAGCTTTTTTTGCTGAGCTTGACATGATATGATGTGGGACATCCCTCTGGTCAGTTGGGTTCAGCTGTCCTGGCAGTGTAACAGGTAAAACATCAGTGCGCTACCGACACTGTTTTCATCACCAATCCAGAACTTTACATTATAGTAGCTACTATGAAGAAAATCAAATCCATCCCAGCCAAAATCAGAAGAGAGTAGAATAAGGAGGTTTCAACATATGTCCCCAAGTAAGTGTCACAGCTGATTCATGAGTGTGGAAGAGGAAGAAGCGTTGACAGAAGTAACAGGAAAAAGGGGCAGTAAAAATACAAAAAACATATGAACACTCATCACTGATGGCTCCTGCTAAAGGCCTCTACACATTTCATCAACCACAAGAGGGACCAGGCCCTTTGCTTGTAACCTAATTCCTGAGAATTGTTAGGCTGAACAAACATCTAGTAAGCCTTGGCTTTTTCAAAGGAGTAATTAGGGAGCTTCTCAAGACCTTCTTCAACATTGTTTTCTACTATTTTGCTTGAGGCTTTTTTTTTTTTTTTTGCAAAGTCTGAGACTCAGGCAACTCTATAAAAATACTCAGACAAATACAATACTCCTATAAAACTGGCTTCTCTCTACTTTGCCCTCCAGCTAGGGAGTTACTTTCTTATATAAAATCAATTACAACTTTTTTGAGAAACTGGTTGACTCTTCCAAGCAATCATAAAGTGAGTTAGTCAGATTTACTTCATTTCAAGCCACATTCTTCTTTACAGTTGCAGTAGAAGATGAGAAACAAGAGAAAGACAATATATATCAACCTGTAATCCATTGTTCACATGCATTAGCTAATGGTACTCAGCAATAGCATCTAAAAATAGGCTAAAAGGTGGTGTGAGATATAAATATGAAGGCAGGTAGATATAGATATAGATATAGATGATATAGATATCTCTCTATAAAGTTTCAGCAAGAAGTTTTCTGCCAGTTCAAACAATGAAACTAGGAAAAAAAAAAAGTGATGCACCTATGTAATTTCTGGATTAGGATTTACCAAAAGCAGAGAACACCTGGCTGCTGAAATCCCCATTTTTTGAGGGAAGTAAGAAAGTGATGAGAAGATGTCATAGTGGAGAATTCAGTGGCAGGTGATCAAATACCAGGTTGGACTTAGGCTGTGTGAAGTGAGAGCCAGGTCATACCTTACTGGTCCCAGTGTGGCCCCCAGGGAATGCTCAGTATCAGCAGTGTCCTGGTGCTCTCCTTTTCCTAAAGGGCTGCTGTTGTTACTGGGAGGATAAAACAGTTTATAGAAAGGAAATTATTCTGGGGAAATGCTGTTTGAAAACATCTGCTGTTCTCATAGCTTATTGCTGCACATAACTGCCTGCTTTATAACCAAGGGAAGGAGTTTGGTGAGTACAGGATCACATAAGGTTTACAAAGGCATATTAAGATGTAAGATAGGAACTCAGTATGATCTACAAAAGAGCCTAAGCAGGGAATTGTAGAGGATTAGGCACCCACCCTTCTCAGGTCCTTTTAAAATTGCTGTGAGGCACCCTTATCCATCTCTGCATGCAGCAATCCCGTAGGAAACTCCCCAGGCTTTAATCATATCCCTTTAAATGAAGTTTGAACCTTGAGTTTCAGGTTCCAAGCACAGAAATGAATCATGAGTGGAATTTTCCCTTCACTTTTCAGCTCTGAGCCTTCCCTTCCCCCTCTCAGCATCTTCAGTGAGACACAGGCTGTACTTGTGGAGCACAAAAAGGCACTTCTTTTTGCTGGAGGAAAACAAGCAAAAGTGAGCCGTCAAGGCAGGAATGCATGTGTTCACAAATCTGACACATTTTGACTGATCTCTCCTCTTTGTCCCTGGTGTTTCTGTCTCAGCCTTCTCTCTTTGTCCTCAGCTTCCGCTGAGATCAACAGAAAGTTTCTCATCACATCCTAACTATTATTTACAAGCAGCAAACTTGGAGGTTGGAAGGCTTAAACATTTTCCTTTAAATGTGTGCTTTGATTGTGGAAAAAGTCGAGTCCTTAGAAAATTTCAGCAAAATTGCTTCTGCTGTTTGAAGGAATGAGGCAAAGGAAAGAAGCAGATTGAAAGTAATTTAAAGTAAACCTAGGGAAGTAAATCTTCCATAGATCTAAAATCATTATTTCACTGTTTTCATGATGGTTCTCTAATACCTTCATGCTCACCTCCATACCTCACTTATCAGCGCTGTCCTGTCCACTCTCTTTGTGCCTGGTGAGCTGCAGTTTCAGCAGAATACATTGCTCAGTCTCTCTAGGTCCTTCTAGAGCTCTCAGTCTAGAAATCATACTCCATCCTAGGTTTTGGAATAATCATGGAATCCTCATAGAATGGTTTGGGCCATCTAGTTCCAACCCCCCTGTCATGGGCAGGGACACCTCCCACTAGACCAGGTTGCTGAGAGCCACATCTAACCTGGCCTTGAACACTTCCAGGGATGGGGCTTCCACAGCTTCCCTGGGCAACCTGTTCCAGTGTCTCACCACCCTCACACTAAAGAATTTCTTCCTGATATCTAACCTGTATCTCCCTTCTTCCAGTTTAATTCATTACCCCTTGTCCTCTCATTACAAGCCCTTGAAAAAAGTCCCTCCCCAGCTTTCCTGGAGCCCCTTCAGGTACTTGAAGGTTGCTATGAGGTCTTCCCAGAGCCTTCTCCAGGCTGAACAACACCAAGTCTCTCGGCCTGTCTCCATAGCAGAGGTGCTCCAGCCCATCTTTGTGGCCCACCTCTGGAGCCTCTCCACAAGCTCCATGTCCTTCTTGTGTTGGGGGCTCCAGAACTGGACACAGGATTTTTTTCCTGCCGTTGCTTCTTTTGGTTGGGACAGTTTTGGGACTGAGACCAGGGAGACTGATATCCAGGGAGCCAAGAGGAGCAGAAGGGACAAGAACAGGCTGTGACTGTAAATATTATGAGGAGTCTGGGAAATGGAGGACCACAGGTAGGGGAAAAGAACAGCACTGGAATGAGCAGCAGGCAAGATTGGGGCAAAACAGTTCCCAGAACAGCAGATACAAGTTGCTGAGCTGTACCACTGCCCTGGGATCCTGCAGCTTGCTCTCTTTGTCCCACTGTGAATGGGACACAAGGAAAAACATGCAGCCCCTCTGCCACAGCAACACAGGCACCCCCAGAACCTGCACAGAGGGTTGCATGCTGCTCCTTTTGTCATCTCACACTCCTAAGGGTGAATCTCCCATCTCTCCCAGGAGACAGAGCACTACTGCAAAAACTGCAACCTGAGGGCTCCTGGCAAATTGCAAATGAAATTCTGAGATCGACAAGTTTAGCTAAGTCTGTAAGGGACCCAGACACAATCTTGTGCTGGGAGTGAATGGCAATAAAAAGCAATCTTGCTTTTATGTTGCTGAGCAGAGGCAGTAAGCATTTAAAGAAATGCCCAGCCAGCAAACTGAAACAGCAGCAGCAAAACGCTGTATTTTTGTCAAAATTCAAACCACTTCAAGGAGTAAATGAACAGTAATCAGTTCTGAGCTCCTCGCCCCATCAGGACTGACAGCATTGCCATATTTATTGTTTCAGTAAGCTTCAACTGCTGGAACAAGGAGCCCTTAAAGGAAGCCAGGCAATTTCAAGATGTGGTGATCATTAAGTGCATTAGTTGAGCAGACAGGTAGTTCATTGCCTGAACTATTTTTAAAGACCATAAGAATTACTCATCTATGTTTAACACTGCTAGAAAAATATCTGTCCGGTATATTTCAGACATCAAGTCAGCAAAGGAAAATGGGGGTCATGGAGAAAGTACTGGTGACCATTTTGTACTCAACTTTTGTTCCAATCTAATATTTGGTCCCATCTAGTTCAGTCATCACTGAGAATAAATATTTCTTAATTACACTTTTATGTTATAATTTAGGAAAGTCTCAACATATAAGGAAGCTGAGTTATGATTGCATTCATAATAGAGAAGGGTAAAAAGCAGCCCTGAGGAGCCACATCTTCAATGTCAGAATTGTGAATACAGATTGATGTCCAAGTTTTCTGTCTGTGGGTGAACCTCAGTAACTCTGCCTTCAGCATACACAGTTTCTAGAAGAGCTGGTTTGGCCTTGTTGTCCCAAGAAGTACATGCTTGCCTGAGTGCAGGTTTTGTGAAAGAAGGTGTCACAGTTTGACTCAGAATTGAAAAATAAACCAGAGACAACAATGCTCTCCATGCCCTACCCCTCCCACCCAGGGAGGGAAGGAGAGAGAGAATTAGGAGAGAGACTTTGCTGGATTGAAAACTAAATTAGACAGCTTTAATTATATGTACAATTATATACATGTATGTTCAGGAATGTGCAAAATCCCCCCACCCCCAGCAGCTCCCCTGGCATCTCCTGAGCTGTGAGCAGCCCCGAAATGTCTCAGACCATTGTCTGAGATAACAGCAGAGCAGACAGGGCTGTGGGGAGAGTTATGAGGGTCAGGGCTGAGCCTGGGGTCGATGGTGATGGATGGATGGAGTCCTCCCCAGACACCAGCCATGGACGGAAGAGAAGGGAAGAAGCATCAGGAAGGAAGTTGTCTTCTGTGATCTCTGACCTTCCTGGGAGCTTACGTAGATCTATGGAATGGAATCCCTTTGGTCAGTTCTGCTGTCTGTCTAGTCCAGCTCCCCACGGGGGGGTCACAGATACAATTCTCCTTCCCTGGCAGCCTCTGTAGCAGCAGAGCTAAGAAGTGACCTTGGAGTCTCAGCAGAAACATAAACATTCCAGTGTTATCAGCCCACTAGCTGGAACACTTGTTGCTGGTTAGAAGAGAGCTTACTGAAGCTTACTTAGCTTAATCCTGGCTCAACCCAGGGCAGAGGGTCATTACATTATGGGGAAAGCCAACATCACCAGTCAGCCACAGCTAGTGCAGGAGGAGCAAGTGCCTGCCCAGGTCCCCCTTTCACCCTCACCCAAATGGGGAACCCCTCTTCCTTCCAAGAAGCACATCAATATAGTGTTCCTGATTTTCTTACCTGTTTGGTTCATTACTATGACTATCACTGAAGAGAGAGATCTGGGGCAGGTTGAAAATACTTGAGTTCCTTAGTGAATGTACTGTTTTGGGCTAGGACTGAGAACATTTTCTTCGTAGTAGCTTCTGTGTTGCTGTATTTTGTATTTATGCTGGAAACAGTGTGGACAACACAGCAAAGTTTTAGCTATTGCTGAGCAGTGCTTCTAGATTCAAGGCCCATCTCACCCCACCAGCGAGGAGGCTGGGGGTGCACAAGAAGTTGGGAGGGGACACAGCTGACCCCAGCTGACCAAAGGGATATTCCATAGCCTATGATGTCAGGCTCAGCAATCAACACTAGAAGGAAGATGAAGGAAGGAAGACATTGGGTGTTATGGGTGTTTGTCTTCCCAAGTAACCATTATGCATGATAAATCCCTGCTTGCCTGGAACTGGCTGTGTGCCAGTGGGAAGTGGTGAATAAACTCCTTATATTGTTTTGTTCGTGCCTGCAGTGTTTGCTTTACCTATTTAACTGTATTTATCTCAACCCATGAGTTTTCTCCCTTTGGCCCTTTTGATTCTCTTCTTCATCCCACTAGAGGGGAGTGAGCCAGAGGCTGTGTGGTGCTGAGCTGCCTTCTGGAGTTAACCCACTGCAGCGAGTCAAAAAATACTGCTTGGGCATTAACAGTCAAAAAAAAACCTTAGTTACATGCAACCCACCAGGCAGAACCTGGTCTAGATGGTCAAACATTTCATACCTCTGACATAAAATAATACAGCCACACTTCTAACATGTTCAGGTAAGAAGAAACATCTTCTTTTGAAATACTGCAGCTCACTCCTAGGGCAATATAAATTCATTTTTCAAACAAATTCTTCCACTTATCTCAAAAGTCCATTTTGGTGCCTGGGATCCTACCCTCTGCTACCTCATTTAGAAACTAGTAGGCCCTTGAGCAGGAAGCCAATAGGTTTGGGTCCCATGTCCTAAAGTTGCATTCCTGTGTGATTTCTCCTACCTCTAGTAGGAGTTACCATGGCTACAACCTTTCTGACAGAGCATCTTTTATCCTATACACATGGAAATTTGAGAACTGACATCTCAAACTTTCTTTTAGATTTGTTTGAAACTGACCATCAGGTTAAAACCTTTAAGGGATTAGGGGACACTGGCTAACAAACAGTCAGTGTGACCACACAACCACATTTCCTACTGATTTCAGTAAGAACTCAGACTAAAAATAAAATAAATGTGTCACGATTTCTACCCATTCTCCTCATTCTAATTTAGAGAAACTATTTTTGTCAGGACACAGTTAGGAGCTATCATCACTAGTATCCAAGATCTTCAGGGTATCATTTAGAGAAGAGTGACTGCAAACATCTGTTTTCAGCTTCCATGGCAGTCCATACACAGCTCCCAACATATATGATCACATCATTCAGTAGCAGCTAATCAAAAAGCCAATCCATGGGCCTAATGTGATGAGCCATGACTGCCTTTCCAGATTGTGTGCAGAGAATACACATAGTACTGACACTTCTGATTTTGTTTCCAAACTTTGGAGGTGCATTTTGCCTCACAAAAAAAAATAAAAAATAAAAAAAATAAAGGAGCATAATTTGGTTTACCATGGACTCATAGGGCAGTTGAATGAAGAAAGCATTAGGAGTCAGAGGCATCTAACCTGCTAGCAATACTGCTCTTCTCACAAAGAAATGAGTCTGTTCTCAGAAGAATATGAGCTTGGCTTAAAATAACAGCTTTTAAGAAATGCTGGCCTCTGCCCACAGGGGATCCTCCATTCATGCAAACTTTCCTTCACGACCATGAGTGCTAGAATTATTTGATTTACTCTTCTTGTTTGTCTTTTCGAATGAAGGCTGAGAAGATCAAGTCTTGGTTGTTGATTCTGGCAGCTGGGAGTTGCTCTAAGAAAAACATCAACTACTATATGACACTCAACTGTGTCACAAGAATTCAGAGGAATACCAGTGCCACCCTCCCAGCCTGCTTTGTTCCAGTAGCCATACCATGTTTTGAAGTATTTGGAAGATGTCTTTTCTCCCTGTGCCTCCATTTACACTACATCAGACTAGAGTATGGACCAGGTCATGCTATCCTGCATCCTGATCTAGTGGAAGGTGTCCCTGCCCATGGCAGGGGGATTGGAACTATATGATCTTTAAATTGCCTTCCAGGCTAAACCATTTTATGGTTCCACGATCCAGATTTTACTGTTTAGTCATCGGGTTATTCCATGGCATGATTTTGGTCCATACTAACTAACATGGGCAGTGCCTGTGCCTGCTTCACAGGACAGTGCAGCCTAATCACTAGAGTCAGGAGGTAACATAGACTAGACTGGTCCAAATACATAGTTTGGATAAGAGGGTTGGGAAGATTGTTTAATGATAAGGATAGAAATTGTGCTGTGTAGAGCAACCGCTCTCTAGCCCAAATACAGAAAGTGTTCAAGACACTTTGCTTCACTAAAGCTTTTGATTTGGCAATATTCAGGCTTAGATTCATTATTTTCTTATTAAAAAGAACCACGAGTGTGTTCACTACCTTGCCAGAGAGCTGCCAGTCTGAATCTTTGCTTTCATAGTCCTCTTGTATTGTGCAGATCTTGAAAGCTTTCTATCATATCACAGCATTACAATTCACAAAATCTTTTGAGGTTTTGAAAATGTATTAGTACTAATACCTCTCTTTCCATCTTGGTCTCTCTCTCCTCCCCTCACCTGTGCAGTTACCCAGATGGTAACTAAGGCAACCTGGATTTATAGTGGGATGTGCAAACCATAAAATATTTATAACTCTCTAACTCATAATATTATTTCACTAAGAATCTGTGGCATAAACAAAGCAGGTGTATAAGAGCCAGTCATGAATAATATAGCTGTCCTAAGCATCACTATGAAACATTTAATGGGTTAAACAGAATCTCCAAACCTCCCTGCAGATCCAGACCTGACACCTCCCATCTCTAGAGACTGCCTATAGTGCATTTTTGGTAATGGCACCTCATTCTGCCTTCAAACCGTGAGCTCATCTTCAGCTAGTTTATTTCCAAAATTCTAATTTAACAGTCAAGCCTGTCCTTGAAGGAATCAAATCTGCTTGCCAGAAAAGCCAAACCCCATAAAATTTGGGTTTTCACCCCACTCTTACCTCGTAATTGGACAAGACTTTCCCCAACAGGTTTTTTGAAGTCTGGTGTCTTGCATGGCAGTAACACTAGAAAATAGAGGTGGGATCTGTGGGAGGTGAGGAAACCTTCCCAGAGGGATCATATAGTGGTGAAAAATACAGATAAGATGGGTCCCAAAAGCAGAATAGGTCATTCACATGTCCAAAGGCAGTGGAGTACATACCCTGTTGATACCACGAGGGCAGTGCCCTAAATAAAGGAAGACAGATTCATTCCAGGAGCCACCTGGGGCCAAAAGCCTCGTTCTGTTCTTCTCCAGTGCATATTTTTGAGACCTGTTTCAATATGTCTTATGTGCTACAAGAGGAGCAGAAACAAAGCACGTTGTTCCCATCATGTGTCTGGACAGTGTCAGCCTAGAACTAGAAATGCTTGTCTTCTTTTCAGATTGCAAGAGAAAAGACTCAAAAGCAGGCAGAGGGCTGCTTGGGAAAGGCTATTCAAGGGTTTCCAGATTTGGAGAAGGGTATTGCTTTATAGCAAAATGGTGCAATGAACTCACAAGCTACTCCAGTGTCTATCTGAAGCCCAGGCACTCACCGAGCTAAACTTTGCAATGCCTGCACGTGACTGCACTCAAGAATATGATGAGACCCTGATCTCCTGCTGAGTAGGTCCTCACTTAATCCAAGGCTGCCTGGATGCAGCAAGGCAGAGATTCAGCCCAGATCTCAAGATCCACCTCAGTCATTCTTCATGTGTCTGCTCCTGCCTCATAGTGCTCTCCCTCTGCTTTATATTTGCAGGGTTTTCACAGTCAAATATATTTGGTGTTGCCTTGCAACACTAAACATTGTTTTCTTTTCATTTTTTGCATTTCCTTGACCTGGAGCAAATACTTTTGAGAACTGCAGTCTGTGCAGTGCTAGGGCATGGCTGTGTAGACAGATTCAACCATAATTTATCTACTTCCCTTCGAGGTTCTTCCCAGGGTCACTGTTGTTATCTCAGGAGCATGAATGTCAGCAAGGGGTAGTTACCAACAACACCCCACCAGCAATATTTCCCCTCTCAGGGACCATATCATCCACATGGTGACAGCAAGAGCTGGTGCAGAGCATCAGGACACCAGCACACCAAGGTCTTCTTCCAATAGCTTGTCCACTGCCCTAACAACAGTGCATGTATGGAGGTCTCCACGACTCCCATTAATGGATGACAACACCGTTTTGCAGAAAATACTGAAAAAAAACCCTGTTTTGATGAGTGTGGCAGTGTACTTTCTAGTAAAAAAACCCCTTGGCTGAAGTTTGTTTGCAGAGAAACCTGACGTAGATGAGGCTTTGAACACTGAGACATCAATGTCACCAGTGGTTTGGTGATGAAGACTGCTGCTGTGATGCTCTGTGAACCAGGGAAATAAAACTCCTAGGACCAGGAGCAGAAAAGAAACGTAGAAGTTGCTTGAGAAATGGAGCAGTCAGTGGTGTAATGAGTTGAAAGCAAGCAGGCAAGGAATGATGTCTGTGCTACACACAAGGAGTTCAATCCCTTCTCCCAAATAAGGGCCCTTGACATTATAACACTACATTCTGGACAGAGAGATATTGTGTGTCTGATGCCTAGACTTCTATTGAAGTCCAGTATTACGAACTGTAAGTCACTTAGCCCACTTCAGATAAGTATCACTTTCAAATCAGTTTATAATTTGCAAAGGCACAATATGCTGAGGGCAAAACTGTGTCAGACACCAAGATAAGGACTCCAGGAGGCTCTGCTGCATGGTAGCTTTGCAGACAAGGAACCAGAGTATTAGGGACATCATAGTAACACACACACTGACAAAAGAGGACTTTTCTAATTCAGCTTGAGACAAAGGTGGTTTATCAGACATCCCAAGACACTTGCCACAGAGAACTGGGGAAGACTGTGCAACATGCAGATGTTTCTGGTTGTTGTGGTGCTTTGGCACACATAAATGTTATTAATGCTGCTGTTGTTAAGTCTTGTTTTCCCTTGTGTTGTGTTAAAAGCTGACACATTCACTGCTCTGCCAGTGACCACCCTTTGAATATATTTTCATTTCCCATCCTCCTCCCTGATACATTTGTCTACATCCAGCAAAACAAACAGAAGAGCCACCAGCTCTGCCTCTGAAGGGTGCTTGATGCCACAGGCAGCTTCCCAGAGAAAGTGACCATGAAGGTTCCCCTAGCACGCCATGCAGACAGACTCACGCACGCTTTGTCAGCTTCAGAGAAAATCTGGATTTTAAATGAAGGAACCAGGTCTTCCTCCTGCACCTGCTCCTCTCAGAGACATCGATGGAGTGAGTCAGTGATGAGCTGCTGTTGCTGCATCATCACTGCAGTCACAGGGGAGAAGCCCGAGTCACAGGGAGAAGCTTAAGCCACCAAGTTACTCCTCACCAGAGTGCTGAGGCAGGCAGGGGAGGATAACATCCAGCAGTGGGCTCAGAAGCAATTCCCTAGTAGGATTAAGCTGTTTAGCAGAAGAGGCCTCCACCTTCTCTAGAATCCCTTCCCTGCCAAGCTTTGCATTGACCTGCAAGAGGTTGAAGTCATCCCCAACATGGTAAGAAATGAAAGTTTTGACTACAGTGTTTTAGCCCTTGATGCCATTGTAGGGTGAAAGTGCATCCAAAACACTTTGCATCCAAAACCTGTGGTTCCGTTATATGTCCAGCTAGATGTGTGATCAGAGGATATTGAAAGATTTGGAACCACTTGTCATCTCTGTCCCAGCATTGAGTGATGACTGACACCCAGTTTTTCTCCTATCCATGCAGGCATGTGAAGCGATGGTTTAGGCATCATCATACTGAAAACCTCTGATCAGGACTCACCTAACCTATGTACCTTGGGAATATAAGTTTCCTCCAGAGATATGCTCAAAAAACCCCAATAGTTGTTCATCAACTTCAGCTGATGAGCCATTCATAGAGCAAAGCAAGTCTATGGAGCAGATATCCAAGACCACATTCATCCTGGTTATTAGATCAGTACATCTGAATTCTGGGTATGGCATTTGCACTTTGGAAGTCTTGTGGTACAGAGACCAGAGGAGGCCATGAAGATGATCAGAGGGCTGGAGCACCTCTCCTATGAAGACAGGCTGAGAGAGTTGGGGCTGTTCAGCCTGGAGAAGAGAAGGCTCCAGGAAGACCTTCTAGCAGCCTTCCAGTGCCTGAAGGGGCTCCAGGAAAGCTGGGGAGGGACTGTTTACAAGTGCTTGCAGTGATAGGACAAGGGGAAATGGTTTCAAACTGGAAAAGGGGAGATTTAGGTTAGACATTAGGAAGAAATTCTTTAGTGTGAGGGTGGTGAGACACTGGCACATGGTGCCCAGGGAAGTTGTGGAAGCCCCCTCCCTGGAAGTGTTGAAGGCCAGGTTGGATGGGGCTTGGAGCAACCATTTCTAATGGGAGGTGTCCCTGCCCATGCAAGGGGTTTGGAATCAGATGATCTTTAAGCTCCCTTCCAACCCAAACTATTCTATGATTCTATACAGGAACACCGGGGAATGTTTAGTGGCTCATGGTGTGTGAGAAGGGGCAGAGAAGGGGAACATATTGTTGGCATCATCTGTATTTTTCTAAACTTCACATAGTTATTCTGCAGAGCAAGAGACTCCAGGTGGTTTCCAGTATTCCTAAGAAGAAATGCTCAAGGGATTGTTATCTGAGTTTTTTTCTTTATTTGAACCTGGATTGTTTCTCCTTGCCCTGAGTTCTATATTCTATTTTGCTCTGGCACCTGCACTTCACTATTGAATTTTTCAAGGCTCCAGAGTTTCTCTTGATTTGTGAGATGAGAGACAGTGACAAGCCTGATTAATCACCGTGTATCTCAGTCTATGACATCAAACTTTCAAAAAGGTCAAGGAGGGACTACCAGGAGAGTCATGGTTCCTTAAGAATAATTTTGACATGGAAGCTGAATTTATATCAGTCGGCGCCAGTCACGGCAGCATGAATTTCTGCCCGAATCTGGAAAGGGTGGGTATCATGGCCTTCTGCTCCACCAGCAAGAAGATCAGGGGGGAGAAGCACAGATCCACTGTCTTCAGTGTTTCTTCCAACTGTCACTGAATAAAAAGCTCTCCTTTTTCTGTTCATTGTCAGTGACGTCCAGTGATAGGACAAGGGGTAATGGGTGCAAACTGGAGCATAGGAGGTTCCATGTAAATATCTGAAAAAACTTCTTTACTGTGAGAGTGACAGAGCCCTGGAACAGGCTGCCCAGAGAGGTTGTGGAGTCTCCTTCACTGGAGACATTCAAAACCCACCTGGACAAGTTCCTGTGTGATGTGCTCTAGGTGACCCTGCTCTGGCAGGGGGGTTGGACTAGATGATCTTTCGAGGTCCCTTCCAACCCCTAGGATTCTGTGATTGTATAAAACCCTTTTATTGTATAAAGTTATCACATTCCTGAATTTTCCTGGGCCTTCATAACTGGAGAAGAAGATACAACGGGGCTTGCCATGGCCCAGTCTCCCCCCTCATGTAAGGGAAGCACTAATCTTTAGTCTTGGGTTACTGTTAGGTTCATTAATCCATGTTTACATAGTGCTAAGTATTAATTATTAAGTCAAGCTGCCACTGAAGGGAACAAAAAGCTTTGGCTTTCTGAATAATAGGGCAAACGCTTCTTGGAAGACTCCCACAGCCTCTTTGACAGATACACAGTGACATGGCATGTAGGAAACTGCAACCCTGTTTTCCTTGAAGTCACATAACTCATTAAACTCGTGAGTTGGCTCATTCTTCACCAAATAATGTGGCCTTTTGGAAGGAAAACTGGAAAGCTTTGTGAATCCCTGAAGCTCTGAAGATGAGGATTTACTGATGAAAACTACAAAGGCAACATCACTAGTAATAAAATGGTGAGTATATTTTTTCAGCAGGGTTTTTTTGTTTGTTAAATGGAAAAGGAGATGCATGAAAAAGTGAACATTTCCCTTTGATGAACAATTATTGTATCCACAATACAGCAGCATTCAGACCTCAAAGAAAATTAGGACTCCAGTGAAGAAGTTATTAAACAGTAAAGTAAAAACAGCCCCAGAAAGGTCAATGTCTTCTACTCTGCAATGGAGGAAAGTGAGGAGCACAGAGCATGGTTGCAAGTTTCCATTTGCTTCAAAGATGCTTGGTAACTTCAGTGGGGGATGAAACCCTGTCATGACCAAACATACACCATTATGCTGGGACTGTGCCATATCAACAACCACTCTGTAGCAGGACACTCCATCTCTCAATATGCCTGCCTCAGTTTCTCTCTATGATTCAACTGCTTTTTGTCTCTCAGTTTTGCAGGCCCAGGCCTAGAGTGAAAGACTCACATGAGAAAGGAAATGGCCTAGCAAGCTCTGGGCTGGTAACAACCTTGAAAGGTACAAACAGAGGCCAAGTTGATGTTCATAACACCAGCTGCTCTCTGGTGTTGAAGAACACAGAGCCAAGCCCAGCCACAACTAGGCCCGGAATGGAGATAAAGGAAGAATGAACAGATAAACAAAAGAGTTTGCTTGGTAAGAACAAGGCCTGCGTGGTTTTTCCTACTGTTTTCCTTTTATTGTCCAATGAGAGATTTTGTAGGTATGGCTAAATAGTTAAATGACAGCAGTCAAACCACTTTATTCTAGAAAAGCCTGGTCCCAGCTTTGATTGGAAGACTTCCCATACACTTTCCAGGAGGTGTGCTGGACCTTCTCCTCTCCAGCAGGGATGCCTGCCAGAGAGATTAATTCTCAAGAACTAAGAGCCATCCAGGGACACCCAGCTGTGGCCAGGCAAGGGTGAGAGATCACAGAATCACAGAATCACAGAATGTTAGGTGTTGGAAGGGACCTCTGGAGATCATCAAGTCCAACCCACCTGTCAGAGCAGGAACACCCAAGAATCTGGGGCAGGTCACACAGAAACACATCCAGGCAGGTCTTGAAAGTCTCCAGAGAAGGGTATTCCACAACCTCTCAGGGGAGTTTGTTCGAGTGCTCTGTAGCCCTTACAATAAAGAAGTTCTTCCTCATGTTGAGGTGGAACTTCCTGGACATTGTCCCTCATCCTATCACAGGGCATGTCTGAAAAGAGACTGGCCCCTCCTTCTTGACACCCACCCTTCAGATATTTAAATACATTAATAAGATCCCCTCTCAGTCTTCTCTTCTCTAGACGAAAGAGCTCCAGGTCTCTCAGCCTTTCCTCACAAGACAGATGTTCCAGTCCCTTAATCATCCTCGTAGCCTCCGTTGGACTCTCTCAAGTAAATCCCTGTCCCTCTTGAACTGGGCAGCCCAGAACTGAGCACAATACTCCACTGGGGTCTCACTAGGGCAGAGTAGAGAGGAAGAATCTCCCTGGACCTGCTGGACACACTCTTCTTAATGCACCTCAGGATACCACTGTCCCTCTTGGCCACAAGGGCACATTGCTGCCCCATGGATAACTTGTTGTCCGCTAGGTCTCCAAGGTCCTTCTGCATGGAGCTGCTTTCTAGCAGGTCAGCTCCTAACCTGTATTGGTGCATGGTCTTACTCCTTGCCAGGTGCAGGACTCTCCACTTACTCTTGTTGAACCTCATTAGGTTCCTCTTTGCCCAGCTCTCCAGTCTCTCCAAATCTTGCTGAATGGCTTCACAGCCTTCCTGTGAATCAGCCAATCCTCCCAGTTTCGTATCCTCAGCAAACTTGCTGAGGAGACGCTCTGTCCCATCATCCAGAGTGTTGATGAAGTTGTTGAACAGGACTGGACCCAGTACTGATCCCTGGGGAACACCACTAGTCACAGGTCTCCAGCTGGACTCTCCAGCATTGATCACCACCTTCTGGGCTCTATTGTTTAGCCAGTTCTCAGTCCATCTCACTGTCCACTCTTTTACCCCATACTTTCTGAGCTTGCTTGCAAGGATGTTATGGGAGACAGTGTCCAAAGCCTTGCTAAGGTCAAGGTAGACTACATCCACTGGTCTACCTGCATCTACACATTCAGTCACTCCCTTATTGTCTTTATTAGTTAACTTAACATGAAGCAATTTTTCATTCTTAAGTTTTAAGGTTATGGAGTCCTTTAAAGTCAATAGTTATGGTGTAGACCTAGCATAAAACTTGGTAGTGAGTAAGTTGTCAACATTTTGATGGTTAACCTTTATTGTTTGATCTCAAGTAGCAATGGTTATTGTTAAGATACCTTTTGCATTCTAACTGTAGCTTCTGTTCCAATCTCCCAATTTCCCTACCATTTGACTGTGCTTGTGCCTTCTGCTTTAAAGAGTTAAGACCCCAGAATTATATACAGTAGATCTCGATCTGTGCATATGTCTCATCTGCTACCTCACCCCATTTGGGAATCACTCTTCCTGTACAATTCCAGGGTTATCTTCTTTAAGCTAGAAATAAGAAGTGTCAGGGATCAGAGAAGATCTTGACCTGTTTATTCTGTGTATACACCAGGCCTCAGTACAATAGCTCACTCACAATACTGTAAGGCTCAATGTTTTATAGTACAGGAAAATGTTTCAACGTGGACACAGAAGGAGAAACCACCTGTCTGGTTATATGGGCATCATTTCTGCCCTGAAAATAGTAAATGAGCTTCGGAGACATATCACACATCCATGTGAACATGGCCATGGTCACAAGTTTATCACTGGACTCACTAGTGTGTTTGCAGTTCCTTACAGCTCCATCACAGCCTCTCCCACTAGCTTTTTTATCTTCACACATACACACACACACCCCTTCACCCCTCATTTTAAAGGAACCCCTGCAGCAAACTTAAAGAACACTAGTGCCAAAGTGACACCCCAGGAAATTGCTGCATGAATAAACTGCAGCTCCCCAAGGTCAGAAGGTTCTTGGGGGTCAGTGCTATTCTTTTTATCCTTACTAGGGAAGTTTTAGTGCTCAGGAAGAACGAGGGAAATGTCTTCATTATTATTATTCCTTGTTGCTTTTATCATTAGCACTACTAGGTATGCTATATAACCTGAATTAGTAATACTATTAGTAATAGCAGTAGCAATAACAATAGTAACAAGAACATAATTCTTAGGAGCCACAGTCATGACTTCAGCTTTACTCTTATCTGAAAAATAAATCTCTGAAAGCATCTCAGCTTAGTCACACTGGCAAAACCAGTCAAGTCTGGGGAGGGGAGCTTGCTGGTGATGTATGTCTGACTGAAACTAGTATGGCATCTCTAGCACATTTCCCATAGGTACCAAGACACTATCAGATGGCAACAGCACTAATAGCTATCCTGGGCAACATCACAGATGGAAAAACAAAACACACTCCAACGAGTAAGGGAGGAGCACAAGGAGATCCTCGTTTGGAACGTACAGGCTCTGCTCAGATTTACTGTCACCAGTTAACTGGTTCTGTAAGGCAACCACTTATGTGTAACTGATAGGAAGTAAAAGGAATTATTTGATGATTATCCCATTGCCTTGCCATTACTGGCCTGACCTGATAAGAAGCAGCTCCCCTATCCATCACAGCTGTGACCGTTCTAACTGAACTCATTTTTCAGACCACTATCAGCCAGCCTTGGCTATTTTTACTCCTAGATTTATGGGGCAAATTCATTCCCTAAATTCAATTTTCTTTGATGAAAGCTTTTCAGAGATTTTTTTTCATCCTTTCCCCATTGTCTGTGAGTTATGCTTTACCTTCTCTGTCCCAGGTGGAAGTCCTGGAAGGTTATCAGCACCTGCAGGGAGATTGCATTGCCTTCTTATATTTCTTTTTAACTATTGAACTTATTATTTCCAGAAATAAAGTTTTTCATTCAAATCTCTCTGTAAGCTTCAGAGAGTCTTAAAACAAGGTAGAATCTACGTTTGTGTATGTGGTTTTTTTCCTCCTCCCCAATAGACCTTGGATCAGCCAGTGATCTGTGAGTTTCTGTAGGAGTGAGGACATCAGTAAATTACACACTGGAGGATGCTCACCACTCGTTTCCATTTCTGCTTCCATTATCCAGTAATACCTGCAGCAGACCTTGATGCTGCTGTCTGTGTTAGGCACTCTGCAACAGTTTGAACACCAAACAAAGAGTGCAAATGCAAAAAATAACTTCCATAGAAGGGAAAGGAATCCTCAGGGGAAAAAAAGAAAATTACATTCCCCGATAACTCAAACACCCTTCTCAGTCAGAAATGTCCTGCTCCCCAGTGTCAGGCCTATGCAGGGGAGCTGCTGCAATCCCATTTCCCAGAACTGAGTTTGGCTTTTGGGGGGAAATCTAGCTACCTCCTACTGCAAAAGATGAATATCTATCGAGCAAAAGGGAGATAAGTTGCAAATGCAGAGGTATCAGTGAGGGATGGGGTACTGATGACTCCTTGGGCAGTCTGTACTGCATTTAAAGAACTAGACCATGTTCTGGTTGTGTAAAAAATACTTTTGAGGCAGAAAGCCCAGCCCTGCCCAGAGAAAAACTTACTGAGGGAGGAAGATTGAACATTATAGAGAGTTCTGCATCCCCAGACACCCAAAATCTAGCTTTAGATGTGAGGTCTTGGGTTTTATTCACCCTTGCTTATATTGCTGCTTGAATTATTAAACTAAATTGCTTTAATGATTTTGAGTTTTGCATTTCACTCCTCTCAGGCAGCTGATCCCTCATCTGTTTCAGTAGTTTGGCAAGGCAAGCACTGAAGGTCAAACATCTCCCCAAACCCTCTTGGCACCACATAACAAGGCTGGGAAACTGCAAAGAGATAGTATCTGATACTGTCAACCCTGACATTCAAAAGTCTGGAACCAGAGCTTACCCCAGGGAACAGACTGCTGAGATTTCTGTGCTGTTTGCATGGACGAAGGTGAATTGAAACCAAGGGCCAGATCAGAAGGTGACAAGGCCTAAGTTGATGTAGAGACCTACAAAAATCATGTCAGACATAGAATTTGTGGCTTGGAAGTTTCCTGACATCAAGGTGTGCCTCTTTCCATTGAATCTGCAGCTAGTATTTAGGATGGATGGAGACCCTTCACTCAGCAGTGCTGGGTTAGGTGTGAGGGAGCACAAGCATTGCTCAAACCCCAGGAGATCTGGCTTTGTCTTTTTCCTTCAGCACCCTACAGACATTCACAGCCAAAAGCCCAGGATCCCATGTGGTTCCAGAGGATGCCTGACAGGGAGAGATTTTGTCCCTCAGTTCTGAGTTTTCAACTCGTTTGTTTTTTTCTAGCCTTTTTCCACAAAGGAGTAGCTTTTGTCTTGATTTTAAACATCACGACTGCTTTAAAGGAACAAATCTCAAAAAACCTCAAAAAGTAATAATTCTCTGCAGTAACCAGGTCACTCCTACTTTCATAGCAGTTCTCAATCCCTGTTTATAAACCTACTCTGGCCTGGAGTGGTGATCACCTGGCAGAAGAGAGCAGTAATGCACTGACCCACCATCCCAAGCCATCTCTCGTTATACTGTGGAATGATAACACACTGCTGTGCTGAAATGTCATAATCCCCCACCCCCAAATCCCACTGATACCAAAGTCTGGCCACAAGATAGACCTGATTTAAAACACCTGCAGAGGTGAAACGTGATATGCCAATTGCCCTCCTGCACTCACCAGCCATTTGGTGTGGAAAGCAGTGACACTGAAAGCAGCTGACTTGTAGGAGTGGGGAGAAGAGCAGGAACCATCTTGCTACAGGGCACAGATTAAGTGTTAACTGATACCACACACTAAAAAAGCCTCGAGACAAAGACTTTGCAGTGATAAATGGTGGCTCCTCTTCCCTCTCAAGGTGTTCCCAGCTCCCTGTCTGATGCCAATCCCCCTCAGTCATCATGTTTTATTTTCCCACCCAGCTCTTTTCTGATTATCCTATACTGCACCCTTCTCTGTGTCTGCTAGGGACTGTATATTTGTGTGTCTGTCTTCTGACAGCCACTGGGAACTTCACTAGATATTACTGTTTAGGAAAGAGCTGTTGAATTTCCAGCTTGGATTTGTTTGTAGAACTAGGTCGCTGCTGTGCCAGGGGCTGCACAAAGGGCTCATCTCCCTTGTTCCTTCTCCCTCCATTCCAGAAGTGCACAGCAAGGCTGGGTTGTCCACCAAGGAGCTTCCCCATGGGAAGGACCCTCCTCAGCTGCACTGGCATTGAGCTGGCCTCCACTCTGGCTGACAGATCTCTCAGGAACAGGATGCTCTCTGGGCCCTGGTACATCCTTCCCTTGTCTAACACTACAACCCCCCCCCCAGCTCATCACCTTGTGTGTTGAGTCTCACCCACCACGTCAGGAGAGATGCAGACAATGCCCCATCCAGTTCTTAACATCTCAGGTGCTGTTTCCCTGGTGGATATTGCTCAAGTGAATTAATTTCACTACAGTTACAGGTAGATGCCCATCCCCTGAGGACACTGGGAACTGGTTTTACTGTTCTGCAGTGGTGTCAACCTTTGCTAGGACTAGTCCTCTGCATTACACTGATCTGTTTCTCACTTAATAGGCTTTGATTGATTAAGGATGTAACAGTTCCTCACACTACCACGAACCTTCTTGATCTTGGCATCACGAAAAATACCAAGACACTCAGGGAAAGATCTAAAAACCCAATAGCATATACCTCCATAATCAGGCCCAATAAACCCAGCTACTTTTGTTTTACTGGTACCAATATCTGCTACAAAACTGCATTATGAAAAAAGCAGGATTGTCTCTGTGGAAGGTGCTGTGCTCACTGCTGCTGGTTCTTGGGCAAATTGAAATAAATGAACTGTCACCTTCCCAAACCCAGACTGCTCATGGGCTAGACCTGTAACCCAAGCAGCTGGGCTCTGGGCCAAGCCATTGTTCCAGGGAGAGGACCATCTTCTCAGGACACAGCCTTAGTGGAATGAGGCTGTTCCTGCTATATCAGCCTGTTGCCTATGTCTCTGCAGTGTTACTTAGAGCCCTTGCAAACTCAGCACAAAGCTCCTGGGTCAACCTGGGTCCTGTCAAAGACCTTCTGGCTTAACAGTGGTCATGAGAAGATTCTCCTTGCTCCCAAGTACTGTGCTTCCAGCCATCCTGTGGAGTGTGAGAGGACGTACATTCCCATTCTCTTGGGATTTTCTGGGAACTGAGCACAGCTGGAATATCTCAGCAACTTCATTTGAAGGACTGGCATGCCAAAAGGATGAAAAGACTTGGTGTTAGCCCCTTATCTCTAAATCATTTTATTTCAAGCTGGGCTAAGGTAAGAGCAAACAATAGAAATACCTGATTGAATATGCAGTGTAGGAATAGATAATACAGTTCACAGAGATGTTTCTATAAATATGCTACTTTATAGTCTAGCAGGTTTCAACGTTTCTTTCACACTCTGTGATTCAGCTAATAAGCTGAGAGATGCTTCTCAGCCTTATTCAAGGACTCACACAACCCATTCACCATCTGGCTGCCTCACAAAAGTCAACCCGTGCATAAAGCCCTTCGCTCTTTTATAATTTAAGTTTCTTCAGATCCAAAGATTTCCTCCTCAATCAAGAAGGGTGTTGCAGCATCCTATCCCCACGCCCTGGCCTGGCCCTGCTAGCATTCCAAGGAGTGATGTCTTTTGGATATAGCCTAGGGCAATTTCTGTTTGCCCAGACAGTCAATAAAGATATTTAATGAATATTCCTGTGGTCAGGAGATAAATTATTAAGTCACTGTAAAAGAAAATTATCTTCCTTCCTGCAATGGCTGTAGTCAAATGGCAGAGTGAAGCCTCATTTTTCATCTTCAGATTCCACGGGGCCGTGTAAATTGACAACCACATTTTATGCAGCTAAATAAATGGTACTGATGCATGTGACCTATTGTTGTATTTTGATCAAGGCTACACTGGGATGTTAAGGAATTTGTGATTAATGAGCCATGAATTCTGGTTTTGAGGGAAACATCAGCAGGACAGTGCTAGTCCCACCCTGCCCCTAATCACACAACACCCCAGTTGGTGAGGTTCTTTATGGCCAATATGAGAATGCCATTAGAAAAATTTGATCTGAAGAGAGACTCAGCCCTGGAGCCTAACTGGACAGAGACTGGACAGTGTTCTTTGAACACTGAGTGCAGAGTAGCCCATTACTGGCTCTGGGGGCATTCCTCCTTCTTTGGCACATAATTTGCCAATGGATATCTTCTTCTATCTCACTTCTCAGGACAAGTCTTTATTCTCCAAGTCTTGGACTTTACTGTCCTTTCCCATTTTCAAAAGGTCATTTGTTTAATTTGTTGATAGGACTGTGCATCAGCTAGAGGAGTTTGCTCAGGGCCATGTCCATTCAGGTTTCTAATACCTCCAAGAATGGAGACTCCACAAACTTTCTGGGTGACCTCTTCCAGTCTACCCCCCCCCCACTCCTCATCCCCCAATCTCCTGCCTTCCAATAAAAATGCTTTCTCTTTTTTTAAATGGAATTTCCTTTATTCCAGTTTCTGTGATTTCTTTTTGTCCTGTCACTGGGCACTACCAAGGACACCTCAGACATCACAAGATGGCTCCCTCTTCTTTAATTTGTCCTGTGAGATAATTATGCACTTGGATAAGATCCCCATAAACCTTCTCTTAAGTCTGAATAATCCCACCTTTCTCAGGCTCTCCTCATATGTCAGATGCTCCAATATCTGAACCATCTTTGTGGCCCTTTGCTGGACTCCCTCCACTATGTCCATGTCCTTCTTGTACTGAGGGGCCCAGCACCAGATGCAGCACTCCTGACAGCTCTCACCAGCACTGGAGAGAGGTGAAAGATCACCTCCCTTGATCTGCTGGTGACACTACACCTCCTAATACAGCCCAGGAGGCTGTTGGCCTTTTTTTGCTACAGGGGCACATTGCCAGCTCATGTGCAACTTGATGTTCACCAGGACCTCTATGATTTTTTCTGCAAAGCTGCTTTCCTGCTACTTGCTCCCCAGCCTTTATGGTGCCTGGGGTTATTCCTCCCAAGGGGTAGGACTTGTGGCATTTCCCTTTGTTGAACTTCACAAAGTTCTCTCAGCCCATTTCTCCAGCCTTGTTGTCCCTCTGAAAGGTAACACAACCCTCTGGTCTCCCAGTTTTGTGTTCTATGCATAATATAGGACACCCAGAAATCTCACACAGGACATCTCAGTTCTAGACCAGAACAGTGAAAATCAGATATCACAGAGAGTAACTTCAGGGATCTAAGTTCCTTATTAGTTCTGTATCTGAGAACTGCTCTCCCTGTCATATCTCGTTATCCTCCACTGCTCACTGAAAAGACCATATTTAAATATCACAGCCCTGATACATACACTTTATTTCAGCCTCCCTGTGTGTTGATATTATTAGTATTGATTTTCTCAGATTTTGCAGCAGAAGTGGTGAAGGGGTCTCTCTGCCTCACCTCTCTGCACAGCACTCCACTCACACATCATTGCTTTTGCAAATATGAAAGCTCCATCCCAGTTCTCCACACACCACGAAAATTTACCAACAATGAATCTTGAAAAGAAGCCACCTTACAGCTCATGTCTTTTTTTTAAAAGCTGTTTGCTCGGGTTTGTATTTGTCTCATTGCCTTGATTTTGCTGGTTGAGGTTTGTCTCTGCAAGGAGGCAGAGAGATTGTGCTTCTTCCCTTACAGCTAATCAGACAAGGACAGCATGAGTGTGGATGAACACTTTGGTGAATCTAGGGCATGTTTCTCTGCCTCCTCTGCCCTTTGCAGGAGCTCCACTAGGAGGACCTCATTAAGAATTTTTATTCCTGGCAGCTTCAAGCCATCTGTTGCTACAAAAGAAAGTGCACATTGAAAAGATTTCTTCTCAAATAGTTACTAAACAGATGGTGCTGTCTGGTGTTTGAGGTACCCCTGGAGGGTGGTCAGTGTTCAAACAGGACCTGTCTAGCCAAACATTTTCAGTCATGGTTTTTGCTAAAACATATTTAGCCTCAGGATCTGGCCAGATCCTGGTGGATGTCAGCTGAATCAATTAAATGCCTTCCCTGGAGCTTGAACAAGACTCATGCTCCTTCTAATTTTCTTCTCAACAACGAAAGTGGTCTCAACCAAATTATTTCCAGCACTCAGAGGTTCGTAGTGTCATGAATCACTGCCCACCTCACATGCTGTGGTTTCTTTTGCACTACAGGAAAAGGCATTGTTCCTGTATCTGGAGATGGGGCTGGGCCAAGTGGGTTTCTGTCTCACTTTTCTGATGGGTTGTTCTGCAGGCCAAGAATCTGTTTTCCACTCCCTGTTAGACCCAAGGGGATCCTTTAACCCTTCCTGTGATGGGATAAAATAGTAGTAGGACCTGAGAGCCCAGCTAGTGCCTCTCTCTCTGGAAGGCAGGCTCAGATTAGACTTAAACTAATCACTATAATTAATGCCATTGTTTGGTTGAGGATCCCCTCCCACAGATAGCATTCACAACCTTCTCTGTCAGCCCTTAGATAGAACCACTGGGAAGGTGGTGAGCACCACAACCAGCTTTCCTCCAAGATTGCCTAGAGGCAAACAAGCTCAGTGATCAGAGTCACTGTTCAAAGCACAAACCAGTGGCTATTTCACATGGGACTGATGGGAGGGACATTGCACAGGACCTCTGTTAACAGAAACAGTCACAGGATGGCAGATGGAAGGGCTGGGAAAGAAGGGGAAGCAAAGAACTACTAACAGTATGAACCTGAGAGAAACAAGGGGAGATATGGTGTTGCACTGGTTGCAGAAAAGGTTATGAAGTGAAGAAAGACACTGATACCTGCTATGTTTGGAGAGTGGTGCATTGTACATTCATTAGAAAAAAATCAGACTCTGTAGAGAAGCATATGGATAAGTCTGTAATCAATCAGTAATAAATATATCAATAAAATAAGACTGAATGTAGTAATAAAAACATGAAGGTAATAAATTCAGCACAGTAAGAACAAGACCAAAGGGACAGGAATACACCAGACTTCCTGGGCCCAGCAGCAGGACAGACTGTTATTTGCAGAACACAGAAATTCTGCTACTCTTCCTTTTGGTGGAAAGAAGCTGGCCTATCACTAAAGTAGAATGTGTAGAGGCTTTGTAAGGTCAGATCCACTGACTTAATGGTGAGGAAAGAGCTACAGATGCCTTTACAAAGTCCTATGGAGATTTTAATCCAGTCATTTTCTTCCACATTAATAGCAGAGACATTGTTACTGAAATTTTGGCCCGACTTGGAAATGGGAAAA
The DNA here is from genome assembly GCA_020745705.1 of Hemiprocne comata. Classification (NCBI taxonomy): domain Eukaryota; kingdom Metazoa; phylum Chordata; class Aves; order Apodiformes; family Apodidae; genus Hemiprocne; species Hemiprocne comata. The sequence goes on from CM036587.1 coordinate 160,329,546, forward strand.
AACAGATATTTATGGGTATGACCCATTTAAAGAATAGGTTCCAGGTTTGCCACATGAAGAAAGGGAAAAAAGATATCTCCATTTCTTTCCCAAGTCACAGGCAATATCCTCCTCTTATCCTTTTCCTTCCTGAAGGATCCTAAGCTTTTGTGAACGCTGCTGGGGCAAACATGCACCTCAGAGAACAAAAACTATTGTTAGAGAGAAGAGTGGTCTTACCTGTAGGAATTGGTCTTGGATTGAGGAGAGTGAGAGTGTGTTTTCCAGCTGTGTGATCAGCATGCACCCTTCAGAAATGTAACTTAGCAGTTTGTAAAATTATAAATCTAATATACTCCTTTTAATTTCCATTTTGTCTTCTTTTTCCCCACCTAGATTTTAATAAGGATATGCCTTTTCATTTAAAGGGTTAGGACTGCAGTGCACACTACTCCTACTAATGAGAATAACAACAACTTCAATAGATTACCATGTGTATTTTCACTTTTATTAGAGAAGGCAAATCAATGCATTTTAAGTTTCAGGGCCTCTGACTTTCTTAAGGTACTCCACACCTTTCCCTGAATCAGTAAGTCTATAAAAATCAGCTTTCCTTGCATCCTGTGTGAGACATGAGGCCAGACTAGATGGTTTCCTGAGGTCCCTTCCAAAGTGAATGACCATGTGAACCTATTCTATTCTTGCATTTGGCTAATGGTGCTTGGGCTAGATGTCTTATTTGAAGGGGTGTCTCCTTGTCTGGCTGTTGTGGTATCAAAGGTCTCCAATTACTGAAGTAAATAGTAAACACAGAGTTCAGTGAAGTGTACTGTATGAGTCAGCCAAGGGCAATACTAAAACTGAGGAGAAGGAAGCCATGGGGAAATTTGGATTCCCTATTCACTATAATCTGTGGAATAGCAGACTGATCTGAAAAAGGATGCAACAGAAGGAGCATTGTTCCAGATACCTGAAATACAGACTAGGCTGAAAACACAGTGCAATAGGAAAAAAAAATGAGGCTTCTTGAGGTGTCCATGACAGGGAACCAAAAAATAACAAAATAATTTAGGTTGGAAGTGGAACTTGATCATTCCACCTCTAAATAAAGCAGAGCCAACTTTAAAGTTAGGTCAAGCTGCTGAAGAGCTTTTCCAGTCAGGCTTTGATCATTTCAAGCTTGGTACTGGGGCAACATGTTCTAGGGTTTGTCCATTTTTGCTGTTATTCTTTTTTTGCCTAACACCTAATGCTTGTGTCTGTTGCTGCTCATCTTTTTGCTGAACAGCCCCAATGGGAGCCTGGCTCCATCTTCTCCATAACCACCCATATCATGTGGGAATGCTCCCATCTTTTTAGCACCTTTTAGCTCTACTGAAAGCTGAGTTGCACTAGGCTAAAACAAAGGGACAAATCGAGCTCATCCTGTGGACTCAGAGAGTGGTGAAATTTTCTCATCCTCGTTAAAACAACTCTTCAATGTCCCTGCATCATTTCCTAACTTGCTTTTTTTTTTTTTTTTTTTTTTTTACAAGTGGATCTCAGCATTGCCTTTCATGATGCAGAGAAAAAGAACTATTTAATACCTCACATCCCAGCATCTACTCTTGGTACCTCACTGGGAAATTGCCATGGAAACAAGGAAAGTTTGAAATAAAAGCGACTACTCTCTCTTTCTTATTTTTCAGTAGGGACTTCAAATTTACTGCGGTATAAAACAAGCCGTGTACTATCTGCTTATTGAAAATTGACTGCAAATCTTTCTTTTCTGTCTTCTGGAGTTCTAAATCAGTGTCATGGCATATCCCTCAGAAGCATCCTTAGAGGTGGTGCATAAGTTCATGTAGCTTCCCGTCCAGAAGTTAAGTAGATGAGAAATATCATTGCCCTTCAGCCATGGATGGCACAGATAAAGAACAGACTGAACCAAAGTGGAAGGCAACATGTACTGGGGACAAGCAGAGCTGTGAGATCAGCTACTGTGTCAGTCACACAGCTTCCCAGCTATCTTTTGGAAAAGGTTATTTTTTTATATATGATAGGAGTGTGTAAGAGTCTACACAAACTCACCAGCATCATTTTTTCCCTCTGTGGTCGCTTTCTCTGTGAATGAATTGAGTCAAGCACCCACTGAACTGGAGAGTTGAGTCCTCTGTTTGCAGAGGCAGCAGCATGAGCCTCCCAGCTGATGTGACTGTGATTTATTCAGCCTGCCTTCTAATAAGGGGCACCAGAGCATGGTTTTCAATAAAGCTGATGGAGATAAGTAGTTACAACTTCTAAGTCAGCCAGCTGGAGGAGGCAAAGGGTCTGTGTACAGCACCATTTCTCCCTGCTGACTGCTGAGGTCTGTAAAGGAACTCTCATCTCACTTCAGTTATACACCACAGCAGAGACCTAAGTCTATCTAAGAAGGTGGCTAGAAGGAAGCTCGTTTCTTTTCACATCCTCTATCTCTCTCATTGTATTGAAATGTCAGCTAAGGAAAACTTCTGGCATCATTTTGAATGCTGGTTTTATGACCCAGGCAATTGCCTGTCAACAGCCTGTCTCTCTGAGGTGGGCTATTGCTCTCTGCACTAGTGTTAGTTTTGTGGCCCATAGGGAAATTCCTCCTGACTTGAGGAGATAGTCCAGACCCACCACTGAGCCTTTGGCAGCTTCCCAGGGGACAGACATGATGTGGCAACACTGATGAGTGCAGTTGTTTCTCTGCTCTTGATTTGCCCAAGCCCTTTCCCAATTCAGTGGTCAAAGAGCTTACGTCTCTTTATAGATTTCCACAGAGTCAGGTTGGCAAGGAGAGGCTGACTCACAAATGTTCTGAGGGACAGGGTTTCCTCTTCCTCTAGGAGTAGAGGGAACAACCCAGCTCCCTCTGTCTTTGCAGGCAACTCACGAGGCTGCAGCCACCACAGGGCCATCCATCTCCTTCATGACTTTGCCTTCCCCTGAGCTCTTACAGGGGAGAGCTGCTCGGGCAGCAGTTGCAACCAGATTGTGTTTTCTTTTGCTGTTTCTCTGGTAATCAGGCAGCTACACTAATAATCATGTCCTTACAACCCCAGCTCCTGCTTATCACAGCCACCTTTGAGGAGGAAAGCACACTGTGCTGTTCACTCAGCCGTCCGTCACTTTGCCATCCTGAATGATTAATGTCTACCTACCAGAGCCTGCACACAGCTCTCCCCAGGAGGCAGTGAAGCTGCACGTTTAGCATTTTGGGCCCAGTGGAAGATAAGTATGAATGTGGAATCATTACTGGGGAAGTTCAGGGTGCTACAAAAATGTCCACGAGAGACTGTGCTCTGCAGGAGATTTATTTTAAGCGTGCTTAGATTATGCTTCATTGAAGCTTCCTCCTAATTCATGGAAACTTCCACTGTGTCCATCTGGTGTGACAGATCTGTTGTCTCTGGAGATGCATTGTTGATACTGAGGGACTATATTCAAGTAGCCATTGTCACAGAGTCACACAGAGTCACAGGGTGGTTGGGGTTGGAAGGGACCTCTGAAGTTCGCTGCTGTTGTATCTGTGGGAAAAGTCTTAATTCCAGGTGTTATGCTGATTAAAACAGAGACCCACAGCCTTGTTCAGGCAGGGAAGGACCTCAGGAGGTCTCTCAGCCCAAAGTCCTTCCTCAGGTTGGGCCAGTGCTGAAGTCAGACCAGGTCGTTCAGGACTTTTTCACTTGGGTGCTATAGTGGGTTAACCTTGGCTAAGAGACAAACTCTCACTCAGCTGCTGTCCCACTCCTAGTCCTCAATAGGACAGGGTGGAAAAATAAGAAAAGAAATCTTGTGACTCAAGATAAGAACAGGAAGATCACTTACCAGCTACTTTCATGGGAAAAACAGGGTCAAACCAGGGGAAAGTAATTTAATTTCTTGCCAATTAAAGGAAATTCAGATGGGGAGAAAAAAACTAAAACACCACCTTCCCCCTATACCTTTGCCCTATTCCCACCTTCCCCCCTTCCCTGCAGGGCTGCAGGGGATCCCTGCTCCAGGCCTGCAGCACCTCCTGCCCTCTTCTTCTGCCTGGGCATAGACACACAATCCAGATGCTAGATCTTCACCTGCTGTGGACAATTTCTCTCCCACCCTTTTAATCCCTGTGGTGCCTTCCTCACACGTGCTTTCCATTTTTGGAGTAGATTTTGAATTATGATCTCCACAAACAGCCCTACAGTGGTGTTCACTCCCTCTCTGGCAGTATCTACCTGCTTATGAGTACTTGATGTACTGGAGCAGAATATAGGGGTATTTTTCCCCATTAATTCACAGTAACACACCCAGGAGAGCAGTGCATATTAGCATATTAGTTATAATCACTCTGGGGGAGCAATTTGCCTTGGTTTTTCCCATGTACAATGCCAAGCTGAATGGCCCCATTTTTTTGCTTGGCAATAAGCAAAACTGCAGTCAAAAATAACATGTAATCATGAATATAACACCAAAGTAAGAATATGAGGCATTTTTCCTAGTCTGTCTGGGTCTGCCTTGAAGAGACGTGTGTTTAAAACAACTTTAGAATCATAGAATATGCCAAGCTGGATGGGGCTTGTAAGGATCATAGAGTCCAACTCCCTGCTCCTTGCAGGACTCTCTAAAACTAAACTGTATGACTGAGTGCATCATCCAGATGTTCCTTGAATTCTGACAGGCTTGGTGCCATGACCACTTCCCTGGGGAGCCTGTTCCAGTGACTGAACACCCTCTCAGTGAAGAACCTTTTCCTAAAGTCCAATTTGAACTTCCCCTGACACAGCTTCACTCCATTTCCTTGTGTCCTGTCACTGGTCACCAGAGAGAGATCAGCACCTGCCCCTCCAATGCCTCTTAATTCTGCTGGTTCCTCAGAAGGGCTCGTTGACTTTCTTTGGGCATTCCAATCCTGCTAAGAGCTCGTAGCACTTGAAATGTAAAGGATGTCTCTGATCCTGACCAGAATGGAGTTTGAGCAAGCTTCAAGCTTCTGAAGGTCTTTGAGTGGATGTAGGAGTAAACCAGTTTCCTACAGAGACTTAACTAGAGTGGAGCAGGCCAGACAGTTCCCTCGTGGTGGGAATATGAGATCGAATAAATGTATCTGTGTCAATTTGTCAAGCAACATACACTCCATCACGACTGGAAAAAACTCCACACAGCATGGCCATTGGCTGAGGAGAGACCTAAGGCCAGGTTTTACAGCTCACCTGATATGTGATAGCTTGTTAAGGCATTAACTTCATGATGGATGTGAACCCTTGTGATATCTCTTTGGCTGTGTGAAGTCTGGAGAGCTCAAGAACGCCTCCAAACCATCACGTCCTTCAGCTGTTCCACTGCAGGCCCAGACACACAAAAGACAGTGCTTTTTTTACTGCAGCTCAAGGCTGCAGAATAACTTTGTCTGTAGAACTCAATCAGACCTGGTTTATACCAGATTACCCTAAGGAGCACAGGGAAGTCACGGCAAATTTGATACTACAAGAAACTAGATGGTTAGTCAATGGTGAGACCTTTGATTCATCAACATGGCATGGATTTAAATGATAAAAAGGCAGGCCAAAATCATCTTGAAAATATCCAACTGCAGTTGCTATGGTCTGTGTTTGGGATTCCACTTAACAAGTGGGCTCCAAGAGCTCTTCCTTTTACTAAAACAGCGTCTGGTCACCTGTTGTTCTTCTTGACAGTGGATCAGCATGACTTGATTGACTTGCTTGCATTTGGGAATCCTGACAAGACCATGTCTTGCAAAGCTGTGTTGGCCTCCAAGCTGTTGCAAGAAAGGGGAGAATGTTCACTGGACAAGAAACTCGGTGTGATTTGCGTTCTAGAGTTCTCTCTCTCTCCATCCCTCTCCCTCGGGAAAGCAGACACTAATCATTGCCTGTAACAGCACTGGGTGATTAATTTAAGTGATTTAGCACCTGGGGATTCACCTTCACACAGAGATCGATGGTTGGGATGTTTCCTACATTATTACCCTCACAGCAATTACCTCCCACAGATACTTGCTCTTGTGCTAATGAGCCAGAAGCTATTATCACCCACATTCACTGTCTACATGTTTCACAGTTGCAGGGGGGCTCTTCCATGGGGACCCCATCTCCTGGGCAGGCAAATTTACAACATGAATGGAAACATCTTTTCTGCAGACATTTTGGGAAGGGAAAAAAAAAAACAACAAAACAGGCAAGTTTTATTAGCATTAGGAAGAGAAGTGTATCATCTGCATGAAATCAGAGCCAAGGAGAACAGAATGGGGCTGTCAGTGACGTGAACTGAGATTTACCTGCTCAGTGCGAGTGGCCCAGACAGACCAGACAGGTAGAACAAGCAAGGTGTTATAACTTGCACCAGTTTGCTGGGTTGACTCAAATAAGCAAAGTTCAGCCCCAGTGTAGGCTGTGCTGAGGTTAAACTGCTTAGTGCAATGCTGAAAAATTTAAGGTGAGCTCTCTTATTCAGTCTGACTAGTTAAATAATTCCAATTCTATTATGCGCTGCTCTGCCCTCTCCCTTCTTTTTCACCACATCCATATGCAGCTGACTCCTATCTCAGTGATGTTGGCTTTTACACTACTACCCAATACTTTGGCTCATACCATTCCACAATCTCTTGGACCAAAAAATAGATTAATTTCACCCCTCAGTCCAAATATTCCTCTTGTTTACAGTAGTATAAATTCAGCGAGCTGATACCAGATTTATTCTGAAAGGCAGAGTCCACACCATGATAGTCAGAGCTCAGGCACAGTGTGGGAAGAGACAGGCTGACACAGAAATACAAGCTGGGATCACTTGTACTGTGCAGTCTTTCACAACAGCAACATGAGTCTAGAGTGGAGGGAGGTTTCCATCTTGCTCCATCTCTGCTCCTTGATTCCTTCTGTCTCTTGGGAAAATTATTTCAACTCTAAACTTCAAAGACAGACACTGGGACAACTTTCCCGAAGAAATCTTAGAGGAGCAGGGTGATTGCAAGTCTTAGCAGCTTCCTTTTTATACCTGTACTTTCTTACATTTTATCAAGTAGGAATAAAGAAAGAAAATAGCACTAAATGTGAGCATCATCCAGAGGCATATCTCATAGTTTGAGATCAAGGTCACCCATATTGTGAGGTGGCCTCTTTCCCTCTCACTTCTGGGTAAAACACATCAAACCTCTGTCCTAAACCTCCACAGATGTTTCAGCATCTTGCAGTTTGTCTCTGCACCTTGCTGCTCAAAATGCAGCTGGTGACACTCATCAGACACTACAACAGTGAAATGCACAATAAAAGCTGTTACTCATGATGCACTGTGCTGCACAGGTTGCCAGAGGATAGTGCAAACTGTTCTTCCTTGCTTGAAAAGTCAGCTGCTGGCTTTTGCCTAGAGAAGGACACCAGATTTAGCTGACTATGAGCTGACACACTGAGGAGATGCTCTTCCTGCCCCATGGCACCAGTAATCATAGAAGAACAGAATCATAGAATGGTTTGGGTTGGAAGGGAGCTTAAAGATCATCTAGTCCCACCCACACTGCATGGGCAGGGACACCTCCCACTAGACCAGGTTGCTCCAAGCCCCATCCAACCTGGCCTTGAACACTTCCAGGAAGGGATCAAGGTCCTCTTCCAGCAGATAAATTCAAAGTGGAAACAGGTCAAGGGTCAGGTGTGAAATTCCCTGTGATCAAGAAGCACCATATGTTTTCCTGTTATTTAATCCAAGGCTAATGTCACAGCTTTTGGAAATACCCAAGTTCATTCATATGACCTGAACTTCCAGTGTGAAACTGGAGTCTGTTGTGACAAAGGCCATTAGTGTATGAGGTATGTAGGAGCAATGTGGCTATAAAAGGGTTTTTTTCTTCCTGTCGACCTTGGCTAGGAAGTGGAAGGGAAAGATTAACCTCCAGGCAGCATCCATATAGTCTGAGGTGGTTTCCATCTCTAGCATTTTCACCCTCTTAGAAACCAGGTGACACAGTCCCACCCCAGCCAGACCCAGAACAAATCATCATAGTGCTAAGACAGGGCAGCTCATCTGAATCCATATCAAGTGTTAAAGCCAAGAGTTTCCATTAATAGTCACTATGTAAGTGGCACAGTACATTGACTTCATCTATAGGAACATTTTCTTCCTTTCCTTCAGAAAGCAAAATTTCCCAGCAGTAAAATGCTGGAGCCAAGGGGAGTCTGAATATAAGCAACAACTAGTCTTTTATAGCTCCTTCAGTGGCTGGACTTGGACTGAAACGCTGATTGCAGGGCTACCAGAGCTCTTGTTTCCTGCCTTTTAATCAAGTAACTGCTTTTTTCTGGCTCCGAAGATCCTAGAAAGATTGCTTTCTTTTTTTCCTAAAAAACTTTTTCACAGTTTCTTTTTCTTTAATAACGGAAATAAAAATATTTCCTTCTCTCAGTTACAAACGTTTTGTTTTCTGTTTAATTGGGTATTGCTCTGTCCTGGGAGAGTGAGAATGCACAACAGGGAGGGGTTCATTTACCTTTTCTGCACTGCTCATTATTTTGTGCACTTCCAGTACAACCCTCTCACTTGTCCCCTCTCCAAAGCCACTGTTCTTAGAGTGGGCAAGCTGAAGACGTTGCCTTAGGTGAGAAAGATGCAGAAGTTTGGTCACAGCAGGATTACAGACACAAACCAGTTTTCAGCAACTGAAGTACTGTGTTTGCTGTCAACTGAGCAGCTGATGTGTCCTGAGCAGGCTCTTCTATCTTGCTGCAGGATGTTTATTTGGTTCTCTGAGACAGGACCCAGGCACAAGGCAGCTGCAAAACCCTGAACAACCAGGGTTCTGTGACTTTGGTTCAGGTTTATAATATATTTGTATGACTGTAGATGAGAGATTGGAGGGTTGTTTCTGCATTATTCTTTTTTTCCTCATTCCCTGAAGTTAGACTTCTCATGGTTGTTAGGAAAAGTTCAGCACACAAGGTCTTCTTCAAATTCTTCTGGGCACGCCACTGCACTACCTGGAGCCTGTTACAATGTGGTCTTCTAGTCTATATTATTGATTGCTTAATTAATTACTCTAAAAGGCTTTTTTTTTTTTTGCTTGCAAAAGGGATGGACAGGATTCAACAACACTTTGGCTTGTCTATGCGTGCTACATAAATCGAGATGATAAAATATGCTGGCAAATACTACTCCAAAAAGAAAGAAATTGTTCATCTCAGTGGCTAACAGGGATGTTTCCTCATGCAGCAGAGAAAACGCATGTGAGATTTCTTGGTATATTTATCTCCATTGTTAAAGCTGTTTTTCTTCTTTCTGTGCCATAAGAACTCCTTTCTTCAGGATCAGAAAATGAAGTTTTTACAAGTATTTTGTTGTTGTTGTTTTAATGTAGGCTGAGGGGACTTGATGATCTCAGAGGTCTTTTCCAGCATGAGTAATTCTGTGTGACTAAATCTAGGGTGTATGTAAGACTGACTGCATCCCAACACACAGGATATGTTGGCTCTTCACTCATTGGTGAGTCTCAAGCACAGCAAGAATGGATGAAGGCTACAACAAGCTAATCTCACTCTCATTATAACACAGAACAGTGATTTCTACCAAGTACTTTCTGTGTTAAGGCAATGATTTCTTCCTGTATGAGTGCACAGGGTAGCTGATCTCTGTTTTATCCCTGCATGTCATGGCAAATTTGCTGCAACTTCTATTTTTATTCTAATGGCTAACTATTCTTGCCATTCATGTAGACATTTTCTTTCATCTAGGCTGCTGGAAGGGAATATAGAACTGTCACTCTGCAGCTGGGATCAGCTTCTGGCCACAGCATTGTCAGGAAAAGAAAAAATAAAAGAAAAAAAGAGAGTATACTTCCTATTGGTGAGATGTTTCTCAAATGTGAAATATCAGCTCTGGAAACTTTCAGAATTTTTCCACGAGTAGCAGTGTGTAGAAATCACATATTAGGGGCACATTGAGATCCTGGACCCGACTTCACTCGTGACTTACCTGGATGGCAACAACCATGCAAGTTGCTCCATCTCAAATGAGAAATGGTGCTTGTGCCTCACAGCAACACCTGCCAGTGAAGACTGGCACTGACACCCACTTCCCCTCATTTGCCAGGAAGCACTAGCTTAATATTTTTGTGAGTGAAACACTGATCTCCTCAATCCAGGAGAAGTTATGCTGTTCCCTTTGGTATAGTAAGATCTTGCCCTTCAGCTCCACAAAATCAAGGTGGGGGTAGTATCCACAGCTAATTCCAGTCCACCATGCACTGACTCTGCCCTTATGTCTCCCCTACACTCTTTCCTCTTGCTTATTCTGTAGTCTTCAGGGAACAGCATGGTTGGGTATTTGATGAAGGTTCATACTTCACTCTGCACATACTTTTGTCAAAAAAAGCTTTTATTGCAATGCAAAATATCTTCTGTATACGACATCTTTCTCCCACCCCCCCCCCCCCCAACCCCCCCAGCCCCCTTTAAATTTAATGAGTAATCCTTTCTGGGTTTGTACATTGTGATTCTTGGGTGTATGTATGAATATATATACATATTTATATATCTATCAATCTATAGATGTTATATTAATACAATCATATATAAATCTGGACTTATACCATTTTATATATATATATATACATATCACTAGATATATGTGTGTGCATATACATATATATACACACATGACATATACACTATATACACATATATGCACACACATACATATCGTATCATCATAAACATCTGTTGGTTGTCAAGGGACTTTTCTTTAACAAAATAAGTTCCATCAGTGGATTTTACTTCTGTAGTGCAATGTTACAGGAAGTTCAACATTTCCACATTCAGTATAAAAGAAACAATATACATTTGAAAACGTGCCATAGGATTTTTAATGAAAAAATTAGAAAAGTGCATTATTTTACAACACTACAGTAAATGATTCTTTTTTTTTTTCTTCTTCTTCGTTTTTTTTTTTTTTTTCCTCTGTAAAGACATTGTAAAATATATACAGGGTTGCTTAGTGCATTCATTACAAAAGAAAGATGCAATCCCTTGCATAAATTACATATTGTACAGGGGTTCGCTGTCTGCTTGGACTTGTAAACATTTGTGTGATACAGTTTTCATTCTTTACATAAGCTGCAATACATCTTATTTTCATTTGACTGTTGTTGCATTCTAACTCCAGCACGGCATTCTAAGGCCATGTGTGAAGGCATCCTCTCCCACTGTGGAGGAGGCCAGAAAAAGAAATGAAAACACAAAAAGAGTCTTTAATTTGGTTCTTCGTAATCAAGTTATCACTGGTTTAAGGAATCGCATCTCGACCTGCTCTTTCTCCTTTGCTAGGACCAGCTCAACAACTATGTTGAAGTTAGAGGTCTGAGCAGAGAAAACAGCTTCCAGGAGGTCAATTCCCAGTGCAGTCTCCACAGCCAAGCAGCTCCTCTTTAGAGATGACCGTGCTCCTAATGCTCTGAGTGCTGCACAGAAAATAGATCAACCAGGGTAGAAATTTAGAGAGTTTTGCTCTGTCTCAGGCTGTTGAGGGCCTTTAGAATGCCGTCAGGACACCACCGGTAAGTCCGCGTATGCACATTCAAAGAAGTACAAAAATGCACCAAAAAGTGTCAAGAGATCCAGAAGAGACACAGCATCAACACACACTCACAAACACACACATACACGCACGCTTCTGTCTGAGCAGGAAAGCTCAGTCTCCAAAGTAGGAACCACAATTTAATTTCGACACGTACGTGTGTTTGGAAGAAATCCAAGAATTTCCCTATAAACTCCTTAGGTCCCAAATTGAACACTTTTATCCCTGTTTCTCGTAGATGAACAGTTTTTTGAAGTAAGAAATTGCACCTTGAAGAGACAGTATCCACATTCTTTTGGCCTCCTGGAAACAACGTCAAGTCCCCCTCCCATTCCTCATTGACCTATCCAGCTCCAAATAATTTCCTTTGCCATCACATCACTAGGATCAAAAGTTTTAGCCAATGCTCCTTGATGGCAACAAACAGCCACACAGATCTTAATAAGTCAAGGGAAAAGGAAAAAGAAAACGTTTTTTTCTTCCACAGTTCACTCCTGACCTTGCAAGAACGGAACAGATGGGTTATTGGTTGTATAGCATATTATAGGAAATTTACATTCTGTAAAAGAAAGACAGATTAGGTTTGCATTCTAAAGAATGAGCCAGTTTCTCATAATTTCTGCTGATCAGTTGTCAAAATGGTTTGTAGTAGGCAGGACTCTTTCTGAAGCATACACTGGTCCTCATCTCATACTGGGTCAACCCAACAGTACTTACACCCAAAAGAACTTTATGTGGATTAGCCAAATTTGTTAAAGTCCAAAAAAGCAGTGCTCAGAGAGGCACCCAGGAAACAACTTAATAAAGCCAACTGCTAGTTGAACAGAGTCTTAAACCTGCTGTAACCTGGACCTTGGGATCCCTCTCTTGTTAGGCAGGTTGTATATTTGTCCTCCAAGATCAGAATAATACTCCTGCACTAACAACCTATACTGGAAGTATCTGCCACAATGTAAATGCAGCTGAGCAGTCAAAAAGGAGATAAACTGGCACGACAAGGTCATTAAGTTGTGTTGACCATACCAGTTGTGTTGGTCAGTGATGGCCACACCAGACTCTGCTGTACTAATCTTCCCAGGAAAATAAAAAGAGCCCAGTAGCTATGATGAAGAGGAATTTCCTGCTGCTGCCTCAGACTGCAGCATCTGCCCATGCTGGGAATTGAAAAGATATGCTAAAAAGGAACAATATGGCATCCATCTTTTCTGGGAAACATGTGTGACAGTAAGGAATTCTTCAAAGAAAAGAGAAGTCACATGGAAAGAGAAGTCACATGGAAAGATAAGTCACATGGAAAGATAAGTCACCGTAGAGCAACTGGGGTTTAGATGCTGAAGAACATGAAAGTACAGTGAAGATAAAAAATTCTCCACAACAACTAAGAGGGCATTGCAAAAAGGACCTCACATGGATGTCTTTGTTCCTGTGTTGCACTTGGCCGATCTTTTGGCAAAACGACAGCTGCCAGAGCAACCAGAAGAATTTGGCCAGGTTCTGGAGGCCATAGCCATGATTAATGGCTGTGAGCTGCCTCACAGATCCCTTTGGATGGCTGGCACGAAGATAATGAGATGTGCCCACTGCTGCGTGCTGAACAAGAAAATCCAGTTCACCCACCTCCCTGTTCAGAAGGGGATCTCGGAAGAGCTTCACATCCGAGAGATCAGAGAAATGTGCTTGGTACTTTAAAGGAAACATTAGAAGAATTGGCTACAGAGCTATCTGAAGGTCCTGTCACCAAAGTTCCTTGTCTTGGTTCCTAAGGAGAATGCTGCCCTGAGCTCCTGCCTGGCTGTGCAGGTTAGAAATTAGCCCTGTTCTCCATCACCCTCACTCAGAGGCAAGGAAGAAATCCAATCGTTTGCTCTGCCTTTTCTAACCTTGCTCAGGGAGGGACTGGGAGAAGGATATGCCATAGCATCAGTGTTCTCAGCAGCCCAGCTTAGGACATAGAAATGCAGCTGTATCTTCCTCATTTCCTAGGTAGTCCAGACATGTTTGGATGTGTATCCAGCAACACTTCTTCCTAGAAGCATAATCTGTCCTAGACAGCACAACTAAGACACTTTGGCCATTGCACCAAATGGGTACCAGAACCACCCTCCACCCTGAAATACAGCCCCTTGCTCATCCATCTGCATCATCCCATCTCTCTAAGACACAACACCAGTTCTTTCCTCTACAGGTAAGACAAAATCAGGCCCAAAGCCTATCTCCACAAAGACATTTAAGCACCTAATTAGTTAAGAATGTCACTGCTCTTGACATTGGATCTGGGCTAAAATCCTTTCCTAAATACTTCCATGACCAGCTCCAGTTAATGTGCCAAGATGATACTTGTCAATAGGACAGCTGTGGCATGACCCCATGTCAGCAGGGATATTACCAAACAGGCCTTTTGGAAATCATTTTGTAGACTTGCAATTTCAGCCTCTGGGAGGCCAGAATAATTTACACACACTACTTCAGCTAATCTAATTAAATACTGTTATCAGATTAATTAGCCTCTTAACAATAATTATGATTAAGGAGCTGCATACTCATGCTGTAGGAAGAGCCAGCAATAATGAATTTATGTCATTTATTTAAAGGTCAATTTTGATTATGTTTTGACATGTAGGAACTGGCCAAACACAGTCAATATGAAGAGGTTTCTTTGCTGTATTGTGACCTCCTGAACCCAGCTGGAGAAGCTTAGCATTTCCCACACATTCCTACAACACAGCTCTGGGAAGATGCTATCAAAGATGGGCAAGGATACCACAGTCCAGGTCTTTCTGAGCCACAGTACAGATTTTCTGCAGGCACTAAGAAGGATAGTGTAACAGATCTCTTCCAAGGAACAGGAGAGAGAAGGTACTCTAGAAAATTTTCCCAGCTTCCTGCTTGACACCAACATTGGTAACGTGATCTCACCAACAACAATCCACTCCACCATGAACCAACCATGGTCCATTCTTCCTACACCTCCTGCCACTCCTGCTTAGGAGGCTGCTGGCAGATGACCAGCAAATGGACTAAAGCCAGAAGACCCATGGCTCTTCCTTAATTTGAAGCCATGTCACAGACCTTGCCAATGATCTGCAGACATTGAGCCAAACCACTGTGTCTCTCTGCTTGCTCATGTCATTTGTGCTGCCCTTTCTCCTGATGGCCTTCTCCCAAACAAACACACTCCCAAATTCTCCTTGCAGGCTAACACATTGCATCCCAGCCAGGAACAAAATGGACCTCACCCATGCAGGTTTATGCACTTTGCATCTCCTATTTGCTTCCCTGCATTTGTTTTTAATCAATCTGTAGATTTCTGTTGTCTGTAGTAATTAGAGTGGGACATTTCCTTCCCCAGGGTGCAGTTCTGTAGCTTAATGCTTTTCATTAATAAATGAGGGAGGAAAGGACACAGCGTGGTGATCTGGGGTCTGAACATACATCTATGAAATGGCAAGCTAATGAGTTAATGTCTGGGTAGGAAGGGGGGGGGGCTTATGGAGAAAGCTGGAGGGCCCCTGTCAGGGAAATGGATCTCTCCTCTAGCCTCAAGTGTAGTGCTCTGGATACAGCAATTACTGCAAGCTGTTCCACAGACCAGAGGAACAATGAATCAAAGCCAGGCTGGTGGGATGAGAACTCATGCATGAGGAAGATGCATTAAGATGCATAAGCAGAGCATAGTTTCAATTATTACATTTGCTAGCTCTGCTTGCAAATTAGGCAGCTATGATAAATGTCACCATGCTGTTGTTTGCTCTGCATTTCTCAAAGTGAACTAAAAGGCAACGCAGCCTGGAACTGTAGACATTAATTACCAATAAAACTACAGCATTAACCTTTCTTTTTCCCTACCCCCCAATCTGTTGTGGGTGTGAATGTATGGCAGCACTCCTTACATGAGCAGAAAGCAAGGTGAGGGAGGGCTCTGGGGTGTTTATTAATTACAATATTCACAGAAGCAGAGACAACTGAAGGCTGAAGGCTCCAGTTATAGTATTTCCAGCCTAAAATTAGCAGGGAGGTTTGGATGACTGGATTCCACAAAGCCAAATACAGTTTCATAATTGATACAGGTTGCCTGTTGTCTTTAGGTCTTTCTGCTTTCCATTCATAGCAAGGACTAGTTGGAGATACTGATATTTTATCTAACACTAAATAGAAAAAGGTTCACTTCCAGTTCCAGTAAAGGGATATAAATCAGGACTCATTGTGTTGCACCCAAATCAGCTGGGTTAGCATACTGAAAAAAAAAAAAAAAGAGGAAAAAAAAGTGAGAAAAAATAGCCTTACAGTGTTTGAATTCTCTGTAGCTCAGCAGTTCACAGCAATGTAAACCCACCAACTTCAGAAAACAGTCCAGCAAGAGTCAGCTCAGCAGCTGCAACATCCACCCAGGTTATGTGCAAACCCAACCATAGGTAAGTTCTCCAGCATGCAAGGAGAAACTTTGTGGAGCTCCTAGTGTAACAGGGATACAAATGCTGAAAATTCCTCAATTTGAAGCTTTCTGTTGGATTTTGCCCCCAAAGGAATACTGATGTGTGCAAGTACATGACTTGGAAATTTGTGCAAAGGAAAATACAGTTTGACTGAGAATCAGTCAGGGGCTTTGGAGAAACCTCCAGAAAGGATAAAAAAGGAATAACAATCACTGACCAATTTCCAATTAAATGAAAGACTTAGGGCCAGCCTGAGCAAGCTTTAGTAAAGTGTCCATTGGCTTCAGAGGAAGGTTTTGTGACTCCAGGTTTTAGAGAAGGAAAAAGTTTGCTTACATCTTACTGAGCCCTTGCACTTGGGAGCACCAGTAAAGGAAATGGCATCACCAACATATCACAGGGACCAGCACTGCTCAGGATGGGCTGGCTGACTACAAGCAGCCAAAACCTAACTGGAGAATCAGGAACTCCATGCATCTCCTAATCAGCAGTAATCAGAGAAACACTGTGGTGAGGACCTTGACATAAGCCAGACTGATTCTACCCAGACCAAAGCACAACAGTCTTCAGTATCACCTCACAGTGATTTCAACTGGAAATGACACTACTCCTGCTGTTGAGAGCAATTTATTTACCCTCCTTTTTTTTTACCCTTTTTGCCCTCCTGCTACTTACTTGGGTGAAAGTTCCTTTGCTACATTAATTATCTTCATCTTAAATAATTGCAAACTGCATTTTGGCAAAGGGTACCCTCAGTTTTCACTCTCTCAATTCAGCATCAAATTAACTAGTTCAGAATAACTAGCATAAGAGTCCCTGAGTACCTTCCATCTGTAATAAATTTCTCCACATCCAATGCCATTATTCTATTTGTTTGGATTTTGGTGTATCATTGTGGTGGTTAATCCTTTTCATACACCTTATGTTGCCAAAGTTCCCCAAAAAAAGTTTGATATCAAAGTTAGAAGCCAGGCAGGCTGGTCAGAAAGGCAGTATTTCTTTTTTCAGCTCTACAAGCATTATGAAAGTAGTGGTGGTGTGATTCTCATTGTAATTAGTGCAATATTCCAGTCAATAATGGTGTCCTGTTGAAATATACATTAAAAAGTCCATGACATGAGTGTAATGGACACACTTCAATACATCTTTCTGGCCTGGCTTCTGCATAAAGACTTTAAATGACTGTCTTAATTAGATGCTAATATTAACAGGAATGTTACATAAAGCTAAATGAGGACATAAACTTCAACTGAAAGCTACTTCCACCCAAGACCCTGCCCTCTGGTCTGCACACAGGAAATAATTCTAGAACTTTTTCATTCTCCATTTCACTTCACTGACTGCTCTTTTTTTAGCTTTTAGCAACAAGTGATGCTTTTTTTTCCCCGTAACAAAAGCTTTAAAATCTGCCAGGGAAAACAAGGAATTACCTTGCTCAGGTTTGATTCACAATAATCTTGATTACTGCCCTGGCATGTCTTCGATTGAAGTACTGGGAAACTAATGAGACAACCTAAAATACTGTAGATTAACTTGGTCACTTTCCCCTTTTTATTTTATACTGTTGCTGGTTTTGACCTCATGAGCTGTTACAGAGAAGTCCAAACACAAGTCTCCAGCTGAAGGTCACTGTACGTCTCCTCCACTCAATAACAGTGCAGAAGGTATTTTGGACCCTTGAAGTCACATCCAAACATTCCTTCTAGAGCTGTCCCACTACAGGTATCCCTATAAAGCACATATGGATGTACAAAGTTCTGGCAGAGCAGTCCCAGGTAGATCAGTGAGGATCTTCCTTAGGCAGTAATGAAGCCCAAGCAGAGTGGTGCCTGAATTGTTCTGCTCAGTTTCCTCTTTGGTTCCCGGATCAGAGCACACTCAGTCAAAGCTATTTTGGTGCTTCACTGATCAAACTGATTTTTCCCTTTGATGATGATATGAAATATGATAGGATAATAGGGTTGTTATATAATCAAAGTCGACAGCAGGGAGCTAAATTTGTGTTGTTTTGATGAAGAGCACATTAGCGTGACATAAATAGACTAATCTGATTTATTATTATTATTTCTAATGGTTAATAATAGGGAAGGGTGGAGGAAATGAGACTCGGGGGAATGTGAGTGCATCACAAAGTGATAGCAGGAGGCTGTGTGCTACAGAAACACAGGTTACATAGTTTGGATATTTGGATGTCTTGCCAGAAGCAGCACCACTTCTAGTGGAATTTCTAAAGAGCGAGTAGCAAGCAAGAGAGGTTGAGCTGAAAGAAAGAATGTCTTAAGTGGAATAAAACTAATAATATACTAGAGGAAATATTCCATGAAGAGCACTGTCATGGGAAGAAAGCCAGTATTCATGTAGGGCAGGAAAAAGTCAGAGACAGAGCAGACAAAAACCAGCTCACCTTTCACTGACTGACTTTTCATGTGTGACTGAAAAGCTGGGATTAACTGTGGACAAAAGCTTCCCTTTCATGAGACTGTCTGTTCCAGTTCCAGACAGCCCAAGTCATTACTCACACATCAGTCAAGAACCACAAAAATGACAACACAGAGAGGCAGGATATTTGCCTGGTGTCCTGATGTGTACACATGAGAGTTCTTGTATTTGGGGGCTGCTCACAAAGCAAACTCCTGCAAGAGGTCATGCAAAAACGTCTGAGCGCCTGCAGGAAACACCCTGCCCCTTTCAAATCTCATGTAACAAAAATATAGATCAGACAGAACTGCAAGGTTCTTCAGGCAGAAAATAAAAATAAGCAAACATATTTTAAAATCCTAAGGAATGCAGATACATTTTAGCAAAACACTTCCCACAGACACATTTTTAGACTTCAAGCATCACCACGGCCATCTACTCTGGTGCCTTCCTATCAACACATGTAGGTTTCCTCAACCATGGCCATAAACTGTGACTAATCTAAAGCAGAGCTTTAATAAAGCCATTGAGATTCAATGCAAAGACACACTAAGTGGCAGATAACCCATGACATGACAAGGTAAGTTGTTCCCCTGGTTAAATACCCCATCTATTAAAATTTTCTCTTCATTTATGGTTCCAGAGGGAAGATTTAGCAACAAATCAGCTAGAGTATGTAAAAGCTTTGAAACTCTGGAGTTTAACATGATTTATGTGACATTTAAAGATTATTTTTATATGCAGCAGAAATATAATTTTCCACTTTTTTGACAGGAAAAATAAAGGAAAAAGGAATCAATATTTCATACCTTTTTTCACAAAACTGTTTACGTCTTTTGCTAAAAGTCCTGTTACAAAAGTTCTCCTTTGCTAGGCAGACAGAATTTCACTCCAGTTCTGCAAAAGCTCAGACTTCTCCTGCTTTTCTCCAGTGTCAAACTCACCCAGCAGTTGTACATGATCAAGATGTCTACATTCCAGCCATAGTTTTTCTTATCTCCTTAGCAGGAAAAGAAACCTGCATTTATTTACACTTCTGGGATGCCACAAGCAAAGACTACAAAAGTTAAGTTGGACATCACCCTGCACCCTGTGGGCCACCCTCACAGAAACCAGCTTCTAGGTGGCAACCACTGAGGTGGTTTAGCACATCCTGAAACTGCTTTTCTAGGCATGTTTGTTTCAATACTTCTGCCCTCAGCATTTGCCTTTGGACACAGTA
Source organism: Hemiprocne comata (assembly GCA_020745705.1). Classification (NCBI taxonomy): domain Eukaryota; kingdom Metazoa; phylum Chordata; class Aves; order Apodiformes; family Apodidae; genus Hemiprocne; species Hemiprocne comata. The sequence continues at coordinate 160,349,160 of CM036587.1, forward strand.
TCAGCAGCACATCATTAATGCATCCAGCATACTCTCCTGCCATGCTGGAGGATGCTATCCCCACGTTAGGCTGAAACAGTCCATCCTCATTAAGAATCCTGAATTATTTCTTCACTAATCTTCATGGAGCTTTTCATGCCACAACAATTTATAATCCCAAAGGAAGCTACACAGGGGAGTCAAAGTCATGGATACTTGCTTTTCATTTACTTGTTGAAACACAGACATGGAAATTAGGAGAACATGAACATCTTTGATATAGCTCATAATTCAAAGCCAGGGAGAAGAGAACAGAGGAGGAGTGACATTCCTTATTTCTCCCCATTAATGCTTTTTATAGATGCCTCTTTGAAAGGATATCAACATCCATCAGCACACAGAGCTCAGAGCTGGGGCTTGTACAGAAACACACCATCTATTTTAAGAAAAAGAAGAAAGGATTATTGCTTTTATACTGAGAGCACAAAATGGTAGAATCAGCTGGAGGAGATTAGTGCCAAAAACAAGATGGGTTTTGTACGGCAAGTTAACACGGAAGGCGATTTAAAAGATAGGATTAAATGAGAGACAAAAGTGCAGGTTGATAAAACTCTCAGTCCTACCCCTGTCAAATCAAAGATAAATCTCCCATAAGCTCTAAATGCCATGTAATCATTGCAAATTCCTATTGTCTAAAAAGGGAGCTGGATTAGGCCTCTGATTTGGTTCTGTAAAGTCTGTTTGGTTCAGATGAACAACGGAGAGATGGACAATCTCCAAGGAACAACTCTACAATCCGGTCTCAACATCCTCCACTGCAACTTGTCAACACAATCACCACCAATGTTACCCTCCAAACACTGGAGTAAAGCTGCTTGTGCCTGTTTCTGCTGAATGCATTTTGCCTTTCTGCCTAGCAAAAAAGCAATATCACAGCTCGTCTCACAAGTTCCCAGTGAGCCAAACACAAGATACTGTCCCTTGAATTCTTCCTGAGACCAACAAAGGCTTTCCATTATTTACAAATCAAAAGCATTTAGAGACAATCATCTTTATTTTTTTATTTAAAACAAGGAATGCTCTGTCACTATTATATAAGAAAAAATATACATCCACCTACTTATACCCATCCTAAAATCCAAGCATTCCAAAACCAAGAATTCCTATTCATGCAGGTAATTGCTGCACAAAATAATAATAATAATAATAATTTTATAAATAAAATAAAAATAACAAAATACACTCTTTAGCTCCAACAATTATCCCAATTTCTCTTAAAAATTCCTCTTTCAAATTGTTGGAACAGTTGAAAAGTATAAAAGTAAATCTAATTAAATCAATAGGATTATTTGCTTTTGATTATTAATTCCATTGCTAGTTTTTCTTGTGTTTTTATTATGCATACCAGTTTTACAAAGTGCATGCTTTTTATTTTTTTTTTAATTTTGAACTGGCAAGCTAAAATGCTCCATCTTTTCCTGCCTTTTTTTTTTGTTTGTTTTAATGTTAATACAATCTAAAATCTAGCATTAAAAAATTGAGCATGATACACCTGGTATATCGACTGCTTATGGCGCATGCTTGTCTTGGCAAAAAACAAAACAAATTGGCTCCCCCCCCCCACCCCCCGTTCCTTTTTTGGAAGCAATCTAAAAGTTCAAAGCAGGCTGGAACAAAATTGCTTCGAGGGAAAGAAACAGAACAATAAAAACCAATACCTGATGCTTTGATTTTTGTCAGATGGCACTAGTTGTGGAACTGCACGCACACGGGCAGGCTCTCACACCCAGCACGCACACAAGCACGCACGCACGCTCGTGAGGAAAAGAGTTTATTAGGTCAGGAGTGCCAGTGGCACATGAAGGCTCCCAGCTGTGTGTGCAACTTTGGATTTGGTACCCACTTCACGTCACCTCGAATCCTCTGACATCCACCCAGGGGGTAATGTAAGGCATACTTTGCTGGAACAGTAATAATCCATGCTTCATGCTCAAGAGCGGAGTCTCGGAGGAGGACTGGCTTTCTCTGCTCCCTTTGGCCTCGCTCCGTCTCACTCGAGGAACAAAAATAAACAAACCCCAAAACAATGGAGAAGAACTGGGGGAAAACAGGGAAAGCAAAAAAAAGACAAAACCCTTTAGATGGACTTTCGCCTTTTCATCAGCCTGTGGTTATCTGTAAAGCTGTGCAACCCAGGTGAGATGGAGCTGACAGGAGATGGGAAAAGGCTGTTTTTTAATGTGCTTGGCGAGATCTCCTCTATCTTGTAAGAGATGGAGTGAAAGTACTGGGGGTTCAGCTTCGAGCTGAACGAATTTTGGTGGGACACCACCCGGCTGGTGTACTCGTGGGACCTGTAACACATGCAGGAACAAACTGACTGAAGGTCTGTTACTTCGGCCTTGTACCGTGGCCGACCATGCTGGGAGTCCTCTTGGATGTGGATAATCATGCTGTTGCGGTTCCCTGCCAGGGACGCCCGTTCCTCGGCATCCCGCCTCTCGTCCTCGCTGTTCATGGTTAAGAACCTGAGAACAACCAGATTTAGAAATGCCCCAATGACTGTCAACCCCACTAGAATGTACATAAAGCTAAAAGCCACATAGAGAGGCTTCTTTTGAAGGGCCCCTTTGGTCTGTAGGGCCACATAGTCTCCAAACCCTATCGTAGTCAATGTTATAAAGCAGTAATAGTAAGCGTGGAAAAAGCTCCATTCCTCATACTGGGAAAAGGCTGCTGCTCCAATGCAGAGTGTTCCCATGCAGGAGAAGAAACCCACAGTGACCATGTTTTCCATGGAGACCTCGGTGCTCCTCATCCCACAGCACTTTTTGATGCGTTTCAAGAGGTACTTGACGAAGGTGTTCATGCGCTCGCCCAAGCTCTGGAACATGACGAGTGTCAGTGGGATCCCCAGGACAGCATAGAACATGCAAAAGGCCTTCCCTGCGTCCGTCCCTGGGGCAGCGTGTCCATAACCTGGGAGGAGGAATGAAAGGACAGTCAGCAAGGCAGGTGAGGACTGTGGCTCCCTCTCCATGCAAACCACAGGAATTGCACAGATTCCGACGCCACAGCCGGATCCAAAGCTACAGGAACATCACAGTCACACAGTCTTTCTGTCTTCTCACCCACGTCCTGCACCCAAAGCAAGTGAGACACAGCAGCCAAGTCGTACACACAGGAGTGGGAAAGCTGAAATAATGGGCAGCCCAGCCTACCTCAAATAACTGTGCAGCCTCCTAAACAAGATTATAATGCATTCATTCAATAAAGAAATTTCACATCCATCCGATATCATGTGCAACAGTGGAAACTTTGGAAACAGGTTGACTTGTCCACAGTATTTTTCAGAGGAGCTGGTGTTGCCCTGTCCCAAAACCAGAGTACCCTGATGGCATCCAAATTCTGTGTCTGCTGGCAGGATGAAGTTAACATCCACCGATCCACCACCGATGGAAGAAATTCCTTTCCAAACTCTTCCATACTCAACAAACCTTTCTCTTAGGCACCCTATGAAAGCCACTCACTACCAGAACACCACAGGACTTCAGGGGTTTAATGCCTGCTCTATCTTTAATTATTGAAGAATAAACAGCTTAACCAGCTTGTTTTGTAGTTTTACTGCTTGTACAGCTAGTCTGGCAAAGGCAATTTTGGCAGGGTATTAACCTAATCCAACTCTGTTTCACAGCACAGTTTACAGACAGTAATTATTCCAAATCAAACCATAAGTGTGTGTGTGGAGGTGTCTGTTTTGAAAATAATATAGAATGTAACAATAATATAATTTCATTTTTCCACATCATACTGCTTTAAAAATCTAAATTTTTACAGCTAAGGTTCTAACTGACGGTACCAAAGTCTCCAAAATGGGATGTCTGGGACTCACCTGGCCATGGTGTGCACTGACCACGTGGGGACCACCATCTAAACTCCCCTCAAAGAGAAATATGCACTTCCCAAGTGCAGTTTATCTCATCTACTCCTAGTTGTCTCAAACAGGTCAGTGAGTTATTCTCAGCAGACTCCTATTTCTCTACAGTCATTATAATAAAAATCTTGGGACAGAACTCAGTTCAAGATTAATAGACCTAAATTTTTGTATCTACACGTGTGCTCAGTGTCCAGGCTCCCATTATGATGTCAACAAAGATTTAATGAAAAGAGACAGTGATGAGTGATTTAACTGACCATCCCACGTCTACTTTATGGTGAGATGAAATGACTGTATCCATTAGGTCCCCATTAGACATCTGTTGACTGCACAAGACAGGTAGACAACTACATGCAAACAGCTGAATGGTGTCATCTGAATCATCAGTAGAGCTCCACCTTCACTGATTAGCTCCAGTGTAGGTGTCTGAATTGCCAATACGGAAGGTTTAAATCAGGTTTCCAGAAAGAGGCATCAGCATCACTTGAGAACTCTGAGATACCAGGGTCTCCACAGAGGGCTGGCAGATGAAACACAGAGCATGCAGCAGACCCATGCTCTTACAGTGCAGAAGCTGGAAGCCAGACAGCACCTCAGCACTTGAGATACTACTGAAGCAGACCAGAAGAGCATGACCGTTCTCTGCAGACCATTCCTGTTGTGCTGCCTCAGCCCTCCCCATTACATTTAGACTCAAGTAATGGATCTGCTGCTCTGAATTTGTCTATTTTTTTTTTAACCTGTTGACACTTCCCACTGCCCCAACCTCCTGTGGCAACCAACAGATTCCAGAAGTTCAGTATCTACTGTGTAAAAAAGTGATTCATAATTTCAAGCAGATCTTCTTGTTTCAGGTAGAGCCCACTAGCTCTAGTATTAAAGTTCTACATCTGCCTTATGCATCACCTGCATGACTTGAGCTAAACTCAGCTTAACCCCTGCCCTCAGCTGTCCCTCCTGATTGAACTGAAGCCATAGCCTTTTTAGCTCATATAGTAGAAATTACAGTCTCTTGATCACTTCCATGTCCTTCTCTGGGCCTTCTCTAGCTCTACCACATCATTTACGTGGTGCAGAGACCAGAACTCTGCAGAGCCCTCAGGATGTGTGTGCACCACAGGGTCTGAAGTTTTACTAAAACAAAAATACAAACACCAGGCAACTTTCAAAATGAAAAACAACAGTGGACTCAAAAATAACATGAGGAAAACAGCAAGAACGCCCTCCAAAAAGCAACAAGTATTTCCTTAGCTCATTTGCTAGTTGTTGGCAGATGGATGGGATGCAAAAACCAGTTTGCAAAAGGAGCACATGAATCAAAATAGGAAGTTCTTTCCAGGTTACAAAACAAAGAGATTCTCCTGATGTATTGGGCCAGGTAGCCTGTTCATCATAAAAAGCAGTTTCCAAATTACCTGGAAAGGGAAGTGTCTTCAATAGATTGATGCTGGGTTTGTTCCACCTGACTGTCCCTCAATAAAGGCTGTAATTGCCTCTCATTACTGAGATCAGCTTTTGAACTACAGGGGTGTTAATTAAACCAGGGATATCTTTCCATTTTATAGCTTTAGTTACAGCTGATAAAGAGAAAGAAAGCTTTAGAAAATGTGATTTTCCAGATGGTTGCAGAGATGGCAGTTGGTGGAAACAGCTTTCACTTTGGGTTCTAAAGAAAATGGTTGGGCTGAAAAGAAGATTTCTTGTGATATCACAATATCCCTCTCACTAAGGATATCCACAGAGAGGGTTTAGGGAAATTATAACACATTAGTATTACATGCTTACAGACTATATCACAATTGAATTTCTCAGATTTGTCACAGACTTTGTAATTAATTTGGAACTCACAGTTCTCCTGTAAGACAGGAGTAGATCCATATCCATGTTTTACAGATAGGAAAGCACTTCCACATGCAGGCTGTAATTTCTCTCCAGTTCACACAGGTAGACAGAAAAACCAGAAATTCTGATTTCTGTTCTGCCCCATGTCATACTTACTTTCCACAATATCTGATAAATGTCTCTTTTCCCACATTGTCACCACGAAGCTGGGGTAACGAAAGGACTTTACTCATGAAGCTGGAATAAGACTTTACAAAGAGATTCATGTATAGGGGATCAAAGTGATATATGTCTCCAGTACAACAAGGCTTTAAGGAATAGGCACCTTAGTCATTGCCTTCAGCACTCTGAAATGAGAGGTTTCAAAATACACCAAAGAAAGACTTTAATTCTCCATGATTTTAGCATTACAGAATCTATCCAGTGATACCCACAGCAACACATGAAAAGCAAACTCCAGCAGGGCATGTTCTCTGGAATTCTGTAAATCTCAAATTTAAAACAAACCACTGTTTTCTTAACATCAGAGAATGCCTCTGGGAAAAATGAGAAGGTTAGTAACTGCCAGAAGAAGAAGGGCACAGAAGATCAACGCCAGGAAATAGCCCTGTGCAGTGCACTGGGTCAGTCATCAAGCAGTTGGGTTTTACTCAGCTCAAGCAAAGGCAGAAGCAGAAGTAACTGCCTTGGTAGCAGATTTCAGCTACCAAAACTCAGCCTGACCTCCTCTCCCTGACTGTCACTGCCCTTTCCCAGAGTATAAAGAGATGGCTGCATGTAAACAATAAGGAACACAAGGCTTAAAGAGGAATAGAAAGGTTAAGTATGACATTGACATTTCTCACTCTTCTGTGGTGTAGAAGAAAGGTCAAACAGAAGACCTTAAAATTAGGTATAGCAAAGGCATCCCCTAACAAACCATGGGGCTGAGATATCAGTGAGAAAGGTGTAGATGGAGCTTCACATTGGACCACACCTAGGTAAATATTACCTGTACCACTCTAGTATACTAACCAGTTTGCTGAGGTGCCTCATTACAGCAATATGACCACAGCAGGGAGGTGTGTCTGACATCCAATGAGATATAATTTGAGTGATCAAGGACAGTCTAAATAACTCTCACCTTGATTAGTACTCTCTCTTTTATAATACCTCCCAGCTGCTTAGGCTTTCAAGACAGAGCTCATCTGGGTTGGCACCAAGAAGAATAGTTTGGCGTGAAGAGATGTCATGTCTCAGAGTGTTGCTCCAGTCTCAGACTGCAGACCTCCAATGCACCACAAAAGCCATGGCCTCCTGGAAGGGCTGAGCTACAGACATCCAACAGAATTGCAGGGAAGTGTAGGCAAGGGAAGCAAGAGGTCAGGCCGTCAGTGCTCTGTTGAGGTCTTCCCTGCCTTTGACTTTTCCAGGCCTTGTCTGTTTTTTGCAGGAAAAGACCATGTGCATCTATATGTAATTTCAGAAAAGTAAAAGGGAATACTATTAGGCTGGACTTGATGATCTTAAAGGTCTTTTCCAGCCTTGGTAATTCTGTGATTCTGTGATTTAGTTGTTTGCCAGAGTGTAGCTATGAATGTTTGGGGAAAGTCTGGGGAAAACCCACTCAGCCTCCTTCAAAGCTTACTTTTCCCAAGTATTTATGTACCTAGCTTAATAATTTGGACCACAGGGATTTCCTAAACCAGATACGATTTCACTGGCTTCAGTAGCACACAATCACACACACAGAATCACCAAGGCTGGAAAAGACCTTTAAGATCATCAAGTCCAGCCTATGACCAACACCACCACACCATCTAGACCATGGCACTAAGTGTCACATCCAGCCTTGCCTTGAACACATCCAGGGATGGTGCCTCCACCACTTCCCTGGGCAGTCCATTCCAATGTCTAATCACCCTCTCCATCAGGAAGTGCTTCCTAATATCCAACCTAAACCTCCCCTGGAGCAGCTTCAGGCTGTGCCCTCTTGTCCTGTCTCTGGTTGCCTGGGAGAAGAGCCCAGCCCCCACCTGACTACAACCTCCCTTCAGGTAGTTGAAGAGAGTGATAAGGTCCCCCCTAAGTCTCCTCTTCTCCAGGCTAAACAACCCCAGCTCCCTCAACCTCTCCCTAGAAGACTTTCCCTCCAGTCCCTTCACCAGCCTCGTTGCTCTCCTCTGGACCTGCTCCAGCACCTCAACGTCCTTCTTGAAGTGAGGGGCCCAGAACTGCACACAGTAGTTGGGCATTGTCCCTTGAATGTGTACAAACTTTTAGCACCTGCAACATCCTGTGGGAAGAAGATCCACAGATCGACCATGGGTTCTTTAAAAGAAATCACCATTGCCTCTTCACTTCTGTCCCATTACTATCATCTGATGTCCTCACCTCCTCTATGGAAGAGACCAGGAACAGTCATTCCCTATTCCTCTTCTTTGTGTTACCCATGATTTTATTGATATTTTATCAACAAAAATCTGTGCCTCCATTGAGGCTCTAAGCAAGTATCTCCAGCACTGTGTGGCCTCATGTGGACAGACCAGCTTGCTTAGATCTACACCAGTGATCTTTGCACCATGCTCAGCTGCAGGGTACAGGCAGGCCCATAATGTCTGTCTTGTTCTCCAACACAAATTTTCTTGAGTAACACTTTGCTTCTGGGGCAAAAAGGGTCTCAATAAACAATTTCATGCAATTGCAATTATGCAGACTGCCCACAGTAAGTAAAACCGTAACAGAAATAAAACATTATGGGAAAAAACCCTGAATACTTTTGGTGTGTTGCATCTACACAGTTACCACCTCCAGTACTGCCAGGCAATGTCTACTCCAGCAAGCTAAACTGGGACAAGGGATGGATTCCACCAACCCATGACTGTCCACACTCTTAAATCATTAGCATAGTTCCTGTCATGGCTTTAAAATCCCAGACTCATAGAATGGTTTGGGTTGGAAGGGACATTAAAGATGATCTGGTTCCAACCCCCCTGCATGGGCAGGGACACCTCCCACTAGACCAGGTTGCTCAGAGCCCCATCCAGCCTGGCCTTGAACACTTGCAAGGAGGGCACCTCCACATCTTCCCTGGGCAATGTGTGCCAGTATCTCACCACCCTCACAGTAAAGAATTTCTTCCTAATACCTAATCTTAATCTATCTTAATTCATCTTAAAACCATTCCTCCTTGTCTTCTCACTACAAGCCCTTGTCAAAAGTCCCTCCCCAGCTTTCCTGTGACCCCTTCAGGTACTGAAAGACTGCCAGGAGGTCTCCCTGGAGCCTTCTCTTCTCCAGGCTGAACAGCCCCAGCTCTCTCAGCCTGTCACCATAGCAGAGGTGCTCCAGCTCTCTGATCATCTTTGTGGCCCTCCTTTACCCTGGAGCAACCTCCACTGTCCCCTGCCTGGTCCACCCACGGAGGCAGACACTTGCCAGGACCACTGCAGCTAGGCACCACTCTGGGGCAGTGCTGTTGCATTCTCCATGCCATCCCTGCCAGCCTCCATATCTTGCAAAACCCAGGCCCTGCTCCACCTAGTAGCACAGATGGAGCATGCACGGTGCAAAGCAAAGGGTGTTTTTCTACACTGGGCTCTGTCAGAGACTGGGAGAGCTTTGTCTCTAGATGTGCATTGGTACCAGGCCAAATACCTGGGCAGTGTTAAAAAAAAATAATTAAATGTGGCAGCAGTAAGTTATTTATAGGTGGTGTCCAGGCCAGTGTGTAGCTGCAGAGAGGCTGAGGCTCATTCACATTCAACATCCAAGAGGTTTTAGATGTCTTGAATCTTGGAGCAACACTCTGCGCCATTCATGAGTGACGCTTTATTTCTCTTAGGAGGAGGTTTCTCCCCTCGTTCATCTACACATCATTCATGCCCATGATGGACATTTGGGCCTGGTTGCTTCTGACAACAGCTTCTGGAAAGAAATGAACTACTCCATCCTGTGACTCAAACCTTTCTTACTCATGCTGGCAGCAGCTCTGGCCGTGAGATAATGAAAAGGGGATAACGGCACCTGTTACTCAGACGAGCAAGCATAATGCAGATTAAAACATCTTCCTGATGTCACACACTTCACTTCAGAGGTTCATCTACGTCATGGGAACTGCCACAAAGAACAGGAGGGCTCTGCGCTGGATTTGCTGCTCGTCCTTTCAGCAGGGAGAAGAAATGTGGCCTTCGTAGGGCAGACAGAAGAGGTTTCAGTAGGGATCAGGGAGATACTTCATCTAACTACCTGGTAGTAACTAATTTACCAGGACAAAAGCATTCTCCTGTAAGGAAATTGAGAGCATGTCATGGATGCTGCTGGAGCTGGAGGAAAGCTGCCATGTAACAACACCAACCTCCTGGCACACCAGCACTGTTGACTGCTCCCACTACTCTCCCAGATATCTGGGCTCACCATGAATCCCAGTGCCTTTCTCCTCAGACATATCCAGGACTCCCTTTTTCTTTAATTTCCTCATTAGTCTATTGTCAGGCCCTGGAACAGGCTGCCCAGTGAAGTGGTGGAGTCACCATCCCTGGAGGGATTGAAAAGCCACGTAGATTTGGTGCTGAGGGACATGGGTTAGTGGTGGCTTTGGCAGTGTGCTAGGTCAATGGTTGGACTGGATGATCTTAATGGTCTTTTTCAACCCAAATGGTTCTATGATTCTATGACCTCACTGCAGCACATCAACTGAATGATGTCTCTTACTTTGCACAGATTCCCCTTCCATCCTCAAAGACATCCTCCCTTTCCATGCTCAAAAGTCTCCAAAGCGTGGCACCCAGCTCCCTACAGGAACACACAGCAACATGGGCTGACATCATCCCGTGTTGTGACAACATGGACACTGTGTGAGAGGAGGAAGGATGTGCCAACCCCTGGGTGCGACCTCAAATCTGAAATCCCTCAACAAGTTCAGCACAGCCTCTCACCCCAGCTCAGTTATGACTGCTCCATGTCCTGACTGCAGAGGTAAGGCCATTCCACCTTGAGAATTGCACTCATTGCTTTGCATTGTATCAAGGTCTGCAGAAGACCTCCTATTCTGGGCAACACAGCAGGCTCCCCTCATTTTATTGTCCCTACCATAAGCACAGAGATCTCTTCTTGATCTTGGAACCAAATTTTCAAGATGTTCAGGGAAAACAGCTTCAAAAGCAGGTCTGACCAGCGAGGCAGGCACACACATACAGACAAGCAGTGTCCAGCAAGGAAATGAGGAGGAGAATAAACAGCTTTTCTCTGTGACCAGCAGGTGAAGACACAGCCAAAGCTGGTCTTCTTGTGGGTGGGAGGCCAGGCCACACCCATGTTCATCTGGAGTCAGGACAGACAATTGTCTCGGCCTCAGTTCCCCCTGGCACAGTGATTTCTGTAAGCTCACCAGGCACACTGAGTCTACTGCCTGTCAGCAAACTTACATCCCAATGGGACAAAGCTCCCTCATTTTGAGAGATATTGCTTCTTCCTAAGAGGGAAGCAGAGATTTGGTCACAACAATTTAGGAAAAATTTCTTCACTTGAATGGTTGTCAGGCACTGGAACAGGCTGCCCAGAGAAGTGGTAGAGTCACCATCCTTGAAGGTATTTAAAAGCCGTGGAGATGTGGTGCCGAGGGACATGGGTTAGTGGTGGCCTTGGCAGTGTGCTAGGTTAATGGTTGGACTTGATGACCTTAAAGGTCTTTTTCAACCAAAACAATTCTGTGATTCTATGATTTTATGATTTGGCCCTTTCAGACACCCACTGGGGAATGGATTTACAAGTTTACATCAAGCCATAAGAAACTCGTCTTTATCTCAATAGCTTTGCTTTTATTCTCATTTCTCAAGAAGCTTGAGCCACCCTTATCTGTTTCTCTGCCCATCTGTCTTTCCTCCCCAATAGCTTTGAAGCTTCTCACCAATTTCCACCACTTAGAAGAAGCTGTAATGTGAACTTGATAGTAATCTGTTCTGCTGGGCCTGCCATCTGGCCAATTTGTGGAAACACATAAAAGGGCCAAAAAGCCAACTCACACAGATAGTGCAGACACAATTGCAATGTCATCACCTCTTCCTCTGGCCAGTTACAGGAAAGAAGCAGGAGCTGGGGGTCCTGCAAGGTGGGGTGAGATGTAGGGGCACAGGAGAGAACTGCAGGAATAGGATGTCTCCATCACCTTATATAATACAGCCTATGATGGAATATCTATCTGCCTGCTGAGGATGCAGATCTGCCCAGGAACAGGCTGCCCAGGGAGGTTGTGGAGTCTCCTTCAGTGGAGACATTCAAAACCCACCTGGACAAGTTCCTGTGTGATGTGCTCTAGGTGACCCTGCTCTGGCAGGGGGGGTTGGACTAGATGATCTTTCGAGGTCCCTTCCAACCCCTAGGATTCTATGATTCTATGATTCTATGAACTGGAGGACATTATGGAGTTCACAGGAAACCAGGAGTAATTCCTGCTGCTGCTCAAGAAATCACTTGTTTCTAGCAAAAGAAAAACTTGGAAAATATTGCTTTAAAAAAATGAAGTATTTGAGAGTTCTGCATTTGTTTGTGTTTGTTCTTTTTTTTTTTTCTTTTGCACGTAAACCTTTTCCTTTTTTTTTTTTTTCCCCAACTGTAAAATTTACACTATAAAGGGTTTTACTGAAAAAGTAAATGAGGGGAAGTGGAAATTTTCCAAGGGCCACATGAAATCACTGACAATCTTCCTGCTCAACTACATGACACGGAAGACCCGATTATCTCAAACGTTCTCATGTTGAACTTAGCCTCTATTGTTACTGCTTAGATAAGAGATGCCTGGAATCACTGGCAATTCTTTTGAATAAGATGACAGAGCACCCAAGGTACCACCCAAGCCACCTGGTGTACCACTCCTAAGGAAATCAAGAATGCCAACCCTTGCCAGATACAACAACATTATCTCTCCTCATCTCTGTGACTTCCTTTGCTCCAGAAAAGAGGCTGGGAAGAGGCTCCTCTCCAGCTCTGTAAGGATACATTGAAAACAGCAGTGATTTGAGCCATGTTTCTGGAACACCATTTCTCAACTCCTCCTGAAGCCAACAGCAGTTCTGCTCTGGACTTCCAGCTGGGCAGTAGTTGACAGTTCCCTGGACTGCAGCTGAGCTTGGCCACCCTTCTGAAGAACTCAGCAGTGGTACAAATTGGCAGTGAGGCAGAGCGTGTGTCCATCACAGGGACACAGCAAGACAGAGCAGCCAACAAGCTGGCTTCTTTTAACAGCAAGAAAAACATACCTCCAAAGTCCAAGGACAAGCAGGTTGTCTGTGAGTCTCTGGGTTCATACATCTTGGGAACTTTGTGGTAAGCACCAAATGATCAGATTTTCTGGACCCCACACACCACCAGCTCAGAATAAGACCTTTGCATCTGGACCAGAGTATGATTTATATCTCTGGCACTGAGATACTTGACTGCACAAAGCCCTGTAGCACTTCTGAGTCAACATTTCCTCATGCTCTCTACTTCTGACTGCCCCTGCATGCCTTTTCTCCCCTTCCTCCTCTCCATTTTGTTCTCTGAAACAGTCAGAGGATTGACCTGAGGCTCACATCACATCTAGTCCCAGGACAAATCATGCCCAGAACAAGTTCTCAATGTGAGGAGAATCATAGCAACCACTAGGAAAAGACTTATCAGGTCATGTTATCCATTCCCAGGGGCTGGCATATGATTGTTCCCTACAATATTATCTCCAGGGCTTTGTCCAGTTTTGTTAAATAACTGAAATAACATTATTTCTGCTCTCCCCCAAAATAAATTATTCCCCTGTCTAGCAGATCTAGCTATTAGGAAGAGGGTTTTTGACACAAAGCCTGTTATTTTTCTATGCTGCCTTTTATCACAGTGTAGGAGACCAAATAAGTGTGTTCTTTTATAGCCCTTAATCCAACACACCCCATTTCTCTCCATCATTCCTTGCTCCTTTACACTTCTTGGAGACAGTCACAGCTTCATCCCTTAGTCAATGTTAGCTATTAACAGAGCTCTTTGGCACAGAGTCCTGCAGTGAGGAAGACAATAGGTGTATTACAACATCTACCTACAGTCACATTTTAAATGTCTCTTCAGAAGCAGATCCTTAAGTGATAACTTTTATTGCATTTGTTTGAGATCCCTCTTGCTCTTCAGAAATGTTCAGGATCTTTGCTAGATCCTGTGCACAGTCCTTACAGATGCAGGACCATGGTAGCAGGGTTATCAGTTCCCTGGACTCCAAAATACCCTCTTTGGCATGTAGGTCTGACTAGTCCTCATGTTAACATGATGACCTCATTGTATATCAAAGTTTTCCTGATGCTGTAATTTCTTTGCATCCCAAAGGCTCCTTCTACTGCACATATGTGATTGCAATAACCACTATTTTTCCTCAGTCCCCACTAGAAATGGCCTTCTTGGGCAAGGGAAGTCGAGGGATGTGATTCTCCCCCTTGACTCCACCCTCAGGAGACCCCTCTGCAGTGCTGTGTCTAGTTCTGGAGCCCCCCACACAAAAAGGACATGGAGCTCCTGGAGAGAGTCCAGAGGAGGCCACAGAGATGATCAGAGGGCTGGAGCACCTCTGCTATGCAGCCAGGCTGAGAGAATTGGGGTTGAAGAGGAGGCTCCAGAAAGACCTTAGGGCAACTTCCAGTACCTGAAGCGGCTACAGAAAAGCTGGGGAAGAACTTTTGACCAGGGATTGCAGTGAGAGGACAAGGAGGAATGGTTTTAAATTGAGAGAGGGGAGATTTAGGTTAGAGATTAGGAAGAAATTCCCTTCTGTGAGGGTGGTGATATTGGTACAGGTTGCATAGAGAAGTTGTGGAAGCCCCATCCCTGGAGGTGTTCAAGGGCAGGTTAGATGCAGCTCTAAACAACCTCGTCTAGTGGGAGGTGTCCCTGCCCATGCAGAGGGGTTGGAACTAGATGATCTTTAAGGTCCCTTCCAACCCAAGTCATTCTGTGACTCCATGATTCTATGTCCCATGGAGGTGACCTTGATTCTATGATTCTATACAGGAACACTGGTGAATGTTTAGTGGCTCATGGTGTGTGAGAAAAGGCAGAGATGGGGAACATGCTGTTGGCATCATCTTCATCTTTCTAAACTCCACATAGTTATTCTGCAGAGCAGGAGACTCTAGGTGGTTTCCTGTATTCCTAAGAGGAAATGCTCAAGGGCAAGAGGCTATTTTCCCTGCAGACACTCTTAATTTTACAGCAACTTTATTAGTTGACACCTGGGTTCAGTCATCTAACAGCCAAAGCAAGTGGACACCATCATAATTTCCCCCATTATATCACATATAGACCAAGTAGTGATTCCGTTGGGTTAATAGATTTCATGTATTTCTTTAAAAAAAAAGCAAAAACATGTTGTTAAAATTATTTGGATTAGGTTTATTTTACCAATGTACAGTTATATTATTATTTCTGTTGCTCTTATTCCCAAAACAGGCTTATGCTTGAAAATGCAAGCAAAAAGAGATTTCTCCATTTTCCTTTACAAATTTTAAGTGTATTCTGTCGATTGGCTTTGAAAAATTTAAATAATTCAACCAAAACTTCTGTGAAGGAAGAGGTTCAATTCTGATTGAGAAAGCATTTTTTGGAAGTTGAAACCAAGAAAGTTAATGGAAATTTATTTCCCACATCTACTGTCCTGTTCAGTTTTCCACTGAGTCAGTACCTAACTTTGAGGTACATCTATCCTTGGACTTTGAAGACAGAAGAGCTGAGCTAAAATGTGAAGGTCAAAGTTGTGCAACATTGTTCAAGGTTGTCTGAGGGAAGATTTGCTGGAATTGCAGTATCAGGGTAATTACACCACTGGAGCTAGACTGGTCTAACTCCCTGGGTTGGTGTTTTCAAAGGAAGCCACCTCATTTTTTAATTTTATTTTCTTTTTTTCCTGATAGCAAATTCTAGCTCAAAGAATCAAGCAGAAGGAGCATAGAGGCCACCAGTACCTTTTCCCACCAAGGTGAAACCAAAGGTGTTTCTCGTGGAATGCTGCTCCAGTCAGCAGAAGCTTGTCCAAGGTAAGTCGGGTGTTTTAGGAACTTGAGCCTAAGGGATATTAAACCCAGAACTTGAGTTCACATGCAGTGAAAATCCTCCTAGAAAGATGGAGGTCCACCTCAGTTAGGGCTGTCACCTCCATTAATCAAGCTGTAAAGCTATCCCTAAACACACTGCTCTTCCAGTCTTCCTATTTTCAATCCAAACTTCTTCACTGTCTCTTTGTTCTCATAAAAGTGAAGTCCTTCACACAGCAATTCTCCCAGTTTTTCTTCCCTACTCCCATACATTAATAAAGATAAACCATATCTCACTAGCCTGATTTTTTTCTCAGGATGAATAAAGCAGCCACTGCTAGTCTGTTGCATTAGACAGCTTCACTTCCTGAGCATTTTGCACCTTTCCAGCTTGAGTTCAATTTTCCTGTACATCCACAACCCAAATTTAGATACAGACATACAGAAATTCAATGCTCCATTTGCACAGACTTTCAACACTATTCCATACAATTTTAGGCAGATCTTGTAGACAGCACTGGCATAAAACTTGAAATAAAGTACTGCAACTCAAACCTACTCGTCTTTGGCTCACAGTACTAAAAATCCATGAGATCTTATTTTGTCTCACACTGATGAGAGTAGAGTAATCTTCCCTGGTGACTACAAACTCCCAGCACTGGAACTCAAGTACACGAGTTCATGGTTTAACTAGAGACAAGGGTTTGATCTAAGCTCCATGCTAGCATTAAACAGATGGATGCTGAAAAGAAACTTCCCTTATACTTCAAGTATCACTCCAACAAATGACCCATCAAAAGCAGGATGGGGTTCATGAAGCTGACAAGCATATCCCAATTAGTTATTCTAAAAGTAGCTCAGTTTAATCTCCTCAACACATTACCAGTTCCCAACAAATCCTTTTGCTGAGACAAATCTGTGATCTTTCACCTCCCCTTTCATTTGTTTGTTGTTTACAGACATCTGCCTTTTCCATTTCAGCCCTGATAAGCACACGGAACAGCAAGATTGCAGGAGGCAGTAGAGTGAGACACCATCTAGTGCACCTGACTGGGCAGAATCAGAGCAATCCATCACTTCAGTTTTCTACTCCCAGCCACCAGAAATAGTCAAACTGAGCTGGAAGAAATGGGAAGCCACTTGACAAAACTTCTTCAAACCTCTACCCCTCACCATTTCTCTTTTGCTGGATGGAAAACAATGTCCTACTATATTATTTAAATATCATAACCAGCTGTTTTTCATCTTATGTCATCTCTGAACTCCTCCATATAAGGTAGCTCAAGAAATCACACTGACAAAATACTTCATGTGACATTTCTGAGCAGTCACAACCATTATTTGCAGTTTCTATACCTGAGAACCTCCATTGTGATTCAAAACCCCACAGTGGCAAGGGCTCTATCAGTGACACAGAATAACATGAGATGGTCCCTGACTATTCACAATTCTCCTCTGACACTGGGAATTACAATCTGCACTTTCCAGACATGGATACCAGAGAGGGAGAGGGCCTAGCCATGAAGAATACAGATCAGACTAAGTGTTTGATATCCCCCAAAAAGGGCCATGTACTGAGGAAAATTCTTAGTCTGTTCAACAAGGAAGAAAACCCACCTGGAGAGCTATTTAAAACTGCTTTGGACAAAACCTTGACTAATACCCTCCAGACCTATTCCTGTAGTGATTTAAGTCTCAGTTTCAGCTTCACTTGCAAGCTTTAAAGCTTATTTAAATAACCAGCAGCACTGCTGAGGGGCCACTAGAATTTCTGTCCATATGTCATAATGACCTCCCATTGCACTACCCCTCCCATGCATACCCTGTGTTTCCAGTGTGGTAGCATCTCACACCCCTTAGTTTGGGATTGGAGTTGCAGACATGTGGTCAATTTTTTACTTTTAGTAAGGATCTTAACAGCTTTGTGGAAGTCAAGTTTCTGCAACTGCACATTTCTGGGAAGCAATATATATACACAATAATGTGGTGGGATGACCTTGGCTGGCCACCAAGTCAATCTCTCACTTCCCCTCCATCAACAGGACAGGGGGAAAAAGTAGGGTGGAAAAAGTTGTGGTTTGAGATAAGGACAGGCAGATCGTTCAACTGTTGCCATCATGGGCAAAACAGACTCAATTTAGGAAAGATTACTCTAATTTATTGCCAATTAATAGCACAGTAGGATAGTGAAGAACAAAGGCAAAACTAAAAAACCCCTTCCCCCCCCTCCTCCCCCTTCCCAGGCTCAACTTCACTCCTTCATTCCCAACCCTTCCATGTCCTCCTCCCCTCCTCTTTTGGCACAGGGGGATGGGGAATGGGGGCTGTGGTCAGGCCAGTTTCTGCCACACCTTCCTCCTCAGGCTCTTTCCCTGCTCCAGCGTGGGGTCCCCTCCACAGGATACAGTCCTTCATAAACTGCTCCAACGTGGGTCCTTCCCAGTTTGCAGTTCGTCAAGAACTTCTCCAGTGTGTGTCCTTTTCATGGGGTACAGTCCTTCAGGAATAGACTGCTCCAATGTGGGTTCCTCATGGGCCACAGGTCCTGTCAGAAAACCTGCTCCAGTGTGGGCTCCTCTCCATGGGCTGCTGTGCCTGCCAGGAGTCTGCTCCTGAATGGTCTTTTTCCAAGGGTGGCAGCTTCCTTACAGACACATCCCATTTGCTCAAGCATGGGGTCCTCCCCAGGCTGCAGCGTGGATATCTGCTCTGGAATGATCCTCCATGGGCTGCAGAGGGACAACCTGCTTTACCATGGTCTTCACAATGAGCAATCTCTGCCCCAGTGCATGAAGCAACTCCACCACCTTCTTTGGCCAGCAGTGGATCCATCTTGGAGCCAACTGGAGCTGGTTCTGTCCAACATGGGGGCAGCTTCTGGTGTCTTCTTACAGAAGCTACCTCTGCAGCCCCTGGCTACCAAAACCTTCCTATATAAATCCAATACAGATCAATACCTATTTTTTGCTTGCTTGGTTGCTTGTAAGTCTTGGAAGTAACAACTCCACTTCCAGACTTGCTACATCATTTGCTGATGGATCTCATTTGCTTTGCAAAACCATAAGCAGTTTGATGGAGCTGTTTGTCACCAGCTTCAAGTGCTCACACTGAGGCCAAAGTTGTTGCTAACTCCTGAAGACCTCCTGACTTTTGGGCTGTGTAGCAACAGCAGAATGAGGAATCTCACAATGTTTTCTTTATCTCTGCAGCAGACCAGCTCTCAGCTTGAAAGAACCTGTCTCAGGGAGAAGGCTCCAATAAGCATCAGCACATCTGTGGGGCAACCAAGTTGCTTTTCTTACTAGGCAGACAGGTGGGACATAGCCTAAAGACAGAGAAGCTGAAAATAGCATTAAAAAAATATAATCTTGACTACACTGAACCTCAGACAGACTCCTCTACACACAGGCCTCTTTCTCCCATCAGTTTATTTTGATTCATTTTCCATGCCATCTCCTTAGTTGGCCATACCCATTCACTTCTTCCTCTGCTCCACTTATATGTCACTCCCACACCGTTCTCTTGCCTTCACCCTACTTGTTTCACCTTTTTTTTGGTCCTATTTCCCTCCTTTCTCTTGCTCACTTGCTTTCATTCCCATCTGCCCCTTGTTCATTCTCCTCTGTCTTGACTATGGCAACCACTTGCCTCCTTAGGCAATGCACAATAGTTAAAAGAACTTCATAGCCTATAACCACCCTCTACAACAGTTGTTCAATGACCATAATTGCCAACTATAAACCATCAGCCTTATCTTTGCTGTCAAGATTCATTCTGGTGTGGTGCATTATAAAATTAGCCATCCTTGGCAAAGCTACTGGCCTTTAGTTTTCACAAGAACACAACTAAATGGCACTTGCACAGTCAAGCTAGAGCAAAGCTAAGAGGAGACAGACATCATGAAGTTATTAAATTAGGAAGTAAAACAACTACACCTTGGTCAGATCAAGCACTCGAGCACATCATATAATTCTTCAGAGCTAATATAGTCAAAATTAAACCTCTTAGGCACTTGCCTTCCTTCCCTCCCTCCCCAGCCACGCCACGGGGAAGTGTATGGAATAACAGCAAATGAGAAAAGTCTCTACCAGACCTCCAGACTTTGGGTTTGCTCAGTAGGTGACTTGTGTCACACCAGTGAAAAGGTTAACTCAGTGGGGACTCCAGAGCATACTCAGCTTGCGGTGTTTCCTAATTAAACACACACACACACCATAATCAGAGTTGCTCCCTCATGCCAGGGCTGGATCTTTAGCTTGTATAAGTCAGCAGAATGCCCCAAAGAAACTGCTTTGATTCATGTTGGCTAAAAATCCAGTCCCAGAGCCTCTGTGGGTACAAGAAGATGTGTTAGCATAACTGGTATCTGGCCTTAAAGAAGCCTTGCTCACACAAAAGCTTTCACCCTGCACTTAGGTACTTGTCTGTACCTCAGTAGCAACTCCAGCCTTACCTCTTCCCCAAATCAGCTTTTGATTAGCAACGAGCCATGTTTCAAACCAGGTGTTCACAAGCTCTACCCTGCTGGGGTGATCTCCCCCCCAGTCAGAAAAATGGCCCAAAGGAAACAAAATCAAGCAAGTTTGCAGAGCGTGCCCTACCATCCCATCACAGAGGTCACCCAAATCCCTGCACTTGGCATGAATTTGGAAGAAAGCTGTAAAACACAGAACAGTTTCAACCCAACATTTTTCTTTTTCTTTTTCCTTTTTTTTTTTTTTTTAACCTGCCATGTGTTTTGCTCACAGAAATTGAAAAAGTTAAACATTTGTCCAGTCCCCTTTAAACATCTATGCCAGGTCAAAAGATAAGCATCACTACCACTGTGAGGAAACCGAGGATCCTAATGTGGTTCTTCTTTGGAGGAAGGGAGGTAAAAGACACTGGCTTTAGGGTAAGATCTATAGTCCTTTGGAGTCTGCAAGGCCAAGTGTCCTGGGCACTCAAATCATTACAGAGTGATAACACATCCTCCAGGAACTGGGTTCAACTTTTTACGACCTCCCCATGTTTTTAGGTGTGAATCCTGCTGAGCACAGCTCTGTTTCTCCACCCACCCACAGCCAAAGGAGAAGACCAGCTTCATTTATTGCTGTTGAGAAACAGACGCTGGCCCTCAGTTTATCTCCATCAAGAGGAAAAATACCCAAGCTCCTCAAATGAAAAGCCCTGCAGGATTTTGCCTGTGCAAATGTGAGATGGAGATTTGACAATAAAAAAGCCATTTCATTTGTCTTATTAGGGGCTGACTACTGTGGAAGGTGTTCAATCAATTAGGTTGATCTTGGACTCCTGAATTATTGATAGGAAGAGCTGGATTATACTCTCAAATGCTTTTAGCTTAATTGCCCAACCGGTCATTGCTTCATTTTCTTTTTCTTATGTATATAACTTACTGTTGTTGGTTTCTTTAGCTATAGCAGCTTGCCAGCAGCTGACCCCATCCCTTTGCTGCTGCTGCCAGTGCTGCCAATCCAGGCAGCATCTGTAGGGTGCAGCAGGCAGACAACTTCAAACTGGTGCTGGCATCCCTCAGAGACCAAGTGGGACTCAAGGGGGAAGAACAGCGGTTTCCTGCTATAAGAGGGACACGCATGGGGGATCAGGGGTGCCCCTCTTCCACCTTCCACCCTCTCTGTACATTTATAACACTCACTCCCCTCCCATGCCTTTCTCTTCACACACCCGCTCCTCTTCACATTGTTCCCCCTCTCTTTCCCTCCCCTCGCATGCAGAAATGCAATACAGCACAGATCTGGAGCTTGTCTCAGCCACTGACCATCTCCAGCACCATCTGGGTGTCCAAATGGCCCTTCTTATGCCATCCTGAACACAACAGTTCCCCCCCAAACCTTCTTAACTTTCCCTTCTCATTTCCCCTCTCCACACTCTATACCTTCCAGCCTCTTCTCATGTCCCCCTCATCATAATTTCTCAGCTCTTAAACCCTCTCCTCCATTTTATAGAATCACAGAATGGTTTGGGTTGGAAGGGACCTTAAAGATCATCTAGTTCCAACGCCCCTGCATGGGCAGGGACACCTCCCACTAGACCAGGTTGCTCAGAGCCCCATCCAACCTGGCCTTGAACACTTTGAGGGATGGGGCATCCAAAACTTCCCTGGGCAACCTTTGCCAGTGTCTCACCACTCTCACACTAAATAATTTATTCCTAATGTCTAAACTAAATCTCCCCTTTTCCAGTTAAAAACCATTACCTCTTGTCCTATCACTCCATGCCTTTGTAAGAAGTCCCTCCCAGCTTTCCTGTAGCCCCTTCAGCTACTGGAAGGCTGCTAGATATTTCCCAGACTGGACCCATTGTCTCCCTCCTCCACTTGTAGCCCGGAGTGGGCAGTTCGGCGTAAAAATCATCAGGATTTGGGAACACAAGCAAAACAGTTAAACGTGGCTGGAAGAGATAACAAGTGTCATTATGTGCAGGGTTTTGAGTAATCCAGCGTGCACACAAGCCCCAAACTGCACTGGCCTTGATTGTTTGACTCTCACTGATGTACCAGGAGATTAGCAGAGACAGGGTCACTGCATTAGAGTGTGCGCCATATTTTATAGACTAAGCACATCCTACATGCCTTTAAAGTGTGGTTCCCTGTGACTGTCTTGCAGGCTAATCCAGAGTAGGGAGAGAAGCACCAATAGATTCATAAGGACATGGGAACTACTTCACAGTGAGAGAGGTAAAAAGAGAAAGGGAGATTGGAAGAGCAAAATAAGATGAGATGGGAAAGGCTATGAAAAAGGGATGAAATGAGCCGAGAGAAGGGGTGAAAAGAAGAAAGGAGGATATGAAGAGAAAGGAGAGAGAACAAGAGCAAGTGAGAAGGAAATAAAAACATAAGAAAACTTGCCCGTGGAGAATGGCAGATATGCAATGTGAATGCTTGGAAGAGCAAGAACTCCTGGCGCCAGATGTGAAGCAGAGTATTTCTGTGATAACAGGAGTGTGATATGATCAGTACACAGTACTGGGGGATATGGTCTGAGAGAGAAATAAAAGCTGTAAGAGCAAAACTGCAGTACAGGTGAATAACATGGTAGCTCATAAGGGTTTAAAAAACAAGAACATGCATCTAATGGGATCTACCTGAATACAATTCACTTCCTGGGAAGCTGTTACAAATCTCTGCCATTGGATCCAGACGTGACAAGAGATCTCTGGGAAAATATTAGGAAGATGAATAATACTAGGAAATGTGTCATTTTGCAGTTTTCTGTATGGTAAGTGGAGAATTACTGTTACTAGCAATACTAGAACTGGTTACAAGTCCCTACATCCTCAAATGTAGAAACCAAATATCCCTATATCAGAACCAAGTATCCCTATATCAGAACCAAATAAATAACTAACTAAATAAATCACAGGTGTGTTTCATGTTGCTCTCCAGTGAGATTAATTAATATGCCCCACAGGGAATCCCTTGTGAAAATGAGGAATGCTGAAGGATTAAATAAGAAATGTCAACATGTTGTGTGGGATGAGAGAGGATGGGCCCAGAAAGGGTTAGTGGCTGTGTTTTATCACTGTGGTTAAAAGGATGTCTGTGGTAGCCCATCAGAGGGACAAGCCTTTAGTATAATAATGGGTAAGGGAAGAAACATCAGAGGAAGGAGTAGCTGAGGCAGAGATCCACAGATCTCAGCTGGCTGCAGACACGAGATGGTGGCCAGGCAGCCTGAGACAAATCCTTGCTGGAGAGAGGTCCCATCCTCTGGATGGGGCTGATCTTAATTAATATTTCCATCCCTGGGACAGGAGCAGGGTGCCAGTGATGAGATAAGCCAGCTAGCAAGTCACAAACATATAGAATAGTCTGGGTTGGAAGGGACCTTTAAAGGTCACTTAGTCCAACCCTCCTGCAGTGAGTAGGGACATCTTCAACTAGATCAGGTTGCTGAAAGGCCCATCCAACCTCTTCATTAATGTCTCCAGGGATGAGCATCTAGCACCTGGGAAACCTGTGCCAGTGTTTCATCACCCTCATAATAAAAAATGTCTTCCTTATATCTAGTCTGAACCTACCCTTGTTCCTTTTAAAACCATCACCCCTCGTCCTATTGCAAAAGGCCCTACTAAAAAGTCTGTCACTGTTACAGCCATAATAAAGGAGGGGTCTGTAGCTGATACCACCAAAAAGTAAAGTGGGAGAACTGGGAAGGTTTGCAGTCACCAAGCACCCCTGAAATTCTAAGAGAGGGGTGTCTTTGGAGGCACAAGCTGCCAGCCCCTTTCCAGGGGGATGGGAAAGAGCTGAAATGCAAGGAAAACGTTGTCCTGTAAAGGTTTCTGTCTCCCCAGACATGGAGCATGGACATGACCCCACTCACCCATGCCACCCCAGCTCCTCTCACACATCCTGAGTGACCAGTAAGCGTGGAGCAGCGTGTCAGGCTGCAAGGCCAGTCCCATCCTGCTGATGAACAGGAGATCCTGCCTCTCGAGAGGTCAGTGCCAGCAGGGACAAACTGTACGGAAACAAGGAGGCACTTTGCCTACACCAAAGCACCCTGGAGAATTATTTCATTCACAACAAATCTCCTTTCTTAGCAGTGGTGATTACAAGGGGCTGGGCTGCTCTTGCACTTAATTCCTGTAACTGACATTAGCCCCAATTTACCATGTTTTAAGTGCAGAACTGAGTCCAAATTCCCTTTGCTACTGCTTCACTGTATCCTCCTATTTAAACTCTTCTCTGCCTGAGTTTGCCACAGTGGTTGGACACGTTCTGAGAGATTCAATCTTACACTGTGCTGTCCTTGCCCACTGCCTTGGGCCAAGGAACATGCAGTGTTTTGGCCATCAACACACTTCCCCGCTCTCCAAAAAGAGGTGCCACCTAGCCCCAGAGAGCTGGACCTGCTGAAAACACCTGAATGGTCCCAGTTTTAGGATGAAGTAGCAGGTCCACCCCCTGGCAACACCACCAGTTCTGGGTTGGCTTTGCTCTTCCAGGGCATCCTATCAGCCCAAGGGCTGGCAAGATGCTTGTGCATGCCCAGGTCTTAGATCCCAGCATGTTCCTAAGTCCATGTCTCACTCATGGCTGAAGAGCAGAGAGATGCTAATTGCCAGGTCACACCACAAGTCCCAGGGGCCAGAACAGTCTCTGCATTCTGGATTTGAGGTGCTCAGACAATAATTCAGTGAGGGCACAGCTGTCTGTGGGATTAAAGACATTTGAAATTATTTTGGCGTAGTACATTAAGACAGTGACAAAGGTGTCCCTGCCCATGCAGGGGGATTGGAACTAGATGATCTTCAAGGTCCCTTCCAAACCATTCTATGATCCCTCAGAAGTTACTATAATTCCTTCCTTACTGGTTTGGGGTTGAATTATTTTGTATCCCAGGCAAACCCACACACAAACATACATCTTTTTTAGCCCTTAACATGCAAGCTGAAACCCTGACCTTGGTGCAGTGTTCCAGGAGAGGCCAGTAAAGGGTTCCTCTGCAATTAGCAAAACCAGTTCAGGTGCAGCTGGGCAACACACAACACTGCTGGACCTCCTTGTGGATGCAGTTATCAGCACCCCAAATCCTCATATCCACTCTCATGCCCTGAGAACCCACTAAGAAGCAGTCTGATACAGAAGCTAACTCCTCAGTATCATGCTCAAAAAGTCAGTGCAGCCATGCAGGAGCAGTTTTCTTACACTGAGCTACTGCCAAACATTTTCCAACACATTTCTTCATATTACTTAAGCTGTTATGACCATGACCGAAGGCATTTCCTGGGGACCAGAGAACAGCTGAAAGTACCAGGCACACAGACCATTAACCCCAGGGCTGTTGTTACCTGACATATTGAGCATCAAAGCATACAAGTCCCTCTGCATTCCCAGTCAGGATCTCCAGCTGCTACCACAGTACATATAAATACTACACAAGCTCAATTTGCACAAGCAAACACAGTGAAAAGGAGAAAAAAAATATTAAATGAACACTCTCTGGCCCTTGTGGGTGAAATGAGAGATACCTGACAGAACAGGACAAAGGAAAAGGTGCAAGGAGACCTCAGTACTCCAGGGAAGGTTCAGGTTTCTTTCAACACCTATTCTTGGCCCTCTCCCACCCTCATGCATCACCCTCCTGAGATGCCAGAGGAAGGAGGTTTATGCCATGAAGAGGAGCCACCTGGGACCTCACTGTGCTGTGCTCCTTCAGCTCAGTGGTCCCTGTTGCTGCAGTGCCTGGATGAGAAAGCTGAGTTTGATAAAGTCCCAAGATGAGGTCTTCTACTGCCAGCCTTGGATTTTACACTCGCCCTCAAACTAGGAGAGTGAAAATAACAGACAAGTGAATCTATTACCTGCAAATGCTCAATGAGGCTTTTATGATATCCTGTCTCCCTCGGAGTGATGTTTAGTATACTCTGGGGTGTTGAGATACATTCACTGCCATTTCCAATTCCCTTTTATTAATGATCCATCTCCTGGCTGCCATACGCACACACTCTCTTCTTTCCACAAGCAAAGAGTCTTCCTCCCCAGCCCCTTCTTCACCAAAATGCTCCTGTTGACCCCTGACTGGCTGCTCTGGGCTTTGTTAGCATACATGGGGTAGGAGCACAGCTTTTCAGATTAGCCCTTCAGCTCCTCCATCATCTCAAACTACTTTGCCCATACTTGTACTGGAGCACCTAGTGCCTCCAGTCAACATTGCTTTCAGCCCCCTTTTCAACAGAGACATGGTTTATTGTCCCCTAAGTAGACCTTCACAGTTCCCCTTCTCAATCAGCACTGGGTAATGGTTTCCTAGGGACCATAATACTTAGCAGCACAGTAATTGAATGATATTATTAACAGCAGCAGCATCTGTGTTGTCTGTTTAATTAACTGGAGAGCAAATGAGGCCCTAAGAGTCATTAGTCTGATCCTTTATTGTTTTCCTAATGATCTGCAGCTCCTCTTATTTGATTATTGGCTAAGGATCCCCTTTACCAAAAAATGCACTTTTAATAAAATATTAACAAAACAACTCTCTATAATCCTGAATGACATATATTACTTTTCTCAAGCTGCTGGTTAGGTAACTGTAAACTTCTACTCTAAATACTACAAATACACCATCTCTACTAGTCCTTGAGTAGCATAATGGAAACAGGAGACACTAGCCTGTGTCTCAAGGAAAGAAAGAGTGAAGCTGCAATAAACATTGTACTGCTGCAGAGCTGATGGGTGACAAAAGCAAAGCTCACTCTGCTATCAATTGTGGGAGCTCTATAGGGGCAAGACCAGCTTTAAAGACTGCTGGCCATCAAGGAAGAGCTACAGTAACCCAGCACTGATGATCACAGCATTTCTTTCCACCTCTGCACTGAAAAAGGGATAGGGACCAAACAAAGATGACATCCTCTCCATCCCTAATTGGGCTGAATTTATGGGCAGTCTGACAGGAGCAGTTTCTCTATGTCCACCTGGGAGCTTCTTGCATAGTGGGGACAGTCACTCTGCAGAAGCCCAAGCCCATTGTGCATGCAGTCATGCAACCCTGCTGTCAGGATCAGATGTGGATGTGGAGTCATCACTCCCTCCATACCCATTTAGCAGCCATCCTGGTTGGGTGCTTGTGCTGAGGTTCATTGCTTGACAGCTGGTTATTGGCTTCTCTGCAAGGGGCACATGGAAATTTCCATGAAGATAATCCCAGCTGCAGTTATTGAGCTTATCAGGAAGCACAGGCAATTGACATTAGCCAGTTTAGAGAAAAAATCCTATCTCAGACAGGAAGGAGATCTTGCTGTTTGCATGCCTAAGATATTTGATCCTACGAAGTTAAGTTAAGCAGTAAAATGTGTCAGATATAGTCATATGCAGATCTGGGGACATACCACTGTGTGTTATATATCCTCTTCAATGGCCAATCCTGGAAGTCTTACCACTACATAGCTTCTCTTTAGCCTAATCTTGTGTAGCTGGTGAAACTCCTGTTGTATTAGCCATGACACCAAGCACCAGTCATCACATGGCCAGTGGGTACCTGGGCTGCTGTCTATATGCATAGCAAAGCCTGTTTCCACCCCAAAATCAAGCTCAGGCCTTTGTATGATTGTGGACTTGGAGGCACTGCCTCTCCAGATACTAATCTGGAGACCACTGTTAGCAAACGTGGACCTTAGGTAAGACAGATGCTGTCTCCTTCGTTGTCATCAGTCAAGACTGCACACAAGTTGAGTGGAAGAGCACAGCTCCATGGGTTTGTTCCGGTTTAGAGGTCTGGTGCTTGGGTAGTACTTTTTAACTGACACTTGTGGGTCTGATATTCAACATGGCATCTCTGAGCACCAAGTCTTTCCTAGCTGCTCTGTTCCAAGTCCCAAATGCATCTCACTGTGTAACATGCTTGGTACCAAGAGGTCAAAGCATATGAGCATGGGACCTTGGGACCAAGGCTGAGGCTTTGAGGGGAACTATGGAAAGAGAGCTGCCTCTAAGTGATAGAATTGTAGAACCATAGAATGGTTTGGGTTGGAAGGGACCTTAAAGTTCATCTAGTTCCAACCCCCCTGCATGGGCAGGGACACCTCCCACGAGACCAGGTTGCTCAGAGCCCCATCCAACCTGGGCTTGAACACTTCCAGGGAGGGGGCTTCCACAACTTCTCTGGGCAACCTGTGTCAGGATCTCACCACCCTCACAGGAAATAATTTCTTCCTCCATAATCTCAATACAAAATACTCCAGGAGTCACTGCCTACTTATCTGAATTGTCATTAAAAAGAAAAATAAACCCATTTTCTCCTGTGATGGCTTCATTCAGTTCAGTAGCATGTTTTATCAGTCAGCTTCTGCTTGCACATATTAAATAAACAGAGTGAAGAATGAGCAGAACTGGATCCTAGGGCTTTAAAGAGATTGGGAAAATGACTGTGTCTTATCTGTGATGCTAAGAATAAATAGGAAAATCAAATGAGCATGGAAAGAATAGAAAATGTAATGGTCCTTGTTACCACTGGACTTCTCAGTCTCAGGACAAATTCAAAATAGCTCCAAAATTTGCAGACTTTAAAGGGTTGTATTTCTCTGGATGTTTCTTCAGAACTCTAGAAGGACTCCTCACTAGACCAACTTCTCAGCTAGGGACCAGCTCCTTAGCGATTACAGATGTCTCTGTCTTGCACTTCTTCACCTGGAAATTCTTCTACTCTTCCAACCAGAGGAGGGACTTATTTTGTAACCTCTGATTTGCTACCATTTCCTCCCTCCCTGGCTCCTGGTGCAACAGCTGTTGGCAGCCTTCTGCTTGCTGCATGGATCAAAAATAAATGAATGAACACATGAACTTTGTGGCTTCCTGTAAAAATTGAATATAGCAGCTCCTTCACACTGGGTATAACAATTGGTACAATAGGAAGTCAACAATCTGCTGTTTCCTGAATGAAATTGTCAGTCTGATTGCTGAAAGGGCCTCACACATCACTCCTTTTGGGTGTGGAGAACCCTCTAGAGCTTCAAATATTATTAAAAAGCATTTTAAAAAGTCCCAAAAGTTGTGCTGGATAGCTGAGAGGTACAATCTTGTGATTTAGTTGGAGATTAACCCCCCTCCAAGAAACAGCTTCCCAGCAGCACTCTGGTCCAGCAGGTTGCAGTACGAATTGGAAATGGAAAAAAACAAAAAGATAGAAGCTTTGGAGATGGCACACTTCAGAGAAAAGCCTAAATGATAAGAAATAATAACTTTTTTTCAGGTCAGCTGTTAACAAACTAAGTGACTACAGAGAGTTTTGACATTCCACGTCTTCCTTTTGCTGCCTCTGTAAATTGGGAATAGTAGTGCTTGTCCATCAATAAGTGAAAATGGTTGTGAGATCTCTGGACAGCAAGCACTGTGCATAAAAATGTTCCAATAAACCCTGCTCATTGGTGATTTTTCCCATAAGGGCCTTCCTCGGGATAGCTGCTTGGGAAGCCATCCCACTGGGATTCTCCCAGCTCTTCTCTTCGTATTATTTATGGGCCAAATACCCATGGGTCCTCACAAGGCAGCTTCGCATGCATTCATATCTCAACAGACCTGCTCACACACCAGTTCCTTCCTCCAGAAGCCCATTCACCTTTATCCCTTCTGTGCACTTCCCTTGTTACAAAATGCCAGCTAAGTGCCACACATCTCCAAGGGAGGTTATTCTCTAAACTAACACATTCTGACTGCGAACTTGTGCTGTACTCAACCTGGATTTTAACCTTCCATAATTTGCCCCCATTACTGCTAAGTGCTATGCCTGTTGACTAAGCCAAATCATTCCCCTCTTTCTTTGGTTTTTAAATCCATTCAATTTTTGTAGCTAGGTAGCACAAGCCCTTTTACTCATCTCTTGGACAAGCTCTCCAGATTTAACCCTCTGCTAGTGTTTTGCATTGCCTTCCTACTGCTTTTTGGGCATTTCCTGGTAATTCACTTTTTTTTTTGGTAACAGCATAACAAGGTCTGACTGTCTCCCCTTACTGAAGACATGAGTGAGGGACTCCCCTTTCTAAATAGGGGACAAAACCTTCAGTCTCTTCTTTTTTGCTTGCAGGAAGCGTTGCACGATTTATGTTGTGGCATGAAGCCATCTACTCATCTCCTAGCACCTACAGCATCTCTGGAGGTCATGCCAAGAGCCTAGCAGAACTCTCAGACATGCTGCAATCTCTGAGCTTGTCTGTCACATCTTTGCAGTTGCATTTTGCAGATGTAAAGTCTGAAGCGTGGAAAGAAAAATGGGAAAGAAATAAACAGGGAAGAAAACCAGCTCGGTGGGAGGGATCCAGGACAGGCCCCTTAGGAAGGCATGTTCCAAGGAAGCCCCAGATTTCTACCTAATATTAAAACAGGTGGCCGTGCCACACGCTGAGGAAGAACCTGGCCATTGCCAACAGGCAACGTAGGGAACCAGAAATCCTGGCTCCCAGTCTCTGCTCTCAACATGAAGCCACTGAGCAAAACTACATAATCCACTTGAGCACGACTCTCATTTTATGATCTCTGGATGTAACAAGGTGGCAAGATCACTGGCCTCATTGCTCATATTTCAAAGGTGCATGGGGAAGAGCTGCCTGGCTTGGTTTTAAAGGGTGTTGCTCACTGCATTTGTTGAAAGTGGCCATAATTAAAACGAGGAGAGAGCAATCCCCAATGCAAGAAATCCATGAGGCAACACAAATGCTGTACTGCAATCTGCAGGACCTTACCCAGCCAGAGGCTGAATTTTAGGTAATTGATTTCCAGAAAACTTGTTTTTTTGCCAAAATTAGTATTTCACTGGCCTTTGTCATCAGACAGCTTATTCAGCTTATCCAGCAGATCTTTTCTGGTACGTCTGTGGGAGGGGGGACTGGTAGGAAATAACTGCCCTGCTGGCTCTCATGAGACCCCACCTGGAGTACTGTGTCCAATTCTGGAGCCCCAAAGATAAGAAGGACATGGAGCTCATGGAGAAAGTCCAGAGAGGGCCACAAAGATGATCCGAGGGCTGGAGCACCTCTGCTATGGAGACAGGCTGAGAGAGCTGGGGCTGTTCAGCCTGGAGAAGAGAAGGCTCCAGGGAGACCTTAGAGCACCTTCCAGTACCTGAAGGGGCTACAAGAAAGCTGGGGAGGGACTTTTTACAAGGTCATGGAGTGAAAGGACAAGGGGTAATGGATCAAAACTGGAAAAGGGGAGATTTAGGTTAGACATTAGGAGGAAAGCCTTTAGTGTGAGGGTGGTGAGACACTGGCACAGGTTGCCCAGAGAAGCTGTGGAAGCCCCATCCCTGGAAGTGTTCAAGACCAGGTTAGATGGGGCTTGGAGCAACCTGGTCTAGTGGGAGGTGTCCCAGCCCATGTAGGGGGGTTGGAACTAAATGATCTTTGAGGTCCCTTCCAACTCAAACCATTCTATGATTCCATCATTCTGTGATGCAGAGCAGGGCTAAGGACATGCACACACCATCCTCCTCCCTAATGGTGGCTGTTCCATGGGGTGTCACCTCCTGTTCCTCATGTCACCTGAGCTCTGCCTGACTGAGAAATTAAGAACAGTACTCCTCACATTTTCTTGTGTTTCAGCTGGAGAGCCATGTCACATTCATTTTTGCTGCTGACCATGCAAGGCATCGTCATCAGGGCCTCACACTCTGGCTCCTGGCAGTCTCATCTTCTCTGGCCCATCCTAGACAGGGGTTCCAAACTAGGACAGGACAAAGACTGAATCAGGGTAGAGAAGCTCAGCCTGTGACATGCTACGGCTGATGATGCTCTTCTGGAGGCTCTTGAGATGACATGAAGTCAGTGAACCTCCTAATTTTTTTGTCTTTCCAGGGAGAAAAGTCTGGCAAGGGATGCCAGTTATATTTTGATGGCTGGTCATCATCTCTGCTTCCTTCTGGCATGTTCTAGCTAGCAAGTTTGGCCACCACTGTCTCCAAGTCTGTCCTGCAGTTGCCCTATTTCTCTTCTCCCACTAACCTCCCCCTGGCACAACTTTCCTCTACCCAAGAGGCAAACAGCTCCTTGTTTTACAATGCTTTTTGCTATAAAACAGAAAGAGTCTCAGCTTTTGCTTCAGCCTGCTGGAGACCTTGGTGCAGCTCCCCTCGTCTTCTCTCCGTGGCCAGCCAGGGACATCAGGAGAGATCAGGGTGAAGAAAGACAGGGTACAGCTATGGTCCTATCTCCTCTACCACCTCCTAAAAAGCACTTCCAAGTCTGTGATAGGCAGAGGAAAGAATGACAGCCTTACAGCTATACATACAGAGCTATATAGATTCATATATACATGTACACATGCATATACTGTAGATACTGCAGGAACCAGCCTTACCACCAGCATCCCTCTCTCAAACAAGATCTGTTTTTGCAACAAGCTCAAAGACTTGAGCAAAATACTTCTCTCCCCAGATGGTCACACCTGTACTTTGGCAGCTCTGAAGCAGAAACCAAGCTGCGCCAGGGTGAGCATCAGTACCAAACAAAGGGGCCTGTGGCAGAGTCAGGAGCAGAACACCAATCCAATGGCTCTGCCAGTGTTTTGATCACACAGCTATCTCCTTCCTCTCAGCCTCAGCCTAATTGTCCACTAAGCTGGTTAGCCTTGCTTTTTCCCCATGTCCTGACTCCATACGACTGTCTCTTGCATAAAGCACTGTGTCCCAGCTATCAGCTTCCATTCCAGTTGGTGTTTTCTAGGCTGCTCTCAAAGACTGTTGATCTCATTCAGGTTTACCATATCACTTTGTGGTGCTGAGTGCTCTTTGCTTGGTAACCTCACAGCCACCTCAGCAGGAACAGACTCGGGTCCTTAATCCTTGGTGATATATAAATAATATTTTTATAAGCTGAATGCAATAAAGCCCATTGTCAGGTACTAGCCACCAGGTAATTTATGATAGAATGAATCTCCTGCCAGTAAAAAGCAAACAGTTTGCACATAAAGTCCCCCAAAAACTTAGCTGTATGTTATGATAGGGTAGATTTGGATTTCTAGTCTGTCGTCCCTCCACTGGAAAAGCAGCAGGCATGTCTCTCCAGCTCTTCCTGCTTATCTGCACCACATAACACATCAAGGATGGCCACAGGGCAACCTTCAATGCTCTGCACTCTTGCTAAAATCTTCCAAATGTTGGTATTAACAGCCACGCAGAGCTGCAGCATATGTGCCATTAGTATTAACCAATTCTATAAAATGGTCCCCAAAGGCCATCGGCATAAGCCAAAGCCCTTTAGGCTTGGGGTTTGGAAGGTGCTAGACCATGGTACACCTTGGATTAAGACACATCAGTTGTGACTGGTGCACAGTGACAGATGTTGGCAGATGAGCAAAGAAATTACTACTGTTTTCAAAGCAGGAAATATATTTTTTCCTGCTTTAAGAACAGTTGGGCCAACTAAATCAGTCATGCTGTGTGCAATGAACCCTTATCATAACCAGGCTTAAAGATCTAAGAAGGGTTTGGAGAGCAGTATCACTGACTGGATGGTAAGCACAGGACGAAATTTGCCCTGGCTAACACTTGCCTAACACGTGTTTTTGGACTTTGATAAATGTTGTTACACGTCTCCAAGGAAGAAGAGATACAGTATTCACATAATGGCAGAGAATTACATGTAATGGAAACAGGATCATAGAATCATAGAGTGGTTTGGGTTGGAAGGGACCTTAATGATCATCTAGTTCCAACCCCCCTGCATTGGCAGGAACACTTCCCACTAGACCAGGTTGCTCCAAGACCCATCCAACCTGGCCTTGAGCACTTCCAGGGAGGGGACATACACAGCTTCCATGGGCAACCTGTGCCAGTGTCTCCCCACCCTCACAGTGAAGAATTTCTTCCTGTGTTACAGTTATCTTCAAGCTTAATGTATTGCTACAATATTCCTTAGCCCTGTAAACTGGATGATCTCTCCTGAAACCTATGGAAGTTAAAATCTGGCACAAAGCAGGGGAAAAAAAAAGGCAGAGCTGCTTCAGTACCATGCTTCTTGTAACACCATTATCTGATGGTTCAAAGTGTAAAAACAATTCCATAATGGGCAATCAGTATTTTACCTAGCAGGGATGCCATCTTGCTTGATCTATGCAGAAAACATTTTATGCTCTGAAATTCATAACCAGAAATGCTATTGCTGCCCTCAAAATTAGTCAGCTCCAACGGTAAAAAGCAGGCCTCATCCACCGAGCAACAGGCCGCTTTGCATGCTCATCAAAAGAGGTAACAGGAGGTAACACACTGATTTCAGCACCTACTGTGACAGGAGAATAACATTTAATTTCCCTGGCCCCTGATGAGCCAGATTCCTTCCCCTGTCATATAATCTGCAATAAATAACCCATCAATCCTTTCATCGGGTGGCCGGCTGCAGCGCTGTTCAGTTTAACATGTGCACTTTGCTGTCCCCGCTGCATCGTTTGACATTAGTCCACATTTAAACTGGATTTTCCATTGAAAATTTCACTCAGGAAAAAAGATGCTCATCCCTCGAACTCTATGTTAGCCACCATCCCTTGGCAGTGACTCATCCCCCTGCAGCAAACCCAAACAACTTGTCCTGGATAATCCCTGTTTCATCTTCCTTTCATCTCCATTCCTCTGTGTTCCCCTGCCCTTCTTGTTAACTATTTCACTGCTGCCCCTCTGGGTTAAGTTTTTGGGGTATTTCTTTACTGAAAGGGAATTTCTTTACTGAAAGAGTGGTCAGGCACTGGAACAGCCTGTCCAGGTAGGTGGTGGAGCCACCATCCCCGGAGGTGTTCAAGAAATGTGTAGATGAGGCACTTCAGGGCATGGTGGATTTCTTGAGAGTTGTGCGTTATTGTTGGCTTTGTGAGGTGTGTGGTTGTGGGGTTTTGTTGTTGTTGTTTGTTCCCACCCCAGGTGGAGGGTTGGACACGGTGATCTTAGAGAACTTTTCCAACCATGACAATTCTGTGATTCTGTGATTCCACGGTATTATTCTGAACAGCCTCTGTCTACTGACTGAAGGACAATGTGAGTCTAAACAAGGCAAATTTAGTATTGCAGGAG
The DNA here is from genome assembly GCA_020745705.1 of Hemiprocne comata. Lineage (NCBI taxonomy): Eukaryota > Metazoa > Chordata > Aves > Apodiformes > Apodidae > Hemiprocne > Hemiprocne comata. The sequence continues at coordinate 160,384,445 of CM036587.1, forward strand.
GTTAAAGGAACATCACCACCATGTATGCACCAGCCCATTGTGGAAAGAGAGATGCTGGACTTCTTCTGAAGAAGGGAAGGTACAACTTTATCTCTTGCACTTGGCAATCTAAACTTAGCAGTGCCGAGGGCAACGCGGGTCCCCTGCCAGGCAACACACTGAGTTTGCCTCCAAACGCATTCTCATTTTGTATTAAAATTAAATGTGACTTGATCACCTTCATGCCTGCAACAGACAAGAAGACACTAGTGAGCTCTGCATGCCATAGACACTTTCAGCAGACCACTTTTCTGACACTGCATTGAAGAAAATGGCAAAGAACCCACATTTCCCTGCAGGCATCAGATGCCTCCAACAGCCCCTCAAGCCCCTCCCAGGGCAGAGCAAGGAGGCTGGGGAGAGTAGGAAGATGAGGTCTCATTTTTGGAATGGGCATAAACTGAAAATAACCTCCTGGTAGATGAGTACATTAGTGAAGCACGACCTACCAAGCAGTAGAAATGTTTCACCGAGACAAATCTATTGCCTCTGAACTCTCCCCAAGAGGGAAGGAGCCAGCACCAGGAGCAGCTGTTCACACCAATATGTTTTCCACCTTTACCCTGGGTAACCTCTGGATCCTCATTGAATCTTGCTGAGGCTTTGAGAAGAGAGAGGACGTCGAGCCCAGGACCAGCACACTGTGTTCGACATGATTATCAGAGACTTCCAGTGTGCTTAACATAGTAATTTGGTGATAAAAATCCTAATAATATCCTGCTCCCTTCAATCTCAATAGACTATAGTCTTATTTGACATATTGGGGGGAAAAATTAAAAAAAAACACCCTCTTGTAGTGAGCAGGAACCAGAGGGATTGTGGGCTAGAAAAGGATATTACAGTATCACTTCAGAGTGCACCATAAATAAATCTTCACCCGAGATGGGTAGGTAGATCAGCACAGTGCTCCACACAAAACTGTGCTGCTCTACAAGACAGTGACTCATCAGCTTCTCCACTTCTGATAATCAGTCCAACCAGCAAGGAAGAGAAGCCAGAGAGGGGAACCATCTCCAAGCTTGACTAGAAAAACATGCCCTTGCTGTCAGAGTGGGAAGTTGGGACACAAAGGTCCAGATTCTGCCTCCCTTGGTCATTTTCTGATGGACAAGGTGGATGTTCACCAAAGGACAGCCAAGGCATCCAGTGCTGGGCTCCCCAGTATAAGAAAGACACGGACATACTGGAGTAAATCCAGCAAAGGGCCATGAAGATGATTAAGGCATGGTGTATCTGTCACACAAGAGGCTGGGAGCTGTGACTGTTCAGCCTGGAGAAGAGAGGGCTCAGGGGGATCTTATTCATGTGTATAAATACCTGACAGGAGAACATAAAGAAGACAGAGCCAGACTCTTCTAAGTGGTGCCCACTGACAGGACAATGGGCACAAAGTCACACACAGGAAATGCCATTTAAACAAGAGGAGAGAGTGGTCAACACTGGAACAGGTTGCTCAGAGAGGTTGTAAAGTCTTCTTCCTTCTCCTTCTCCGCCCCTCAGCAACCCCAATCTAGCTGACTCTGCTTGAGCTGGGGACTAGATGATCTCCAGAGGTCCCTTCAAACCTCCATGACTCTGTGATTCTGTGAGTCTCACCACAGTTCAATGTATGTTTAAGGATATTATCACCTACATCATAGATTTAGTTAGCAGATACATGTTTAAAATACCTGATGGGCCTCACTAAACATAAAATTCAGAGTATTTACTCATGTTTCCCTGAGTTTTGAAGCAAACATCTAGCCACAGGCCACCAAAGACCCTAGCTGCAAAGGTCGGGTGTTCAGAGCTCATTTTATTTATCTTAAATAATATAAATTCAACATATGAATCAAAGGTCTCCAGTGGAAACCTATCAGCCCTTGTAGGGATGTCTCTAGATGCAATCCATCTGGCAAAGGCCCCCTCTCAAACTGCTTTCTCCCCCCACTGGATTACAAATTGTCAAGGAAACCATACAAATGCTTTCTGTAGTACCCATCACCTTGGTAATCAGGTGTTGTTCAGGTATACATAAGCAAAGCAAATCCCCCAGTATATGTCCTGGACTATCTTGATTTTCTGCTATAGTTACAGGATGCTTCATGTATAAGGTGGCTGATACATGCACAGACAGCCACACAGACTGAAGACTCCCAAGACAACCTGTATGGCCTCAATTTACTGCCAACTTGGGTTTGCTCCCTCCTGCGTACTCTAACAGATCTTTTCAGTTCTTTGACTCTACAACAGGAAGTTATTGGTTGTTTTTTATTTAGTCTACTTTATCTTTTGGCTGATGATATCCACCATCTCCTCATAGAACTGGAACTGGCTCCTCTGCTCCTTGCACTATTTTACCTTGCTTCTAAACTCAGGTTTGAGCAGAAGTGCAATAGGCAAAACCAAGCCTTTAATCCTCATCCTTTGCAGATAACTCCATCCAGTTCCCCTGAATGCAGTATTTGGTTTTGGTTGTGTTTTCTCTTTTTTTAAAAATCATTTCTCTTAAATCAAACATCATTATTTTGTCTCTCCATGAGCCTAGACAGGTAATTGCATCTCCACAGAGCCCAGGACGAATGTGTATTCTGCAGGTCTAATGCCTGTTATAATTTTCCTTTCCTGTTTCCATGATCTCCCCCTTGCTTAGAACAAAGACACACTGAAGCCAGTTGGAGGCTTTCTATTGATTTCAAAGGCCACTGGGTTAGGCCTCCATTTCACAAGAAACTCCACACTCCAACTATTCACCTCCTCAGGCTGTCAACAAAATCCAATCATCCTTCCCCTATTTGTTTTTCCTCCTTTCCCATCCCCCTGCCCCAGGCAGGGAACTTTTTGCAATTAGCCTCTCAACACATAAGCCAGAAGAAGAGGACACCAGGCAACCAGCCCCTTCCCCAGCAGCTTTTCCTCCTCAGAAGCAGTGTTGACCCCGAGGCTCAGGAGGCTGCTGGGGAGGAAGAGTGTGCTGTGGATGAAGGGGAAAGCTACAACCGAGGCCAGCCACGCTGTTTAGGAGCATTCACCAGCTTAATCCCAGCATCCTGGCAGGATGCCAGCCACATTGGGTACATTTTGTGCTCTTTCTGCTTCCCCTAAAATTTCCCATGGATGCAGGGCTCTGTACTCACGGCCCCAAACCAACATCTGGGGTGTTTATGGCATTCAGACAATGAACCAGAACTTCAGATGGAACAAATCCTCAGAGCTCTGCGGAGGTGAGGTACTTCTGCCACCCCACACCAGCTGAAGACACAGCTCAGACTGCAGGGTGCCCTTAGAAATAACTCATATGCTCTGCTCCTGGGGAAATGATAACCCTGTGATGAGCTGGAGAATCATAAGGGTAACACTGATGATTACAGGAGCACTGATACATTTTGATGGTACCCCTTCACCATCTTAACTGCACACCTCCAAATGACTACCACTGGTTGTTGTTTTTTAAATCTTTCACACACTGTTTCTTTCTTTTTCTCTTTTTTTTTTTTTTTTTTTTTCCTCCAACATGGCATTTCTTCTCTCTTGCCCACTTGCACCTTCCACTAAAGGGAGAAGGAAAATTCAACCAGACAGATGTAATACAAAAACTGCCACCACTGGGTCCTGGTCCATGCTCTTCAGCAGAAGAATAAGGTAATTCAGACCCAGGGAAGGAGAGAACTCTGCACAGCAACACATATAATTTGCCCTGGAAATTAGGTAGTTGATTTCAAAGGTGCAGCATTTGTATGTGCAGAACAGCTATTTAAGGATGTTCACAGAAGTTTTATGGTTGTCTACAAGCTCAGGAGAGCTCAACTCATGATAAGTAAAGTACCTGGATTTCCAGGTGGGAGGATGCTAATGTAAACCTAATTTTAATACATTACAGCTCTCTATAATGTTTGCAGAACAGTCACTCTGTAACAGAGCATGTACAGAATGAATTAGAGGGTGGGAAATGAAGAATTTGTCAGTAGATGTCTGCCTTGTGCAATTCTAAGCCCCCATGCAATACTTAACCCACGACTCCCATGAAGAGCCTAATTGTCTCTCGCATCCTATAAGGCCACTTTGGGTCTTGCATGACATCCAAATCAGGTAGAGGATAATTTTCAGTCAAACTATCCCACTAACTCTGCAAAGAGAAGACTCTGAGGAGACCTTGTAGTGGCCTTTCAGTACCTAAAGGGGGCCTAAAAGAAAGCTAAGGAGGGACTTTTGACAAGGGCATGTGGCAAGAGAACACGGGGTTAGGGCTTTAAACTGGGAGAGGGGAGATTTATGTTAGACAGTAGGAAGAAATTCTTTAGTGTCAGGTGGTGAAACACTGGCACAGATTGCCCAGGGAAGCTGTGAATGCCCCATCCCTGGAAATGTTCAAGGCCAGGTTGGATGGGACTCTGAGCAACCTGGTGTAGTGGGAGGTGTCCCTGCCCATGCAGAGGGGTTGGAACTGGATGATCTTTAAAGCGCCTTCCAACACAAACCATTCTATGACTTTATGATAGTTAAAGGTCATCTTTGTCACAGGCAGGGTGAGAGCAGGAGGAGAGCAGATCCAGGCAGAGAAGAACTCCAGAGACTGCTATCTCAGGCAAGGGAACAGAGCTAGAAGAGAACTAAGAGAAGAACAGGGCACTGCCCAGGAATGGTCTGTCTACACACTCTGTGTAGCAAATGGAAAACCAAGGAGCAGCTGCTGTTTAACTGCAGCAAACTACTGCAAAACCAGCTGGGTTATCCCAAAGGATGTGGGGAAGGAGGGTGACCTTCCTGAAATACTGATTCTGAAGGGGGCAGTTCCATCTGACAATGTCTCTAAAGGCAAATCCAGTTTAAAAGATCCCCGTGCCCCCAGCCACACATTCCTGCCTGCCTGCCTTCATCCATCCCTTTTCCTGCTGCCATATACACCACAGTTCAACTCTCCAGCAGCCATGCTTTTAAAGGATAAGTAAAGGAATATATTAAAAAAACAAGTAAATCACATCCAGGGACTTCAACACAAGCTACTTACCTTCCTCGTTCTCACAGTGGTATGATTTTTTTAAGCTAGCTACCACTTCCTATAGCTTATTTATTAAAGGTTCAAGTGACCCAAGCACTGAGACCAACATTTAACCACCACTGGACAGGCTAGATGGGCAGTAAGTTCCCATATTCAGCTCTTGGTTTGGATGTTAGCACTGGAACAGGCTGCCCAGGGAGGTTGTGGAGTCTCCTTCACTGGAGACATTCAAAACCCACCTGGACAAGTTCCTGTGTGATGTGCTCTAGGTGACCCTGCTCTGGCAGGGGGGTTGGACTAGATGATCTTTCGAGGTCCCTTCCAAACCCTAGGATTCTATGATTCTATGATTCTATGTTCACTTCCCTTGCTCTCCTTGCTTTTGAATGCTATCTGGATCATCAGCCCTTCAGATAAGGGGCTTTTTCTTCACACCACCATAAAACATTCTTAACCTTCAGTAGGGGCATAAAGGAAAAGCTCAAACTCACATTTCTGGGTCTGGAACATGAGGCCATATCCCCCCTACCTGCATACTCTTAATTCCAGAGTGAACTACACAGAGCAAGAGTTCAAATCTAATGCTGCATCCCCTTGTAGAGATCTCATCCCCAGGGTTGTGGCACAACCTTGAAAACTGAGGGGAGAAAAGCAAGATCAGTTGCTCATGCTGGGTATTTAGTGCAACCACACTGCAGGAGCAGGAAGCTTTGCATCCTTGGCAACAGGCTTCTGGCACTGCACATTGGGACAAGCTCTCAGTTCCTGGTGAAACACATTCCTGAGAGGGATAAAGGTTTCCTTTTAAAAATTCCATGCCTTCTTACTTCTAACTTACCAAAGATGAGTTGGTAAAATAACTCCTGTGCCAGGTGGTCAGCATATCTTATGGGAGAAGTATGAATAAAAGTGCCAGGAACTCCTGAGAGTAACCTTGTCTTCCTGAAGATGGGACTGAGTTCTCAAAACTGCAGCACTCACAAACTTGTCCTGTGGGCACAACAGTGGGGAACAGTATGAAATCGTGCCTCCCTGAGCAGTGGGGCAGCTGCCACATCAGTGCACACAGGCATTTTGAACATGCAGTTGCCATATCAGCTGCAGAGCCACAAGCATCTTTTATCTTCACAGCCCTTCTGCATTTCAAGCCCTGATGACAGCCGTTAAAACTTTCCTCCCTTGTTTCTTTCCTTGTCACAACCCTAAAACAAGCTGTGCTTTTTTACATCTAGACTGGCAGGAGGAAGGAGTAGAAGGACAGTAAGGAAAGATCAATATGAGTTGAAAGCATTACATTCCTGACAGTGAGGGCATGTGCACGTGTTGCACGTGTGTGACTGCCCGTGTCTCTCCATCCCAGCTCAGTTATGTTCTATCTTAGAGTTTAAGCACTTCCAGGCAGCCATCTCCAGCCAGATGCCTCCTGGCATCCCTCCACCAACTCCACACAGTGCCTCCAGGACAGACAAAGCTCGTGCATTTACTTCTAGGCTTATTCAGCTGGCCAACAGCAGCTTTAGCCCCAGTTAGTAAAAAAATACAAGCACAAGGCAATGTAGTTCAATACTACTTCCCCTGGCTTTCTGATTTGGCTCAACTTTCTGCAGTTTAGAGCTGTCCTTCAGAGCTGTTCAAAGGCCAGGGGTATGATGAAAGCTGCTGCCCAAGGTGTTTTTAGGATGCTCTGTGATGGGTACAAAATCGCTGCTTCTTGGTTGGTTCCTGTGGCTGCCTCAGAAACCTCCCAAAGGCACAGCAGCCTGGATTGAAAGGTGCCGTTTCCAACTGCCCCAGCTCCTGGTGGGGCACCTATCATCCATGAATCCCTGACATGGCCATTAAGGCCTATCAAGTCAGTGCATGCCTAAGGAAGGGCCTGAGCCACACATCCACACAAACGCATTAAAGCTGCAGACAAAAACCATCTTGATGTGATCAAGGCTGAACAGCAGTGACTGCTTTCATCCAGTCCCTTCCTTTTTTTTCTAAGGTTTTCAAATGAAACAGAACATTTCTGAAGTGGATTTATTAAAAGGAGAGACCCATGCCTTTTAAAAACATATTGTGGGGACATAGAAAGTCCTTGTCATTACTAAAGCTCAGCACTAAGAGAATTATTTATTGGAAAGAAAAGAATGTGCTTGATTCATTTTAGAAATCACCCATGATTAAGGATTGCTGTTTCTGGCAAGTTGTGTAAGAGCCCTGAAGCTCATTCCCCACAGAGCACCCCAGAAAGACCTTACCTGTCCATGGCACATGTGGATCCTAATACTAAGCATGATGCAACGAGGCAGAGTGACAGGCAGGAGGGGAGAAGACAGCTTTGGTGGAGTGTCAAGCTTCTCAAGCTTCTGCTTTGCACCCAGGGCTGGGATCCAGGAATGTCAGAGTCAGTTGCTGGCATTTAATTTCTTCATGGTGTGGCCAGGACATTTTCTGTGCCTCAGCTCTCCAGTGATAATTGAAGGATGGAGCATTTCCCTGCCTCCTCAAGCAAAGGGGAGATGTGATCCCTGTGTCACATTTGATCAGTGGCTTCAGCATTTATTTAGTATCCAGCTAGGCCTTCCTTGTCCTATTTGCTACCTTTGCCATTGACAGCAATAGGAACGGTGCTGTGGAGAAAGGAGATGAGCCAAGAGGACAGCAGATGACTTCTCAGTTCTGGGCTCCTCACTACAGAAAGGACATTGAGGTGCTGGAGCGTGTCCAGAGAAGAGCTACCAGGCTGGTGAAGGGTCTAGAGAACAAGTCATACGAGGAGAGGCTGAGGGAACTGGGGATGTTTAGTTTGAAGAAGACGAGGCTGAGGGGACACCTCATTGCCCTCTACAACTACCTGAAAGGAGGTGGGTGTTGGCCTCTTCTCCCAAGTGAATAATGACAGGACCAGAGTATGGTCTGAAGTTGCATTAGGGGAGGTTTAGATTGGACATTAAAAAGAATTTCTATACTGAAGGAGTGGTGAGGTACTGGAACAGCCAGGGAGGTGGCTGAGTAGGTATAATCTTTGGAGGTATTCAAGAAACGTGTAGATGTGGAACTTCCAGGCATGCTCTAGTGGCTGAGACTGTAGGGGTTTTTTTTGTGGGTGTTATTTGGTGTGGGGGGGTGTTGTTGTCACGGTTTATGTTTGTTTGGGGTTTTGTTGTGTGGTTTTTTTGGGTTTTGTTTTTGTGGGGAACGGACTATTTCTCCTTTTCCCCCCCACACAAGACTAAATGGAATGCCTTTCAAGCCAGCAGAGTGCTGTGTGATGATGGTTGGACTCGGTGATCTCAGAGGTCCTTTCCAACCATGACTATTCTGTGATTCTCAGCTGGAGGACTCCAATTAACAAAAAGCTGGGGCAGCAAGCACCGTTATGGGCAAAACAGCCATTCCAGGTGCCTCAGGTGGTCACATCTTAACATGCACATCAAGTGCTTGAGGAAAAAAAGAGAAGAACAGATGGCACATATTAAGTCCTCCAACAACCCATCCCCATCAGTGGTGCAGAGGACTGACATCTCACTCACAGCAGCAGTCCTACCCATAGGCAAGCATCTCACAGCTGCCTGGAGCTTGATGTCACTCTGACACCAGCACATGCATGCATAGCAGCAGTGTCCCAGCCTGTGTCGACACACACAGGAGTGTCAGGTTACAGGCAATTTCTCAAAGCACTCTTCATCTTTGGAGACACTTCACTTTGCACCTCTTCAGGAAAACTTGAGACCCCACCTGAAGTACTGTGTCCAGTTCTGGAGCTCCCAACAGAGAAGGGCAACAAAGATGACCAGTGGGCTGAAGTACCTCTGATATGGATACAGGCTGAAAGAGTTGGGGATTTTCAGCCTGGAGAAAAGATGGGATATAGCACCTTCCAGTACCTGAAGGGGCTACAGGAAAGCTAAGGAGGGACTTTTTACAAGGGCATGGAGCAACAGAACAAGGATGAATGGTTTTAAGATTAATTAAGGCAGATTTAGATTAGATACTAGGAAGAAATTCTTTCCTGTGGGGGTGGTGAGACCCTGGCACAGCTTGCCCAGGGAAGTTTTGGATGCCCCATCCCTGGAAATGTTCAAAGCCAGGTTGGATGGGGCTCTGAGCAACCTGGTCTAGTGGGAGGTGTCCCTGCCCATGCAGGGGGGTTGGAACTAGATGATCTTCAAGATCCCTTCCAACCCAAACCATTCTATGATTCTATGAAAACTGACCTGGAGTTTTGCTGCCTGGGAGCTGGAATGAACATACCTGACTGTGTTTCATTCCCAGTGTTCAAATGAGCTCAAAAACTGAGCCTGAGACTGAATCAAAACTGCTGGGTCTCTCCCAGTCACACATTGGCAAAGCCTTACACCCCTGCCTAAGTCCTTTCAGATGGATCTACACACTGGGCACAGCCTGACCTAGAGCCCAAAACTTCCACCAAGCCTGATCCATTTGGAAGGAGATGACCCACGTTGCAATCACTGCTGTCTGGAGTGGATTTTGTGTATAGCAGCACTTGTGAATGGGGTGATATTTCCATGACATGACATCCCTTTCCATTCCCAGCTCAACACCAGTATGCACCTGGAATGTTCACAGCCCAGGACATTTTCTTTTCTTTAAGTACTGCATCATTAAAGTACTAGATCCTTAACCAAAAAATATATATCCATATCTATATAAGCACCTATTACAAAAATATACAGCTGCCTCCAAGAAATATGTCCTCCACCAAGGTTCACAAACTGAAAATATTTGTCATGCCTCCAAACACTCCTCCTCTCTGAAACAAAGTGCCTTTAGCTTTCTTGGTACTTCTCTATACTCATCAGTTCACACAAAGGATTAAAAGACAAAAAGCAAAACGTGAGAGTGGCAGATGAGTTCTTCACTATGAGTATTAATCCTGTAAAAAATGTCAGTTCTAACTTACTCATCTCCTTTCCCTGTGGATTAAACCCCACCACTTTCCCTTCTCACCATACAGAGGAACCACATGCTGCTGATCACTTGCCTTTTTTCCCCTATTTGCACTACCATTCCTCTACTCAACAAAAGGGCAAGCAGGGCTGCATACAGCAGGTGGTAAAGATGAAGCATTAGTTCATCACATTATTATTAGCTACCTCATTATTATTAGACACAGCTTCCTCCTCCCATTGCTTAACTCAGCTGCGTGGTCCTTCCACTGCTGCAAGCCCCCTGTGCACTGCACAAACCCCTGCTTTCAGCTGTTGGCAACGATGGCCCGAGGTCTAGAGGGTTAAAATGGATGTAGAAATCACTAGCATGTACTAAGCATTTAAATCAGTTCTTTTGAGCAGCATTGCTTTGTGCTTGGCTATATAGGGCCACAAAAATGACCAGAGGGCTGGAGCAGCTCTGCTATGGAGACAGGCTGAGAGAGTTGGGGCTGTCCAGCCTGGAGAAGAGAAGGAACCAGGGAGACCTCATAGCAGCCTTCCAGTGTCTGGATGGGCTACAGGAAAGCTGGGGAGGGGCTTTTTACAAGGGTTTGAAGTGAGAGGACATGGTGCAATGGATTAAAACTGGAAGAGGGGAGATTTAGATTAGACATTAGGAAGAAATTCTTCACAATGAGGGTGGTGAGACACTGGCACAGGTTGCCCAGAGAAGTTGTGGCTGACCCATCCCTGGAAGTGTTCAAGGCCAGGTTGGATGGGGTCTGGAGCAACCTGATCTAGTGGGAGGTGTCCCTGCCCATGCAGGGGGTTGGAACTAGATGATTTTTAAGGTCCCATTCAACACTAGGCATTCTATATTGAAATTCATGGTGGCCATTTTTGAGGTTTATTAGGCTGTTACGGAGCTGCTTTTATTACTCACTAGTCTTTATGAACATGATTCTGGGCAGACCCAGACATTAACGTCTTCCTATGCTGAAAACTGAACTCTTAGCCCTCTTCTTTCCATCCCTCCTCTTCACCACTGAAGCTATGCCTCTGCCTTCCTTCACCAAATCCTATTAATAGCTTCTTGTATGGAGCTTTTCCAAAAACATCTTAAAATCTAAATTAACTGCATTTACCAGTCCTCCTTTATCTGCTCTACTCTTAATCTTTTCAAAGAAATTGAGGGGTTATTAACATTACAGACATAATTTATTATTTGCATTCAAGTGATGCAGTGTTCAAAGACATCAGCAAAGATTAGGTGGCAACATGCTAAGCTCTGTCTACACTGAGTGGAAGTCCCCACCTCTGTTCATGATGTTAGTAGATACAACAATGCCATCAAAAAGGAACAATTCTTCCCTTGGCTTTAGAAGACCCCCTCCCTGGAGACCTTCAAGGCCAATTTGGATGAGGCCTTAAGCAAATTGGTCTAGTGGGAGGTGTCCCTGCCCATGCAGGGGGGTTGGAACTAGATGATCTTTAAGGTCCCTTCCAACCCAAACCATTCTATGATCCTATGATTCTATAAAGCATGCAGGATTTTACCCTTAAAATTTGTGGAGTTTTGCTACATTCAACTTACACTTACCATGGTGTTTTATTGCCTTTTTTAAAATTAATTTCTCAGTTACTCTTCCAGCAACTGAAATAAGACTGAGAAGTCTGTAATTCCTTAGATCACCCATAGTTCCTATTAAATAGATGGATACATTGGCCTCTGTCCAGTCCTCCCTAGTCAAATTATTCATCATAAATAGTATTTATTATTAATAAAGCCCCATTTTGGTTAGCACAATGTTTGGGAACCATCCTGATTTTCTTTAAATGTATTGATTGTTCATAAGCATTTGGCAAATTGACCTTAAGTTATTTGCAAACAATTTTATTTGACTCTTTATTTTAATGGTTGGATCCTAGTTGGTTCTCCATACGCATGATCTTTTGTAACTGCTTTATTAGAGAAACCACACACTACACTGGAAAATCATTGATCAATGATAAATTGATTTATTAGCACCAGACTTTGGAGACTGGAAGATGCTTTCCCAAATCCTTTGGGATTCTCAGTAAACTTGCAGACAGCATGAAGTGAACTAAGCAAAGCATAGTGAAGTCAAGAGCTCAGTCACAAAACCCCAAAACTCTACTTTAATTGCACTATTACTCTGTTTCTCCAGCTGGTTTTGATGCTAAACAGTATGGCTATGCAGGTACCATATAATATTGAATGTATTAACTCTTTCAAGACACCTGGATTTTCCCCACTGCCCTGAACTGTCTCTCTCTTCTGGGACCTGGTCTCTAGGAACAAAACCTGCATCCAGCCAACTTCAGCAGGGTACAAAGGAGATGTGTCCACGATGTGCTCCTCACTGTGCTGCAGCATCCCAGTTCCCATTCATTCCAATGCCATACTGATTTTAACTCCCTCTCTCTGTGACCCTCCTCCCTCTAATTATTCTATTGGCAAAGCGTGAGCAAAGAAGGAAGAACCCTCCAAAACAGGATCCTGGATTACCTGCAACCTCAGTGTCAGGATAGTCTTTTATTTGCTTTGATGTGATGGGCTCACAGGGGAGACATCATGTCAGAAATATTCTGGCTCACAGGCACAGAGCTTTGCCTGTGGGAATAGTTCAATGGTACTCAGACATTAAAACTCAGAAGAGGGAAGGGATTCCCTCCCACGCATCTCTTCTCACCCTGCTGCCCAAACCCTTTCCAATTCAATATGAATGCAGAAGATTGATGCAAACAAGTAATTGAACTCCTCTGCAGTCTGTTTATTGCCCATGATCCCTTTCACCTTGACGGTCTAGTATTTAGAGTCATTGCAACTGGCCTGTAACTAGGAAGAAGGAGATGAATCAACAGTTTATTAACCCAAGCAGGAAATGAATTTGAAAATGATGCATCACTTGGAAACCCACAAAGCTTTATGAGCAGCCTGATCACCTCCACATGAATGGAGTCAGTAGGAGGGATCCCCACCTCTATGGAAAGGGGAGCTGTAGCTTCTGGCTGCCTTGCTACAAACCTACAAGTCAGCAATAGGAATGCTGTACTTTACATTCATTTTCATACATGAATTCACTGATAAACTGGGGAGCATATTTACGGCCATCAATTTATTGTCATCGTAAATTTTGTGTCTGTAGAACAGAAAAAAAACCCCAACAACTGGGGTCTTCTTCTTAGGAAAAGTGATGATGTGCAACCTCCCTCCGTAGTTCCTTAAGCACAAAAGCTGAAGGAAGAGGGGGAGAGAAAGAGATATGGGAGAAAGGGAAATACTTGGTCTTGTTTCCATGCTGTTCACTGCCCCACTAAATCCAAAAACCTTTCAGGCTCTGATTTATTACCATTTTATGTGTTCAAGTTTTCTCCTGACTTCCAGCAGTAAAATCTTGAGGCCTGTGGTCACAGGGTTCAATGGAAGCCATGCAACCTACACTTTTATTAACCAATACTCAAGCAGCACGTGCTGGGAAACTTTTCAGCTGCATGTCTCACATCTATCTGTTTGATTTACACTGCAAGCAGATACTCCATAATAGTTTCAAACTGAAGGAGGGTAGATTTAGATTAGATACTCAGAAGAAATTCTTTCCTGTGAGGGTGGAGAGACACTGGAACAGGTTGCCCAGGGAAGCTGTGGAAGGCCCATCCCTGGAATTGTTCAAGGCCAAGTCAGATGGGGCTTCGAGCAACCTTGCCTAGTGGGAGGTGTCCCTGGCCACGGCAGGGGGGTTGGAACTAGATGATCTTTTAAGGTCCTTTCCAACCCAGACCATTCTGTGATTCTATGATTCTATGACCACTACCAGGGCTGGAGACTGCTACTAACACCCCATCTGGCTTGGATTGTATCCTTTGCACCCATTTACCCCTCTGCCAAGCAGCATGGCCAAAATCTCCAGTGCCTTGCACACCAGCCAGAGACCACCACTTTTTCAGTGCTGATGAGTGTAAATTGCCAGCTGATGAACTCCAAAGCATAAGCTGGATTTGGCTTTTTCTGTTATGGCTTGATGGTACGAGGGTGAGACAGTACATGGTGGAGAGGCCTGAGTCTCAGAGAGGTGGAAACAATTGGTGTCTCCAAGAAAGAGCACATGAAGAGGTGGGCCCAGAGATGGGAGACAGGGGACTCCTATTACCATTATGTTCATTCTGTGGGGGGGAAAAAGGGCTCCCTACAGGTCAAGCACTGAAGACCCTGCTTAGATTTTACTCTTTACTTACATGGTTTTAAACTGGAAATCTAAGTAGGTATGTATGGAGTCAGCTCTCATCTCTCTCTCTCTGCTTTTGTGTAAGCAAGTTTAAATCAGATTAGTCTTATAACACTGACATACTGTTGTCACTGGGGTCACAGGTCACTCAGATGGTGGGCTGTTAAAGGAGTGAAGTAGCACTCAGCCTTTCATTGGAGGATTTCCAACATTTTATAAACACCAGGTTATCAGACCTTCTGACACCAGTGAGTCAGTGAGCTATCTGCTTCAGAGAGGAAGGAAAGTGCTTCTACAGCCATCATGGCAAGTCAGGATCAGACTGGGAGGAAGACACAGCTGAGTTAATCTTCAGCCTGGTCCTCCAACCAGTCTTTCCTCTTCGGGACTGAGATGTTGGGAGATTCTTCAGTTTTCCATCGACCACGTCGCCCAGGCGTAGGCAAAGCACAAGGTCTTAAATATGTATCCTTGGAATAACAACTTTTATACAGTTTAGTTTAGAATTCATCTAATGAAGCAAGGCTGCTGAGTCTTCCTTTCCTTCATAAAACAGAAGCATGCTCAGTAATTTAGTGAAGAAGAAAATGTATCAGTGAAGACAAAGAAATGTCATGCAGTTAACAATGCCACTGCTATGCCAAAGAGACCTCTGCATGATATGGAATAGGAGATATTTAGGACCTTTTAGGATGAGATGTATTTCTCATGTTTCCAGCCAAGCCCACAGTTCAGCAGGTCCAGCACAGGGACCAGTTAGCCTCCATCTTCTTGCCAACCCTCCAGTGAGGCCTCAGCTCTGTGTTTTCAGATCAGGCATCCAGCCACAGTCAGGATGACATGGAGTGAGACACAGAGCTCAGCAGATCCCAGAAGAATACTGCAGGGAAGCAGACTGACCATCAGCACCCAGTCTGGCTCTTCTGTAAAGGCTCAGCATCGACTGCCAGCAATGGCACCATGGGCTTGGGGGACTACAATCCCATTTTGCAGTCTGACAGGGGCTTGAGATGTTAGCTTGTGAATTTTTCATGGCCTATCCCCACCTCTATCAGCAATGCTTCACTGGCCTGGCCTGTATTAACCTCTTGATCTAGAAGGGATTTTGGACTTTACTGTTCCCCTCCCTCCCATCAAAACTCATTTCCCATTAGTCCACTGCACTACATGGTGCCAGTAGTTCAGACCTCTCCAAGAGCCATCAGCAGGCTTGCAGATATTATTTAACCCCTGCTGGGTCATCTGCAACGTTGCGTGTCATTTCAGTGGCGCGTAAGGTGAGTCAGTCACGTTGTGCTGCTATTTTGGGTAGGCTGCAAAGCTCCCAGCAAGCCCACTTGGGACAGAGGTTGAGAGTTTGCAGCTTCACTCCTTGGATGAGAACACTGCTGCTACCCAGACCTGAGGTGCTGCTGGGCTCCCCCTTTTTGTCAAAGCCCATTTGTGGGAGCAAAGCACAGTGAAATGTCACTTCACAGAGCCTGTACCCCAACACCAGCCCACACATCCTTGTCCTGTAATCTGGGATAGTTTCATGTTTCCTAGAAACTAAGAGCCCATCTACCAGAAATTTCTCAAAGATATTGGTGTGGTCATACAGCTGTGGTTAGACAGATTTTATTCCTTCTGTACCATGGTAATGTCTATCCTTGCAAGGGCTGCCAGGTGTGAAACACACTGTCCTTCCCATTTGGAATAGCTAAGGTCTGGGTTTTGGTGAAGTCTACTTCTAACCCGAGAAAAGCAAGGCCAGGCTGTGGCTTTTGAGTAGCACACATGCTGAATGGTTCAAGAGTCACCCATTATTTCAGGAACAAGGCCTGATGAGCCACAGCTTTCAGTAAATTGAACCCTTAGTTTTACAAAGAATCACAGAATCACAGAATGGTTGAGGTGGGAAGGGACCTCTGGGTCATCTTGTCCCACTTCCCAGCAGGGAATTGCCCAGGACCATGCCCTTGAACATCTCCAAGGACGGAGACTCCACAACCTCCCTGGACAACCTGTGCCAGCACTCAGTCACCCTCACAGTAAAAAAAGTGTTTCCTGGTGTTCGTATGGACCCTATTGTGATCCTGGCACTGGGCACCACTAAAGAGAGCCTTGCTCCACCCTCTTTGCACCCTCCCTTCAGGTATTTATATACATAGATGAGATTCCACCTGAGCCTTCTCTTCTTTAGGTTAAACAGTACCAGCTTTCTCAGCCTTTCCTCACAGGAGAGATGCTCCAGTCCCTTAATGACCCTTGTGGCCCTTTGCTGGAGTCTCTCCAGTATGTCCACGTCTCTCTTGTACTGAGGAGCCCAGAACTGGACCCAGGACCCTGGAGACTAGCCAGGACTCTTGAGACCAGACCCATCAGACTACCCAGCAGAGCCAAAGGAGTGACCAATCCTTGAGAAACCACCATGATTTCCCGCTGGAAACTATTCCTGAATCTTCCCATCTCTTCATCTCCCAGGGACAATGATACACCCCATGGCTCACAGGCTGGCAGAACAATTTGGTATGTGAGTCAGAGGAATAGGAAAATCTGCTGCCCCTATCCTGCAGTTTTGAAGAGAAGTTGAAGTTTCTGAGGCAGATTCAGGCGTATTTGTGCTTTGCATTTACTGGTTGGTTAGAGCCACTTTAGTTTTGCTGTCTGAAACCTTGGTTTTGTTGTGAGTACCAATTCCTGCCCAGACGCTTCTTTTAAATAAAAGGGCACCCAGGGCATTGGCAAGGCTGTAATTCTGTCATCTGACATTTAAATCAAAATCTGTCTTTCCATCTCCTTGCTCATTAAACAAAATAAAACAGAAAAGTCCTCAGGTTCTCCAAGCGTCTAACCTAGGTGGAAGAATGAAAAATCACAAATATCCTCGCTTTCATGACTATCAGCTAACATTTTTCCCCTCCAATTCTGGCAAGCTTCCACCTACCCAAGGAGACAGCAATATGACTCTAATATCAAACCCATCCGTGGCACTTCCCGGAGCCACATGCAAGGCTGAACATATGGACTGGATTCTGTTTTCACACTAGCACACATGAGGATTAACCTCCCCAAGGTCACCGAGAGCCTTAGCTCCAGCAACAAACTACACGCAGAGGTATTTGATGCAGCACCAGGAAGAACAACAGCACAACAGGACCCCGGATCTCCTGCAGGAGAGGTAATACCTTCCCAGTGCCATTTTAGCACCAGAAGGGGTGAGGCATCCACAAGCTTCAGCCACAGGCACCAGCCTGTTCATTTTTGCACTGGATTTGGTTCAAGTTTTGATATGGATCAGGCTATCTCTGGCTTAGACTCCTCTCATTTTGTCCTGTCAGACAAATGCAAAAGAATTAAGACCCAGAACTGTGCAATGAAATCCCACAGTCACAGGGCAAAATTCAGAATAGCTGTCATGACATTTGCTTTCATTTTTATCTGTCCAGGGGGCTGGTAGAATGCTTCCAAAACAGATCCCCTCTGTGGTTGATGTCACTTTTTGTGCCCGTGCAAATGATGGTAAAAGGTGAGAACCAGGTTAGCATGCACTGATTTAGAAAGAATTCTCCTTCGATTGCACAAAAGAGGGGAAGCTGCTCACAAACCTTGCACTAATCAGCACCCCTCAGATTTATTAGCATCTCCAAAGGGTCTCTAACTTTGGTTGACCTTCCATTTCATATTTCCCTCTTTCCTGGAATGATAAAGCCTCCAAGAATATTACCTATCACTCACCTCACATCTATTTCCCCATAATTCATGCCTAGTTCTGTGCTTTCCTGTAACCCCAGGTAGTTCAAGGTTGAATTCTGTAATAATTCTTTTCAATTTTAAATAATTCTGGCATCTTAGTGTTGGTCTCAGATCAGTTACACATGAATGAAAACGTCTTCAGACATGTTAACAAGAAGGGAGGATCTCTGAAAAAAAATAAAATAAAAATGAAGTCTTTAGGAGACTTGAAGTTTGGGAATATGTTAATGACTTGAATCAGAGAACTTTCTGAATTCCTGTTAAATCCATGGAAAGATTGTGTGACTGCAAAAATATCTTCTCAGCAAGTATCCCTCTATAGTAGCAACAAAAAGAGGTGCCTTACAAGTTCCCAAAAGTTTAATTCACACCAGTCTCCCACAGTTCTGGTCCTTACTCAGATACCTGATCCGTTTGTCAAAGAGCCCAAGAGAGAGATTTTTTAAAAAGAGATTTTCACTATTTCTTTCCTCATTCAAAAAAAATCCAATAGACCTTAACAAAAAAGATACTATTTTTCAGAAAAGCCCAAATTCTCATGTTTACCAACACTGGCAAACCAAAGTCATAGAATCATAGAATAGTTTGGATTGGAAGGGATCTTTCAAGGTCATCCAGTCCAAACATCCCTGCAATAAGCAGGGACACCTCCCACTAGATCAATTTGCTCAGAGTCCCGTCCAACCTGACCTTCAATGTTTCCAGGGATGGGGCATCTATCAACTCTCTGGGCAACCTGGGCCAGTGTTTCACCACCTTCAGTGTAAAAAATGTCTTCCTTATATCTAGTTTTAATCTACACTCTTTTAATTTGAAACCATCACCCCTTGTCCTATTGCTTCAGGGCCCACTAAAAAGTCCCTCCCCAGCTTTCCTGTAGGTCCCCTTCAGGTACTGGGAGGGGCTCTAAGGCCTCTCTGGAGCCTTTTCCTCTCCAGGCTGAACACCCCCAACTCTCTCAGCCTGTCTCCATAGCAGAGCTGCTCCAGCCCTCTGATCATCTTCGTGGCCCTCCTCTGGACTCGTTCCAACAGCTCCATGTTCCACTTGTGTTGAGGACACCAGAACTGGACACAGTACTGCAAGGAGGGTCTCAAAAGAGCAGAGTAGAAGGGAAGAATCACCTCCCTTGGGCTGCTGGCCACACTTCTTTTGATGAAGTTCCAGACATGGTTGGCTTTCTGGGCTGTGAGCACACATTGCCAGCTCATATTGTCCTCCACAGGGCTGCTCTCAATCCCTTCGTCCTCCAGCCTGTATTGATACCAGGAGTTGTCCCAACCCAGGTGCACTTGGCCTTTTTGAAACTCATAAGGTTCACATGGGCCCACTTCTCAAGCTTGTCCCTGTGAATGGCATCCCATTCCTCAGCTTGGTGTTGTCTGCAAACTTGCCAAGGGTGTCAGCTGGTGATACTCTGCATAAAGACTTCCTTTCCATGGAACTACTTTTTGGCATATCCCTAAAGATGTCATGGGGTCTCTGAGGCTCAGGGGTAAAGCCTTTGCCCATCTCCAGAGAATCCCACATACCATGTTTCAGCAGTTAACTACTGGCTGCTGAGGATTTCTTTGCCAAACCTACTCATGGCAAACCAGGGATGAAGACATTTTTTAAAAGCCATCTTAAGAGGTGTTTACCATGCAGAAATCCAGAGGAATTGATTCCAAGTAACCAGCATAAGATTAGTCCTTCAAGATCTGAAAATGTATTCCTTACAGGGATGGACAAATGAAGTATTCTTGGGAGTAAGGAGCAAGGCAGAAAAAAAGCTGAGAAATGGGTCTGAAAGTCAAAACATGTTAGAGTTTGAGTATTTCTTTTATTTAGGAGTAAAATTCAGGAGTAAGACCCATGATAAATCTCCACAGTCTGCTCCCAAATTAATACACATGTCATCCTTATTTTACAAAGGAAAACAGAAAACCTGTTATATGTCTCTCCCACATAGGCTGTTTCTTCTTATCTGATGATAACAAACAATCTTGCTACGACATTCCAACTGAGAGCCTGCAAACCTCGTGATCTCCAGCTACAGAGAAACAGCAATGAAAAAATGGCAGGTCAGTTGCTCCGAATGTCTTTTTTTACATGCTGAACAGAGAATAAAATAGTTTATTTCCTTGTGGGAAGCAACTCCAGCAGGGCAAACAGACCCTTTCTCAGCACAAACTCTGCCCTGGACTGGGTTAGAGCTGGTCCTGGGTTGGTACAGCCAGTGGGGAAGACGAGAATCAGGAGAATTTCTTTATGGCAGACCTTGCTCTCCATCAGAAAGAGACTGAATTCAGCTTCGAGCCCTCCCTTGGAACTCAATTAAATCTTCACAGCCTGAAGCAGCTGAACTGCTCCATTTGCCCATGAGTGTAGCTGTGACAATATGCTTAATACCTTTTCAGCAACTGTTATGGAAAGAAAATACCATGTCTGGCCTCAAACTACCAGGGAGGATCAGATATGGGCCTAATCCCTGTTTTGTACCAGCAGCCCAGATGCCTGAGATGGAGGAAGACCCATCATATGGGTCATCTCACATGGCTTGAAAAAGCTGGTACAGACAAGCCTGACTGCACAGGTTTCTCTGCTCAGAAGCCAAGCTGGAGCTCTTCAGAGCAAACAATGACCTGAAAGCTGGGGGGAGGTGGGGGTAGGAAGGAAAGTTTTGGGGGAGATGGCTACAGCTTGCTACTGCTACCACAAATAATGAAGCTGGTTGGGGCAGCAACCAGTGCTGCTGAGCATGGTTAACCCCCAACCTCAGCACTTTGTTACCCCTCCTGTCCTCAGCCCTGAGGGGAAGACATGAGGTTGTTGGTTGATGAGAAGCATGAGCCAGCAAGGAGCTCGTGCAGCCCAAAAAGCCAGCCATGACCTGGGCTGCATCAAAACCAGCATGGCCATCAGGTCAAGGGAGGGGATTCTCCCCCTTCACTCGGACTTGTGAGAACCCACCTGAAGTGCTGTGTCAAGTTATGGAGCCCCCAACATATGAAGGACTTGGAGCTGTTGGAGCAAGTCCAGAGGAGGCCACAAAGCTGATCAGAGGGCTGGAGCACCTCTCCTATGGAGACAAGCTGAGAGAGTTGGGGTTGTTCAGTCTGGAGAAGAGAAAGCTCTGCAAATAACTTATTGTGGCCCTCCAGTACCTGAAGGGGCTACTGGAATGCTGGAGATAGACTTCCTAGTGGGCCCTGTAGCAATAGGACGAGGGGGAATGGTTTTACACTGGAGGATGGTAGATTTAGGTTAGACATTAGGAAGAAATTCTTCACTATGAGGGTGGTGAGACACCGGCATAGGTTGCCCAGGGAAGCTGTGGATGCCCCATCCCTAGACTTGTTCAAGGCCAGGTTGGATGGGACTGAGTAACTTGGTCTAGTGGGAGGTGTCCCTGCCCATGCAGGGGGGTTGGAACTAGATGATCTTCAAGGTCCCTTCCAACCCAAACCATTCTATGATACTATGATTCAATGAACAATTAATCTCACCTTTAAGCTGAATGAACCTCTGAACGTGCCTGTCACTGCTTATAGCCTTGCAGCTCTGCTAGAGAAACAGGAGCTGGGCAAAGGATGGCAAAGGCACTTAAATGTTGTAAGTGCTATTAATATGCAATGGAAATGGTTGGCAGGCACTGAACAGGAGAGGCATTCTCATGTGGTAATTGGGTTTGGCTACAACTTACAGCATTACCATCCTGTCTTGCTAATCAAGGCTTTGCTGATGTATATTCGATGGCTTCACTGTGTAATACGTAACAATATGCTGGGCTAATAATTCAATGGCTGAGAAACCCAGGTCAGCAGGACCTTGGAGTGAATTGTTCTGAACATTAGCTAATTTGCCACTAGCCAATTCATCCAGCAAAAAGAATGAATTATTGTGCACAACAGCATTTCATTACTTGGGTTAACAATTAGCGCTTTTGGTGCAGAACTGTATCAACATTCCGATTGGACACAAGAGGTAAATTTTTCACCATGAGGACAATCAAACATTGGAATAGTCTCCCAAGGGAAGTGGAAGATTCCCCCACGTTGGACAGTTTTGAGTCTCAGCTTGACAGGGTGCTGAGCCATCTCATATAAACTACAGTATTACATTAAAAAGTTGGATCAGATGATTCTTGAGGTCCCTTCCAACCTGATATTCTATGATTCTATGATTCTATGAACATAAAAACTAAATAATCCTCAGCAAGGATTCAGAAAGGCAGGCAGTTGGTACCACTGCAGCCAGAGGAGGAAACTGAGGCAGCAAATTTAAGCCAGTTGCTCAGTATGACCCTATAAAACAAAGGAAAGAAGGAGCAAAACTAAGAGGAACTCCACCCCAAATCTATCCACTGAACCAGATGCTCAGAACAGGGACTAACCTTTCAGGGAGGTCTGTCTGTCCATCTAAACATTTTTAGAGAGAAAGACCAAGCCAGGACAACACCAGTGTGGCTACTCTGACAGCTCTGACTTCCCACATGGCTTCCATGACAAACCTCCATAAGAAAATTAAACTAGCTTTTGAGTGCTGGTTTTCATTTACTACAGGTACAGAAGGTTCTTTTTATAGGCAGGTGCAGATTTCCTAGAGCACAGAGCCCCCCCAGGTCCCTTCAATAGTCCTATAGTTCTGACAGAGGACTCCATGGGATGCAGCCATAAGGCCTGGGAGGGCTAGGCAGTTAGTGCCAACAAATGAAGACTATAAGGTAACAATTAACTAATTACACCATTGTGTTAAAAGGGATGGTTATTATACATACAAACTGAGGGAGAAGAAGCTGGAGAGCAGCGCCACTGAAAGAGATCTGGGCATTTGGGTTGATGGCAAGTTGAATATGAGTCAACAGTGTGCCCTGGCAGCCAAAAGGGCCAACTGTGTCCTGGGGTGCATCAAGCACAGCTTAGCAAAGCCAGTCAAGGGAGGGGATTGTCCCACTCTATGCTGCACTGGTGCTCCGTGCAGTTCTGGGTGCCTCAATATAAGAAGGACATCAAACCATTAGAGTGCGTCCAGGGGAGGGCAATCAAGATGGTGAAACATCTCGAGAGCAAGACTTAGGAGGAGAGGCTGAGGTCACTTGGTTTGTTCAACTTGGAGAAGAGAAGGCTGAGTGTGACCTTATCAAGGTATTCAACTTCCTCAAGGCGGGGCAGCAGAGTGGGACGTGTTGATCTCCTGTCTCTGGTGACCAGTGACTGGACACGAGGAAATGGAATGAAGCTGTGTCAGCTGAAGTTCAGATTGGACACTGGGGAAAGGTTCTTCACTGAGAGGGTGTTCAGGCACTGGAACAGGCTCCCCAAGGAAGTGGTCATGGCACCAAGCCTTTCAGAACTCAAGGAGTGTTTGGACAAAGCTCTTGGTCATATGGTTTAGTTTTAGGTAGTCCTGTGAGGAGCAGGGAACTGGAATTTATGATCCTTATGGGTCATTGCAGTCTGTGTCAGTGCAGGTACTTCTAAGACTACTGATCCCATGTCTGTGACTGGTTCACAGTGAGGGCTTGGGGTGGAATTTAGATCATGACTGACTGATACTGCTAACTGAAAGAGCAAACAGCAAGTACTGTTTCAATTCTAAACATCTTGTAATTCTCACCTAACATTTTACCAGCACCTTCGCTAGGAAAAACACCCAAACAAACAAAAAAATTTGTTTTCACTAGGATTCACTATTTCCTCTTCCCACCAAACATTGTTTTGCTAAAGATACTAAAAATAATCTCTTATGACTATGATAAAGTAGTGGCACTTGTGAAAAGTTGTGGTTACAGAGAAGGAGGCAGGTTTGTTGGTAAGAAATGTCAGTACAGCCAATTTCAGGTCAGGTCTGCCCTGGTATATTGTAACAGGTGCCAAAGCCTCTCTGATGTCCACTGATACTATTCTGCTGCCCAGTAGCTGCGGTGACCCCAGGACACAACTTGTCAGGGGAGCTGAATTGACAGCAAATGTAGTTGCTGAAGAACATGTTCTAGTCTTCAGCACTCAAGCCATAGAGGAACAAAAAACTCCTACAAAAATCCCATTGATTAGAAAAACATAATGTCTAAAATGAACCTATTCTTTCTTCTCATGCTGATGGAGAACCTCCTGACAGCACCTTAGAGATTTACTTTGGGCAACACACACAGCCACCACAAAACACCTTGCCACATGAAACATGCAAGTATCCTGAGAATAGTTTTCACTGACAAGGTTACTCAGGGCTTCAGCTCAGACTTCCCAAATGGTCTCACATTGGTTCCCACTCTGCCTCAAGTCTGAAATAAGAAAGTTTGCTAAGAAGTGAAGAAACTCCTCACTAGACATGAAGAAACCACCTCAAATGCTACTCCCTGCCCATTACAAGCAGTTAAGTGACTTCTTCTCCCTGGCGGTAAGACAAGAAGAAATGGGGTCAAGCTGTGCCAGGGGAGGTTCAGGCTGGATATTGGAAAAAAACTCTTCACAGAAAGGGTGGTGAGGCCTTGGAACAGGCTGCCCAGGGGGGTGGTGGAGGCACCGTCCCTGGAGATGCTAAAAAAAGGGGTAAACATGGTGTTCATAAGATGGTTTAGTGGTTAGGGGTTGTAGGGTGGATGGTTGAACTCGATGATCTTGAAGGTGTTTTCCAACCTTGATGATTCTGTGAATGACATTGGGTGAGTGATTCCAGGCTGGTGCTCAAGCAGGACAGATCCAGTCAGACTGAATAAAATGAAGGGGGAAATACCAGAAAATAATCCCTAGTAAGTACGTAGCCCATTGTAAAAATCTACTCCAGGTGCCAAAAAGGAATCCAATAGAGAATCCGTTAGCCTGTGCATGTCCCAGCTGAATTCATAACACATTTAAAAGGGGAAAAGACTCTGTCTACAGAGTGTCAAGAGAAACAAATAGAAGCTGAGAAAGGATAGTTGAAAGCCATCCTGAAATGGGAACTGGACAGGAAGCAAAATAAATTGGCATCCCCATAAGCTCCCCAACTGCACATTGCTTTCAGTTCACTGACTCACCAGGACTTGGCCAAGGCCTTGCTGACAACACAAAGATTTCTGTCTTCTCCTTCATCTTGGAGAGGTTAATGAGACCAACGAAATGTCACCATAATGTTAAACAAACACATAATACAATCCTGGGAGATGAGTACTGACAAAGCAGTAGCATCTCCTTCTATAATCCCTTGCATGAAACCCATATAATTTGAAGACCCTCTACAAAATCCAGGCTGGGGGAAGACATGTTAGAGAGCAGCCCTGTGGAAAAAGACTTGGTGGTACTAGTGGATCAAAAGCTGGACATGAGCCACTAATGTGCAATTGCAGCCCAGAAGGCCAACTGCATCCTGGGCTGTATCAAAAGAAGTGTGGCCAGCAGGTGGAGAGAAGTGATTCTGCCCCTCTACTCGCAAAAAGTGGGAGTTCAGCTTAGCCAGGAATCCAGAGTCAACAGGAACATCCAATACGAGGTTGCCCACATGCCACACAAAGCAAAACCCAAGCACGACTACATCCCTCAAAGAACTATGCACAAGCATCCCTTCTGCCTCCTATACCCTCTCTCCAGTGATGGCTTGTACTGTAACAGGCAGTCTAAATGCAAAGACTGTACACTCTCAGCCATCTGCATATTTCTTTTAAGCCTCTACTAAAAAGCTAACACTAAAAATAAAGCAGTTAAAATTCTATAAAATAAAATTTGGAAGGGTTTTATTTCATTTGCTTTTTGCCTGGGATTTTTGTTCTCCCGGTGTCTGCAACAGGCTTAACAACAGCTTGATCAGAGTACTTGGGGCTGTGAGTTCTTTTTGCATTGCAGACAGTGGTGCACACCTTATTCTACAAATAAAATCTACCCGTTGGGAATGGAAATGGAAGGGGGGGGGGGGCACATTCGTGCTGAACATCAGAAATGCTTTACTTACCTACGGCTTTCTTTGGGAAAGAAATCAGAGGAAAGAAAGGGAAAAAAGAAGAGGAAGAGGCTTTGAAGCCCTGGTAAGGCGGGCGGGGAGCGGAGTGCCGGCGTGCCTCTGGGGGGAGCTCGGAAACCACCGTTCGACCCCCACGGGGCTGGCTCCATCTCCCTGCCTGCTGTGCCATGGAGGAGGGTGGGGGGAAAAGAGCCTTCTGTCTCCTTTGTTGAGAAACATGCATCCTCACTCCCTGGAAATTTAGCCTGGAAGCGCAGGTATCAGTCTCACAGTGTGTTGTCAGCTAGCTCGAGAATAAAGAGAAAAATGAGGGACGAGCAAACCCATGTCAGGCCCTGCAATGTTGCTCTCAACAACAGCACCTCGTTGGGGTGCTACCTGTGTAGAAGATCAAGCACGTGAAGGCCTGATCCCGAGCCAAGGCATCCCAGGCACCACCCTGAGTACCAGCAGCGATGCTGAAGTTGGTGGCACATTTTTTCACCAGCTCCTGTGTGATCTCTCAGAGCCTTGAGCATTTTGAACAGCTTCAGAATTAATTAATCTCAACATCTTCCACCTCAGTCACTCAGTGCCTGTCCCAGCAATCTCCATCAGTATTACCACTGAGGACTTTGTCCATATGACTCAGTAAAACACAGCTCCCAGAACTCCTCTTGCTTAGAAAAGTCTACAGGGAATATACGTTAAGCATCACCTCACTCCACGGGGGAAGAAAATCTGTGACCCTCATGTCCTGATCCCCCATGCTGGGCTGACTTTAGGTTTGTAGCTGTGATGGTCCTTGATGTGAGCAAGCTGAGCTTGGGACAAGCCATGTTTCTGAGGACCAGATGGAAATATGATGGCAGCTGCTCAGCATGTTGCTCCTTCACTTCAACCTAAGTTACAGATGTGGCTCTCAGTTCCAGAAGTCCCCAGTTCAATGTGGCATTTGCTGATGTAGTTGCACCTCTCCTGCATTCACACTTTCATCAGGGAAGGCAAAATTAAAGATTAAAGTCACTGATGAAATATAATTAACGTGAATGTTCGGTGAAAAAACAAGAGGAGAAAAGCTTGCCTGTGATTGCTTCTCCACAGTGCTCCCTGGCCCAGGAAGGGAGGAAAACCAAGGACATAAGAAAATCCAAAGTAAGGCATGAGAAATTATTACAGAATCATAGAATGGTTTGGGTTGGAAGGGACCTTTTAAAGATCACCTAGTCCCAACCCCCTTGCATGGCCAGGGACACCTCCCACTTGACCAGGTTGCTTCAAGCCCCATCCAACCTGGCCTTGAACGTTTCCAGGGAGGGGGAAGAATCAATGTTGGAAAGAAGTGACTAATAAGGGGAGATTAAAATAGTCAAACAAATATATAGTTTTGCTAAATATAACCTACGATGAGGACTTCGTAATAGTCTGTAAATACTGGAAGGATGCAAACACTTTACATAAGGCAAAAAAACTGGCAAGAATTGAAGGAATTTATGAAACACAAAATGCAGGCTGAAAATTAGGAGTTCCCCCCAAACTCTGGGCCTATACATCAGGGAAACAGTCCATCGAGGAAAGTGATCTTTCCCAGAAAAAGCAAAAATTGTATTTAATGCAGAGGTAGCCTCTCAGAACTGTCTGACATCCACGAGGGTTCAGGAACCTGCAGGCTTCAGAGTGCAGCCTCACACTAACTGCTTAAAGGTGGCACGTTTGCAAATCGTAACGCTGCTGTTACAACTGACACTGTGCTAGTTTTTAGCAGCTCTACACTAAGGGAGGAAAAAAAACATCACTCCATCTACAAAAGGAAGCAGCTCCACTCCGCTCCTGGGTGACAGATCCCTCATTGAAGGTTTTCCAATCCTTCTTTCTAATATTCATCTAGATGGATTCCTGGTCCCTTGCTCTTGTTCCTTTGATCCTCTGGCAAAAGCTGGAATGAGAGGCCTGAAAACCATCCTGGTTGGGTAGGAAGCAGCTTTGCAGAAAAAGATCTGGGGGTGCTGTTAGACAAGTTGAACAGTAGTCAGTGGTGTGCCCTTGCAGCAACATGGACCAACCACGCCATGCTGCATCAGTAAGGGCATGACTAGCAGGTCGAGAGAAGTGAGAGTTGTACACCCAGAGGTGCACCACAAAATGAGAGACAAATTGCAGGGAGAAATTCCACTGCAGTATTAGGATTAACATTCTCACAACAAACACCAGAACAGGGGCCAAGAAGATGTGGAATCTCCAGCTGGTTAAAAATCCGCCTTGGAGATGATTAAAATGCAACTGGACAAGATTCTGAACTCAGGACTGGGTCTGCTTTGAGGAAAGGCTTGAACTGAGGCCCATCAGAGGTCCCTTCCAAGCTAAGCCATTCAGTGGTTGTATTTAAGGAGCTCACTTGAACCAAAACTGGGAACAAAATCAGGAGCAAGAGCCCTCAGAAGCACAAAATGGATTTAGAGCTTCATCAGAAACAACTCTCAGAAATCATTCCCCTTCTTCCCCTCCCCATAACACTGTTGAAGACCCAACTGGCCCAGGCATCCACCCAAAATACCAGAGATACAAATTAATGCCACCTTTGCATGCTCCCCTCTGGGAATCACTCTCCAAGCTGCTACTTTCAGGACACAGCACATACCAACCTACACATTCTGTAATGTACAGGTGGGGAACTCACTTGACCCTTCAAAAAGAGGGAAAATTACATACCTACATGTGCTTTTCTTCTTCACCACAAAACAGACACAGATGCATCAGCTTTTCACCAGAGTGAACTTTAAATCTTTCAGTTTTGTTTAGAGGGACCGTTTTTTACTATTCTTAGCACACTAGGGTCACTATAGTGGGGAATGAACTGGTATCTACACTCACTCTCATATTGCCACTAAAGCTGTTTCCCATTTGCTGGTTGCAGGACATTACTGGAGGCAACAGTTGTGAGGGTTTCTCCCTCACAACTGTGTGATTTCCACAACCCAGATGAGTTTATATGGCTGGCAGTAGGAAAGAGAAAAAAAAAACCCAACACTGTTGACTTGAAAATCAAACAAACCCAGTCTAGAAGTCAGTGAGGGGGAATAAACTTGGAGTCCCAAGATGCCTTTTATAGAAGCACTTTACCATGGATAAACACACTTTGGAATGAGGCATTTTTCCAACTCCATCTTCTTTGTGTCGACGTTACGTTTCTACCAGGAATAAGGAGCAATTCTTACAGCTTTTTTTTTGCCAGCTAAGAACTGGCTTTTGCTAAGTGCCCTCATCCCTGCCTCACCGGGGACATTTCTGAAGTCCTTACTGCTTGAAAACCAACTGAGAGTAAATGACTCCATATCATAACCCAGTCCCAACCCATCAGAGAGATGAACTGTCAGGCTCGTTCAGGTCGGCTGAGTCACAACATCATTGCTTTCGTCTTTGTGATGAATGTCAGGGATAAAAGAAAAAGCACTCCAGTTACGTTATTCCTGCTCACAGGATATTGGAAAATGTATTAGATGGCTTCAAACTGGCTGAAGCACAACACTGGGCTCCCTGAAGTTTTTCGTAAAACTCTTCCAGAGTGTGGGGAGCAGTCACCCTCCTGCCTACAACACGTAACTGAAGAGTTTGTGAGGAGAGACCTGTCCCCATCACTTGAGCTGAACAAGGTGTTCACTCTGGTCTTGTCCTCTCTGCCTGCTTAGATTTTACCAAGGGAAGCAGACCTTGGGGGGCACTTCTGGGGTTCCCACTGCCTTTGTAAGGAGCCCTCACTCACTTTAGGAGCGGAACTGATCACACTGGGATTGTGCTCAACTTCAGTGCTGTAGAGAGGGCTGCTGCTTCTTCTGGGAGACATACAGGACACTCAGCTGGATTCCCTTGCAACAATGAGGAAAGATATTGAATATACAGTAGTTTTCCCATCTTTTCTATTTAAAGTGCCAATTTAGCTTTTTCCCCTCCTTGGGAATACACCACTTCATAGAATCATAGAATGGTTTGGGTTGGAAGGGACCTTAAAGATCGAATGTCAACCCTCCTGCATTATGAAGGACACCTCCCACCAGACCAGGTTGCTCAGAGCCCCATCCAACCTGGCCTTGAACACTTCCAGGGAGGGGGCATCCACAGCTTCCCTGGGCAACCTGTTCCACTATCTCACCACCCTCATCGTGAAGAATTTCTTCCTAATGTCTAACCTAAATCTCCCTTCTTCAAGTTTAAAGCCATTAAAGTATACCACTTCTGGCATACAGCATTATTCCTAAGAGCAGGATGGAATTTCAGGTTGAAAAGCACCACTATTAGAGATACACAGCTCCATTCACAAAGGACCTGAATTGTGGCATCGCACCACTAAGCTTCCAGTAACATTTCTTTCTCTCTCCCTTGGACCTATTCCTCTCTATGCATCTTACTAAGCCATTAGCAGAGCAGTAAGTAAGATGATTGCAGACGACACCAAATTTGGTGGGAGTATTAATCTGCTTAAGGGTAGGAAGGCTCTACAAAGGGACCTGGACAGGCTGGATTGATGGGCCAAGTGCTGGGTCCTGCACTTCAGTCACAACAACACCAGGCCACAATACAGGCTTGGGAATGAGTGGTTGAAAAGCTGCCCAGCAGAAAAGGACTTGGGGGTGTTGGTTGACAGCCAGCTTAACATGAACCAGCAGTGTGCCCAGGTGGCCAAGAAGGCCAACAGCATCCTGGCCTGCATCAAGAATAATGTGGGCAGCAGGAGTAGGGAGGTTGTGCCGCTGTACTTGGCACTGGTGAGGCCAGACCTCGAGTACTATGTTCAGTTCTGGGCCCCTCACTATAAAAAAGTATATTGAGGTGCTGGAGCGTGTCCAGAGAAGAGCTACCAGGCTGGTGAAGGGTCTAGAGAACAAGTCATACGAGGAGAGGCTGAGGGAACTGGGGATGTTTAGTTTGAAGAAGATGAGGCTGAGGGGAGACCTCATTGCCCTCTACAACTACCTGAAAGGAGGTGGGTGTTGGCCTCTTCTCCCAAGTGAATAATGACAGGACCAGAGTAAACGGTCTGAAGTTGCAGCAGGGGAGGTTTAGATTGGATATTAGGAAGAATTTCTATACTGGAAGAGTGGTGAGGCACTGGAACACCCTGCCCAGGGAGGTGGCTGAGTCCGACCATTCTTGGAGATATTCAAGAAACGTGTAGATGTGGCATGCTCTAGCGACTGAGATTATGGGGTTTTGGGGGTTTTTTGGTGGGTATTTTTTGGTGGGATGTGGGTCTGTGTGTGTGTGGTTTTTTGTTGGGTTTTTTTGTTGTTGTTTCTTTGGGGGTTTTTTGTTGTGTGTTGATGGTTGGACACAGTGATTCCAGAGGCCCTTTCCAACCATGACAATTGTGTGATTCTGTGATAACACGAATCTCACCCAAGTCATTATCTTTACTACCAGCCTGCTCCATCCACCTCTGGAATGCTTGCTCTCTTTGGAGCAATGACAAATACAAGGAAGGACAACTTCAGAATAAGAGACTAATTTGAAAATCAGAGGAAACCCAACCAAGTATCATCACAACTGGGGGTTAAACCCAAGCAGCCACATTCTGTCACAGCTCTACTACCACACTGCCACGGTCTTCATTCATTACTCATGAATAAATAGTCAGAGGGCAGGAAAAACATCTTGTGCTGGGACTAAATATTCTCAGTTGCCTGTGAAATGTGAAGCCCAGGTCTTTCTGGCAAAAAAGGTGAATTAGGAGTAGGGATGTGATTCTCCCCCTGTACTCAGCACTGGTGAGGCCTCACCTCGAGCACTGGGTGCAGTTCTGGGCCCCTCACTTCAAGAAGGATCTTGAGGTGCTGGAGCGGGTCCAGAGGAGAGCAACGAGGCTGGTGAAGGGACTAGAGGGAAAGTCTTCTAGGGAGAGGCTGAGGGAGCTGGGGTTGTTTAGCCTGGAAAAGAGGAGATTCAGGGGGGACCTCATCACTCTCTACAACTACCTGAAGAGAGGTTGTAGTCAGGTGGGGGCTGGGCTCTTCTCCCAGGCAACCAGTGACAGCCTGAAGCTGCTCCAAGGGAGGTTTAGGTTGGATATTAGGAAGCACTTCCTCATGGAGAGGGTGATTAGACATTGGAATGGACTGCCCAGGGAAGTGGTGGAGGCACCGTCCCTGGATGTGTTCAAGGCAAGGCTGGATGTGGCACTTAGTGCCATGGTCTAGATGGTGTGGTGGTGTTGGTCATAGGCTGGACTTGATGATCTTAAAGGTCTTTTCCAGCCTTGGTAGCTCTGTATTCTGTATAGTTGACACTTAGTAGTAGCCATCACTGTTCTCCTACCAGCAACGGTTCTGATGTGTAACAGCTGCCAGGTGTATAACCCTTCAGCATCAGATCCTGAGTAGAAATTCCAAGAACTAGACATAAAATGGGCTAGGGATCAGAAAGAGAGTAAATGGAGGTGGAGATAGCTTGAGATATAGTAACAACAAACAGAACAAAAATAGAGTAATGCAAAGAGAGCGAGTCTAGCAGTAAATGATACAGTAAGAAAAAAAAAATAAGGGATGATTTGGCTAACTTTTTTCCAGGATTGGCTCAGACCAATTTATTTCCCACTCTAAGAACTATGAATTTTTTCCATTTCCAATTGGCATAGCAGGATGCTTTTTATGCTGTTTTATTTCTGACCCACCATCCAGCACTGAGATAAACTGATTATAGGCATTCTTTAGTATGAGCTGGAGGTGCTGCTAAATAAATGCCATTTCTAGCCAGTTTCTGGCCACAAAGGACAGTAGGCATTTCTCTGATAAAGGAGAGTTTCCACCATGGTCTCATGCAGAAGACCACCCTCACAACATAGCAAACAACGGGGTATTTCTGATTCTACCTGATAACAATCAGCTCCACTATTACAAAGCAGCTGCTTCCTCACAGCTCACACCACTTTGTAGTGTAAAGCAGTAACACAGTACAGCAATAACTTGAGATGATAATTTAGGTTGCTGCTCTTTCTTAAGTGCCTGGATTTTTTACAGGCAGTCTACTTTAATTCCCTCTGCCCATTAAAACCTCTTCGGGGAGATCGAGGATGAATTCATAAAAGAAAAGAAAATAATCCAGGAATTTGGAGGACGATAACAGGTGCAGACAGAAACTGAAATAGTACATTAGTTGGGTGGATTTCTGCTGGGCTTTTAAAACCCCAGACAAGCACCTATATATTATGTACTGCACAGATGCAGTAAGAGACAAGGGAAGGATTATTTCCCAGTGCAGACTGCACATGCAGAGGATGATGGGTTCACTGTTATACCTATTTCACTTGTAGGAAACTGAAACACATTCAAATTAAGGGCTAGAAGCAGTAAGATCCTTGAGCACCCAGAACAGAGGTGTAGCAATGCCTATGCATTATGTGTCAAGTTCACAGAGTAAAAATTCAAAACCTTGTTTCAAGGGCTTGGGAGATGTGGTTGTCATGACTGTTTAGGTATTTAATGAAATCAAAAATCCAGAGTTAGTGAAAACAAAAAACAAAGTCAAAGACTTCCTCCTCATCTGATCACCCTGCTACAGCATCAAATGCTCCCTTGTACTCTCTCTTGCTGGATACTTTTCTGTAGAATGGCTCATTTTTAACAGCACAGGAAGAAAGTGCCCATTCCCTACCTCCTCTTGCTTCAAGTAACCTCTATGTATGATGCCAAGGATGCCTACATGTGTCTCAGGTATTGAGATGATGAGAGGGGTGGTTCTGTACACATGCAAAACCACAACTGTTGTAACTGGAAGAGCTCAAAAAAAAACAAAGGAAAATAGAAAAAAAAACCCAAAACAGCACAGTCATCAGAAAAGTATAGGTTAGACCACCTGAAGACCACAGAGAGCAAGCCCCAGACATGAAGACACATCATTTAAATCCCAAGCCACCAGCAATTAACCAGGAACTACAAGGCCATTTGTTTTCTGGCAGATGGGAGCTGAGAAAGGGAACCTGTTGGTACATCCTCATGTTTCTGGGCTCACATGTCTGAGGTCTGAATCCTGTCTCTCAGAGAGCTGTGTCACCTTTTCCTGACCTATTAAATCCCCCAAGCTTGAGTGAATATTGAATTTGATTGTGCTGTTCCATCCACAGCAGCTCCACATCTAGGAGAAGAGCAAGCACACACCTTTCCCATGTCCTTCATGACTCCTGTAACTAATGCATTCCATAAAAAGCCTCTTTTCCCTCTCCCCTTTGCATTTATCTATTGCAGCTGGCAGAGAGAAAAGTAGCACAGGCAGCAGCACACCAAAGCCCAGAGCTTGTGCCAAGGCAGTGCAGAAGTTAACACAGCCCTGAGATGCCAGTCAGTTCTGCCACCTCCAGACAAAAGCGACAAGGAAGCAAATCACTGAGGTATTTCCATTCCACTTCAGAATTTGCCCTGGGCTCTGCTGACTTTTCACAGACTCACATGGATTGCTCTCTCCTTTATCAGCACCAGGACTCATCTTTCCCAGCTAGTCTGCCCGGTGTGCCTTTTTCAACAGTAACACCACTAAAGCAATTAACATTTCCTTTTAAGATTTTGAGTCAAGGTAAAAGCACTCAGCCTGCAGAGTGCCACTTTCATCAGAAAGGGCTGTTGTGCTTTTCAGGGGGCACAGGAGGATCGTTACACAGCTAAAAACACTCAGGCATAGCGACAGCTTTGTAAGAAATCACTCGCACAGTCAGGTTTGGAAGGCAGCACATAAACAAGACCAGATTGAGGGTCCTGGCAATGGACATCCTAAGAACAGATGAGCTGAGGAGGAAATTGTAACCTCCAGGCAGCACAAAATAACCTTCTATTTCTGAGCTGCTGAATTTGTTGCAAATCCTGAAGCTTTTTTGCCTGTAACAAAACAGAGCCATGGTATATAAAAGATAAAGAAGTGCTGTCCTGCCACATCCCAGACAACATCCATGTGCCTGGTACATTTGGTACCTAGGAGAGGTGCTTGTCAGCGTGTGACAGGGGACGTGCCATGGTCCTAGCACAAGAGCACTGTGCCTTCTAGTTGGCCTCTTTTCAGCCCGCTGAAAAGATGATGCCACATGCCAGGCAAAACCAGTCACGGAGATGGCTAAAAGTGTCTGACACGTGGGGATGGCAGGGAGTGATGTGCAAAGGCTCGGCCACATGGGAGGAAAGAGCAAGGTGGCAGCCAACCCTACCCTCCACAGGCAGGGCAGACAGGCCAGCAGCACATCTCGGCACCAGCCCAGAAGGACCACAACTGAAAATGAGAAACATGCCATCTCTGCAGAAGGTGCTAAGGCAGGTGGCATCATATGAGGAAGAGCTGAAGAGCTTGGCATAAGCCCTGGAGGGGGGCTGGGCAAGAGGGTGGCTTTGAGTGATGTGAAAACCTGGCTGCCAGAAGTTGGACTGAGATCCACCAACTCATTCCACACAGCTCCCCAAACAGACACACTTCCTTTTCTTAGAAGCACAGATGCCTATATATATTTAAATCACTGCTCTAGTCATGGGTTCTACTAGCTGTAAATTTTGAAACTTGGGGGAGGGGGAAAGCAGTGAAGATTCCAGTATGCAATTTTGTCTTTTTTGGCTTATTAGATTATACCCTTGTTTAAGAACTAACTGTTCTTTTACTTGGTGTCCTTTTGGCAACCATCTCTACCTAGCAATACGTGGGTGTGTGCACTCCCCCAAGTTCGCTTGTACTTGCATAGCAAGTTCAAATGAAATACAGCTCAGAAATTGTACTCCCGCAGTCCAGGAGCAGGAGTATTTAGAGCAATTAATCACTAAAATGAAGAAAAGGCAATGACTGGCACTATAGAGGAAGAGAAAAAAAAGTAAACTCAAAGCACTACTGAAACGTGCTCCAAATACACAATCTGCAGAGGAAGCAGCACGTCTGTTTCAGCATTACAACCACAGCAGCTGAGCACCACGGCAGCTCGGAGTTGTGCTGCTCACAATCAAAATTCTTCTTCAGGGCGACGTGGCCAGGAGAGTGGATTTAGCTGGTTTCTTCTTCCCCGAGGTAGTTTTGCTGTCTTCAGTCACACAAGTAATAACGCCAATACGTAGTACTCCCTGAGCATGGTTTAACCTGGAGTCCAACTGCCCTGCTAAAGCAGGATCCCCCAGAGCACATTACTCAGGACTGCATCCAGGTGGGTCTTGAATATCTCCAGAGAAGGGGACTCCACAACCTCCCTGGGCAGCCTGTCCCAGGGCTCTGTCACCCTCACAGTAAAGAAGTTTTTCCTCATATTTAAATGGAACTTCCCATGTTCCAGCTTGTGCCCATTGCCCCTCGTCCTGTCACTGGGAACTGCTGAAAAGAGTCTGGCTCCATCTTCCTTGCACCCACCCTTTAGATACTTGTTGGCCCCTCAGCCTTCTCTTCTCCAGGCTCAGGTAGTGCTGAGGTACAACTGGCTCCCTAGACAAGTACCTCCACAGGTCAAAATGGTGGAAGATGTTTTAAAACTCTCCTACCAGTGTTTTAACCCAAATTTCTGCTGAAAAATGTTGGTAACCATTAAAAAGAGCTGTGCTACTGACATAGCTGACACCAGGATGCTAAAACTAGTGCAAAGAGCACACAAAACCTGTAGGTTCAGGCAGCACTGTGCTGGGATGCTTCAACCCTGCCCTATGTTGCATCTTTGTGAGCTGTGTGAACCTCTCGTGTTGTGTTAGACCACGCTGCAGACAGCTGGGAACGGATGGTAGTGCATACCTCTGGAGGCTTCAAAAATAAAATCTGTATCACAGAATCACACAGAATCACAGAATCTGAGGGGTTGGAAGGGACCTCGAAAGATCATCTAGTCCAACCCCCCTGCCAGAGCAGGATCAGAGTACATCACACAGGAACGCGTCCAGGTGGGTTATGAATGTCTGCAGCCAAGGAGACTCCACAATCTCTCTGGGCAGCCTGTTCCAGTGTTCTTTATCTTCAGACTCTATGGAAAAGGACAGTTCATCCCACATCCAGATCCCCACAACCATTCAAGACATAAAGAAAGCCCTCGGCCAAGTCCAATTCCCACTGGGATCCCAGGGTAGGTCAATCAAGACGTGTAAAGAGCACTCGTACAAGCTGTGAGGTTCTACACCTGCAGACTACCCCATGCAGGTGGGATATTTTCACCTATCTTGAAAAAAGCATCCAAGGAAACCAATGGCACCATTACCACTCTAAGCAGCACAATACCCCAGGAACTTCACCCTTCCCTCTCTATTGATATCTCCTTTTCTCACAACATCTCCAAGCTTTTCATGACCACACAGCCCTGCTCCATCTTCCCCAGCTTCCATTTCTCATCACCCACTTTCCCATCTGCAATGCCACTTGTGCCAGCTGTGACTAGAGATTTTTGGCTTCTCCAAAAAATGCCTCAAGGCATTGTTTCTCACAGTCCCTTGGACACAAAAGGCATTCCTGAACTACACCACGAGGCCAGGATTTTTCTTGGGATAAATTCTTCAGCTAGTCAGTGATGGTGGCAACTGAAAGCAATTAAAAAAACCTAATTGTCACTATTTTCATGATTTCTTCTCCTTGCAGCCTAGTACTTGTTGCACTCATTGGTGTCATGCACTCTCTTGTTTCAAAGCACTAGAAGT
The DNA here is from genome assembly GCA_020745705.1 of Hemiprocne comata. Lineage (NCBI taxonomy): Eukaryota > Metazoa > Chordata > Aves > Apodiformes > Apodidae > Hemiprocne > Hemiprocne comata. The sequence goes on from CM036587.1 coordinate 160,421,832, forward strand.
TTCTCCAAGGCAGTGAGTTAATCCTGTGTTTTACAGGTATTCATCAAGCTCCTGTGAATATCAACAGGATTTGGTACCTCATGCATGAGTCAGCACACAGAAAGAGCAGCTTTAACTTCTATGCACAAGCAGACCAGCACCTGCTGCAGATTTCATGGTGAATTACTGCCTCAGGAGCAACAGGAGAGGAGGATCTTCCTAGGGACATTTGTGACAGGTAGCTGAAGAGGTGGGTTACCAGAGGACTCAGAGTTACCAGGCACCTCTAGCTTTTTTTTTAAACTGTCCTGAAAGGCGTATTTTTCACATGTTCTTCAATGACTTCACACCCCAACCAACCTGTTTTCTAAACCCTTATTTGGCAGGTAGGAGCTTGCTTGGCTTGGAAACTGGCCTCCAAAGTGAAAAAGCTACTTTTGAAAATGGAGCTTTAGTTCTGTGGTCTTCTAGACACTTTTTTGAAATTACCTTGAATTTCGTGCTGGTACAGAGCCCAGTGCAGGAGGGCTTGAATCCAAGGACAGGACCAATCAACATGACAGGCTCTAAGTTTCAGTGAGTGGCAAATCAGAAGAAAACTAACATCAAATCTAACTGCAGACATTTGTGCTATTGTCACTGCCAAGTGGGGAGGCACACAATCCAGCACACAGCAATTCACCTCTTTCCCAGGTGGGTCTTACAATCTGTGCTGAGTACCACACCAGCAGCAACCCACTTAGAAAAGCTAAATCTAGCAGAGGTACAGCTGCAGTAGGTTGTGATTTTGGAACAGTACACTGGCTTCAGAAGATGACAGCACACAAGCACAAAGCATAAGATTGCATGTAAGGTAGGCACCTCCATTGGGTTCCCCGTATCAATGGCCCCCAATCTTTTTGGAAGAACCCTCAATGATGCCAGATATGGTGTCTCTGCCTCACCTCTCCCATCCCATGCTAAACTCTCATCAACTGCATCACTGTCTCCCTATCCTTTCCTGAAACTACTGTCTCCTTGTTAATTTGATGGACCAAAGCAAAGCCTCTGCTGCCTGCCACTGCGACAGCCCCTGGTACTGAAGGGGTGTCACAGCTCAAACTCAGCTGAAAGGAGAGATGGGCAAGAAAGAGATGGGATTATGTATGCAGCATAGTAGACGCTTCTGCCTACTCACAGAATCACAGAATCACCAAGGCTGGAAAAGACCTTTAAGATCATCAAGTCCAGCCCTAAGTGCCACATCCAGCCCTTCCTTGAACACATCCACAGACGGCACCTCCACCACTTCCCTGGGCAGTCCATTCCAATGTCTAATCACCCTCTCCATGAGGAAGTGCTTCCTCATATCCAACCTAAACCTCCCCTGGAGCAGCTTCAGCCTGTGCCCTCTTGTCCTGTCACTGGTTGCCTGGAAAAAGAGCCCAGCCCCCACCTGACTACAACCTCCCTTCAGGTAGTTGAAGAGAGTGATGAGGTCCCCTCTGAGTCTCCTCTTCTCCAGGCTAAACAACCCCAGCACCCTCAGCCTCTCCCTAGAAGACTTTCCCTCTAGTCCCTTCACCAGCCTTGTTGCTCTCCTCTGGACCTGCTCCAGCACCTCAACGTCCTTCTTGAAGTGAGGGGCCCAGAACTGCCCCCAGTGCTCGAGGTGAGGCCTCACCAGTGCTGAGTACAGGGGGAGAATCACATCCCTACTCCTGCTGGCCACACTATTCCTGATCCAAGCCAGGATGCCATTGGCCTTCCGGGCCACCTGGGCACACTGCTGGCTCATGTTCAACCAGCTGTCCACCAGCACTCCCAGGTCCCTCTCTGCCAGGCTGCTCTCCAGCCACTCTTCCCCCAGCCTGTAGCGCTGCCTGGGGTTATTGTGGCCAAAGTGCAGGACCCTGCACTTGGTCTGGTTGAATTTCATGCCATTGGCTTCGGCCCATCGACCCAGCCTGTCCAGGTCCTCCTGCAGCTTCTTCCTACCCTCTGGCAGATCAACACTCCCCCCAGCTTGGTGTCATCTGCAAATTTACTGAGGGTGGACTCAATCCCCACATCCAGGTCATCAATCAAGATATTGAATAGGACTAGGCCCAGTACTGATCCCTGGGGGACACCGCTGGTCACCAGACGCCAGCTGGATGCAGCTCCATTCACCATCACTCTCTGGACCTGGTCATCCAACCAGTTTTTAACCCAGAAAAGGGTGCACCTATCGAAGCCGTGCATTGCTAGCTTCTCCAGGAGGATGCTGTGGGAGACTGTGTCAAAGACCTTGCTGAAGCCGAGGTAGACCACATCTACAGCCTGCCCCTCATCTGCTAGGTGGGTCACCTTGTCATAGAAGATGAGATTAGTGAGGCAGGACCTTCCCTTTCTAAACCCATGTTGGCTGGACCTGATCCCCTGGTTGTCTTCCACATGCTGCTTGATGGGACTTAGGATGATCTGTTCGATAACCTTGCCAGGCACCGAGGTCAGGCTGACTCAACCTCAATGAGGTCAGCCCTGACTCAACCCTACTACTGTTGTCATGGTCATGGTCACAAACCAAACTGCAACAGTTGACCCCTGACTCCAGTTCCAGTTGCACTGGGACCAAAGGAGAACCAGCAGCCAAAACCGCACCACCTCCAACTCCTGAGTGCTGCCACCTCTCCACCAGGCCCCTGTGCCCAGCATAGCCTCCAGACACCTCAAGGAGACAAGCTTGAGCCTTGTGACTATGCTCACCTCCACTCATTCCAAACACTAAGTCCCTCTTACACTGACCATTATCACCTCCTCTTCCCCAAACTTAGGGAATGTTCTCAACAAAGTTTCCCAAATCAATGCCTTGAAGTCTCAGTGAATTGGTGCCTTCTCAAAAAAATATTTCATTCCCAGACCTCCAACCAACTCTACATAAAGGTCCTTAACTGATTAAAAAATGAATGTACTGCTTTCCAGCTGGATATACAGAGCAGGATGATTTTGGCACAGGTGCTCCATCATTTGGCCCCTTGCTAAGTCATGTTTTTGGGATTCGTAAATGGACCCAGTCACCAATCCGTTCTCCCTTGCCCTTGCCTCACTTGCATTTCTTTTAATCCTCTGCTGCACTCCAACAAAGGAAGACAGTGGAAATTTTTCACTGCCCCCATGTCTGGCTCTGAGCTTGATGGCCCCTTCCTAGAGTGCTCTGCAGTAAATAAAATGTGCACAGTGGCATGAAGATTGTAGGATGCTTTGCAGCTGAACAGAGATCTCTGTTCAAGCAAAGGTTGGTCCTTCATTAGACTAACCCATGAGTGAAATGTAACTGTGGTGACATTAGTGAACATCCTACTAGAAGCAAAGAAAAGACTGCAGACCCACAGATAAGTCACAAAATCTGTCTGTTCCAGTGCTCTGATTACATTGCTCATCCAAGAAAAGCCTCTTTTGGAGCCATTAGGTCAGAATCTGTTCTCCCCTAGCTGTAAATCCCTCATAACTCAGTGAAGTCAATCGATTCATATTGGTGTAAGCAAAATCAAGCTCAGTGCACTTGTACAGCCTCTGATCTTTCTTGTCTCCCTCTGAACACAAGCTCACAGAATGCCATTAAAAAGACAAGAAACGCAGACCCCCAGGTCTTGTCCATGCTGCAGGTACTCTGAGCAGCAAGATCAACATCAAGCACTGCAGTTGGGAGGTGAAGGAGAAGCCAGAGGAGAGACAAAAGCCTTCTGTCACCCCTTCAAGATGAAAGGCTGTGGACCTCCCAGAGGGCCTAGAAACACTTGTAAAAGGGTTGGAGTATATCACATTCCAAGGTTATATACAAAAGAAAATAACTCATCTATCTATCTATCTATCTATCTATCTATCTATCTATCTATCTATCTATCTATCTATCTATCTATCCATCCATCCATCCATCCATCCATCCATCCATCCATCCATCTACATTTCAGGTAATGCTATCTTTCTAACAGAAAAGCACACACAGTGGAGCACAGCTCTGTGGCTCTTCAGCAGGCTCAGTGAGCGTGCACACCTTTTCTGACATGGCACTAAACCACTAGAAGACTAAAGACCACCAAAACCAGACATTTCTGTTTCAGGAAATCACCTGAATAAAGGATTCCAAGCCATGGTCCATTCTGTCCTAAGAGCCATTTCCAGCTTCTTCCTCTTCTTCAAAGTCTCTACCAATGTGCTGCGCAGGAAGACTTGCCAGCCTCTCCTTGGCAAAGAGCTCTGCACTGGGAATGGAAGCAAAAGTCACCGTTTGTGCTGGTTTGGTTTGGCAGGTTTTTTGCTAGTGGGGGAAGGGCCCCACGGGTGGGTCCTGTGAGAAGCTGAGAAGCTCCCCCAGCTCCAAAACCAGCCAAGGAGCCATTAGAGAGACAATAGATGCGCCTCTGTGATTAACATATGAAAGAACTGATGTAAGACCTGAGCAGAGCGAGCAGGTAGAAAAGAGCTGAGCTGGAGAGGCAGAGCAGTGCCTGTGGTTGGTGAGGAAGAAGGGGAAGAAGGTGCCCAAGCAGAAGTTTCCCTGCAACCCATGGCGAGATGGCAGCTGTCCCCCTGCATTCATGGAGGAACGTGGTGGAACATCCCCTGAAGGCGCCAGGGGGGAGAACTTGGCCAGTGGACTTGGATTTGCTGCCAGAGGACTCGGATGATGCAGCTGTGTCAGACCCCGGGGCCAGGGGAGGTGGCTGTTCCCGAAGCAGCCCCTGACTCTGTGGGCAGCCCGCGCTGGAGCAGCTGCTCCGGACCTCGTGGGAAGGACTCATGGAGGAGAGGTTCGTGGAGGACTCTCTGCCATGGGAGGGACCCCGTGGGGAAGCAGGGGAGGACTGCAAGGAAACCTTCTTTCTGAGAAGGAAGGAGTGGCAAGAACCACCAGACTGTGAAGTGACTCCAAACCCCATCCCCCTGTGCCGCTGGGGGGAAGGAGGGAGAGAAACCGGGAACAAAGTAATTTGGGCCGGGAAGAAGGGAGGGGTGGGGTAACGTATGTAACCCTGCTCTGTGTGGTGTCTGTGTTCCCTGTGCATTGGATTCGTGTGACATTAAATTATTATTTTTCCCCAAGTTGAGTCTGTTTTGCCCGTGACCTTAATCGGTGAAGAACCCTCCTTGTCCTTTGTCTCGACCCATGAGCTTCTAGTTAGTCTTTGTCCTCCCAGTCCCAGTGTGTGCGGGGGGAGGAGTTGAGTGGGTGGCCATGTGGCTGGTTCTTTTGTTTTCATGTTAGGCCCAAACCACGACGCCGTTCAAAAGACACAAGGTGTTCCCCCAATATTATGTGTGTTCGGCACGAAAGCAAAGAATGGCCACGGGTTACAGGGGCATCTCCCTCTTTTAAATCTAACACACGGTCTTCCGGTTGGGAAGATCATCAACCACATGCTCAGTCTTCAGCCCTGCTTCTTGTTTCCTGGATCAATAGGGATATCAAGTTCTCAAAGGAAGAGGAAAAGAGGGAATGCTTTCAGCAGCCAAGAGCAGCTTGACTTGAACAAATTAAATAAAGAACCCCACAAGAATAACTTGAATATTACTGCCTGTGTTAGAAGACGTGAGGAGTAAAGGAAGAAGGCCATGAGGCATAGACTGGAAAGCTATGGACATTCCTCCATCTAGGTGTCCCTCCAAGCACAGGAGCAGCTGAGGTATATAAAGCTTTTAGAATGCAGAAAGCTAAGAGGCTGTCCCCTCTTGGCTGTCCTGAACCTAATATTTGTTCCTGCAAAGTAATTTTTTCAGTCAGCAGAGATGACTCAGGACAAAAAGAGCTTTTGAGGAGTTGTTTCTAATAACATTGTAACATCCATTAATACATATCCACTTTGGATATGTATTTTCACTTGTTGGGTACAGCTAATGCTCTTTTCAGAAGTAGGAGGGGAAAACCTCATGTGTTACTTAAAATCAATTTCTATCAGGCCTTCTGTCCCAGACCCTGCCTTAAATATACCACCTCCAAGTTCTGAAATGAGGTTCCCTGGGCTACACATCTTCCACAGCACTGAAATGTGCACAGTGTGATAGAAAAAAAGACCGGGATATCTGTGATGGCTAATATGGAAGAGTATTGATTTTGTTGGTTATACAATGTTTATTTACTTTTTTAAGCCCTGTTTGAGAACATTTTCTGTTCCCTTCAGGCTGCTGCTGCATTTTCCACTTACTACAGGAGATAATATTGATGCTACACCGTCTGTGACTTTTTGGGGTGAGTAGGAGGGGAGGCTTCCTTCAAAATGGAGGGTCTCCAGACCAGATTTTGCACACATTCATCTCAGTTTAAAGCCAACAAATACAGTGAAAGTTCCACAGGATTTACAGAGAGTAACTGTGATCAGAATCTGTCCCCGTCTGTGAGGATCCACCATTTTTTTTCTGTTGGAAAAGATGTAGGTGGTCTCTCCCACTCCTTGTTGATGGAAGGGGGTGGGAACACAATACCACATGGGAATAAGAAAGCAGGTTTACGGTGAACTGATCTATGAACAGGAATTAACAGGGTGGTGGGAAGGGAATGAATCAGCCAGTCCCAGTGAAGACAAAGAAATTTTTCAGACGCTCCCTGGATGTCACCCACTCAGACACAGCACCTTTTCTTGGCCCCTGTGACACATCACCTCTTCCTCTCATAAAAACCTAGTATTGCAGTATCATGAAAACCTATAAAAATGACCGTGCCAGGAGCAGATCCTACACTCAACTAGTGATGTACAGTCAGTCCATGGGTGTGGTGCCAAAACAAGCCCAAGGCATCCAGAATTGCTTCTGCATAAATGAAGCCTAGACCAACAGTGAAGTCTAGAAATTATGGAACCCAACCAAAGTCTGGGCAGCTGCACATCTAGAATTAGAGAAGGATTCATGCAAGCCATGGAACATGAAGACCTATGTGGTCATGATCTCAGGTTATTTCCAGAGTGGCATGAACCTCACTGTTACAACATGAAGACACAGGCTTGAAGCCCATGGAGGGGGAAGGAAGTTTTGAAGTACAAAAATGGAGGCTGTACAAAGGCTTAGAGGTCTCTTGTGGAAAAAAGTGCATTTGGGCTTAAAATCTGTGTAGTAAATTATCTGTTCTCCCCTCAGTGCAGGCAAGTAATTCCTCTCACTTTAATGGACAATTTTATGGCTGCTAATAACATTTGTAGCTAAGATAATGACAAGGATAATCAAACCCCATGCTTGAGGGCATAAACTGATTGCTGCGGGGGTTGGCAACGAAATCACCATCGCCATATATTGCACAGGTGTATTATGGGATAGATTTCCTTCCTCCAAAGTAGAAAGGCATTGGTGTCTGCCAAGATAACAGATTGGATGATTGTCTGTGTTATGGAAATTGCTGGTTTGTATGCATGGGATTTAGGGAAAAAAGAACAAAAATCTTTGTTTCAGCATGACAGAATTTGTAACCCAAAATGCAATATGAATGAGGGTTGCAAGATATATAGTACTGCCTGTTCTAGCAGAACAGCTTTTTTAAAGGCAAGTTCAGCCTTGACCATAGTGAGGTGCACTGCCAGATAGCAAATGTTACTGTACATTTAGCACAGTACTCAGGAACATCCCTAGAGTGTACAATCCCAGAAACTAAAGGCTGGGAGAAACCTCAATAAACTATTTGACCTGTTTCAGAATGCTTAATCACTTAGGGGCTATTCAACTCATCAGTCAACTCCTGTATAGCTGCTATCAACCACCCACTCCTAGGAACACCTGGCTTGGAGGGACCTCAACAGGTAACCTGGTCCATTCAGATCTGAGACAGGCTGAAGCATGCCAAGCCCATGCGTGCTGGACAACTGTTTAACCCCTTCAGAAAAATATCCTACTGCTGGTACTTTGGAGATTCCTTGCAGATCATGTTACAGATGTTTTCACAGCTGCCAATGAACATACATCTGCCATGCTCAAGAGTAAACCTTGGGTAGATATCTAGAAAAAACTTATCACTGTCCTCTGTACAACAATCTTTCACATATTTGAAGACTTATTATCCTCCACTTCACACATTTCTTGCCCAAACTAAACAATCTCTGTCCACACTGAATACGGATCAAGTTTTCTCTTAGCATTTTGTTTGCTTTCCCCTCTTAACCCTTTGATTCTTCTGATGCTTCCTCAAAACTGGACACAGTTTTCAAGCCTAAGCCTGACCAATACAAACAAAATAGAAGAGCTACCTTCTATGACTTACATCCAACACTTGCCTGTTTTGAACATCTCACACCATTTTTCTGTGCGTGCATTTGATGTTTGCTTCTGCAGAGCAATACTTTGCACTTGTCTTTATTGAATTTCATCATATTGATTTCAGACCATTTCTCCAATTCATCAAAATCATTTTGTATTCTACTCCTGCCCTCCAAAGTGCTAGCCACCCCTCTCACAATTACTATGTGTGTTCTCTGTTGTATCAGCCAAGACATTAATGGGAAAATTGAACAGTAGCAACCACAAGACAGCCCCTTATAAGACTGTACATGTTATGTCCACTCAAATTGACAGAAAACTAACAAATATTTTCACTCTTTTTTTAAATCATGTTGTGAAATTATCTGGTGGTAGATTTAGCAGGGGGCAACTGGGTTTGTATTTTCTGCCCCATTTACAACCACTTGCAGAGTGTATTTGCTTTTCACACATGCAGTGAGCCCAGCCACAGTGTGTGTGTGTCCAGCCCTTGCACCCACTTGTGGTAATTCAATCCAGTCTGTGTTTTTCTACTGTAGTTATAAGAACTCCATGCTATTATAATGCCCAATACCTAATGTCAAGATCTACTGCTCCCCCACTATCAGCAAGACCAGCTACTCTATTGAAAAAAAAAAACAACAAAATAACCAAAACCAGAACACCCCAGAGAAGTTAAATGAGAGTTACTGAAGAAAAAACTGTGTTTGTTCCAGATTGCCCCTTGTTATCCCCTAGGTACTTTCACACTGAACAGCTTGGTCAAATATCTTTCTGAATATCAAATTTAGGTTGACTGAGCATTAACTCCCCATGTTCTCTCCTGTCCCTTTTTTAAAGATAGGCAGCATGTTTGTTTTTCCCTGCAACAGCCACTGGTAGAGCTGTTCAAACAGCAGCCATAAAAAACTGGTGACACTGCTGACAGTGAACGGTGGCTGCTTAGAGAAGAGGTTTGATTCTTACCCAGATACTCAGCTGGAGACAAAATTGTAGGATGCACTGATAATCCCCCAGGGAAGCAGGAACCTTCAGCAAAGAAAGGGCAAGATAAACTCACATAGATCCCAAGCAAGATCCAAGACAAATTTCAAACAGCCTGTGTGTGTACAGAACCATTAAAAATAAGGCAGGAGGAGACTAGTCCATACCTTGCCGCAAGGCAGGACAGTATGCACAGGTCATTCTTAACAGATGCTTGTCTATCCTGTTCTTCAAGACCTAGCAGAGTCCACACCCTCCCCAGGCAATGTGTTTCAGTGTATCACTAGTATCATTGCTAGAAAGATGTTTTTTCTCTGAGGCCACCCTAACGTTTCCCTTCTGCTGTTTCACAGCTTTTCTTACACACTGTTGTACACTCAGGTTCTTCAGGAACTGACAGTGGTTTTGACCAGATTTGCAAAGCTCCCCAGGCTGCATTCTTTTCAAAGAGATCATGGAAATATTTTGTGACAGCTCATCACCTGTAGACAGGTTTCAGCCAGTCATCCAAGCCAGGACCACATGCTCCAGAGCCAGTAGCTTCCATCATGATACCCATCAATAGATACTCGGAGCCAAGCTTGCATCCCATGCATCTACCTCTTCAGTACCATGAGGCTTCACTGTGCTCCACCTTGAGAAAAGATAAACCTCCTGAAATCTTTGAAACAGAAACCTGTATCATACCAAAATGCCAGCAGCTGACCTACCTACATCGTAAAGACACTGAGTTCAAACGTCATACAAGAACAGCAACACAGTAAGACTGAGACTATGAAAAATTATCTCTGGTGCCAGCCCAACAAGTGAAACCAGAGCTGAGTGCAACCCACACAGATTAAGCTATCAAAAGCACAGGAGTGGTACAAAGGCTTCTAAATGAATATATTATTAGGGGTGGATATTTGGGAAGAAAACAAAAATGAAGGCATTCTGAATTACAACTACTGCTTCTCAAGCTTTAAAATTATCTCTTGGATGTGCAGTACGCTCATGAATTGAGCTGTAACATTGCTGATTTGCCTCTGTGAGCCTACATCTGTAGGCATCAGCTTTTGTTGTATCCTCTGACTGGCAGAGTGCACCCATTAAGGCAAACAGTTGCTCCTGAAGTCCTAATTGTTTGAAAAGTGCCCTTAAAATAACAGGTCTTTTACTACTAGGCTGGATGTGTTTAAGAGCAAGTCATGAGTTTAAGCCTTTGCTGCCAAAAAATTGGATGTTTATTTGTTCATCAGAGAAAAATACCAGAAAAGAATGCAAAAGCTGATAGGGCATCACTCCAGAATGAACTGCTACCATCTCCTTCCTCTTCTTGGGATGTTCATTCCCACAGGAAACAGCACAGGAGGGGAGAAACTCTGAAGGAGAGAGTTTGAGAAGATCACTGAATTCTTAATATATCAGTTAAAAGGTCAACTGAAGAATTCAGGTCACATCCCTGGGATTTCCAGGTGCCTCCGATGGCAGAGATCCAGTGTGGCTGGATCCAGTTGGCTAGAACTAGATTTATCTCATTTCTAAAACACCTAAGTAATATTGCAAAAAAAGACTGCAGTGCTAAATCATATTTGGTGTCCAGGAGCAAACAAACCGTTGATCAGTGACTTATATGGAGGATGTGGCAGAGTAATGGTGGGTAGATTCCTTCAAATGCTGGGAGAAGTTCCCACTCCACAAACTTTGGTCCACAGACTTCCATGTCCCAAAATACACTTTTTTCCTCTTTGACAGTCTAGAGCAATCCAGGTTTTTTGAAAGCCAAGTATATGTAACAATCCTGAATAGTGCTGAAAGGGAATCCTTCTACTGTTTCTAGTCCTCAGCAGAAAACAGTATATGCTTTATCCTGTAAGGAATTCATCTAAAACTCCTAGTCTGCCTCTGGAAGCCCAAGAAGTTCCCAAAGGCCAAAAGAATTGCAGGGGAGCACTGAGACTTCAAGTCACCTCTGCAGGTATGAGGTGTTTCTCTGATGCAAGACTGTAATAGCAAGACCAATCATCTTCATGAACAGCACCTGATAGGACACAGCCTGCATGCAGAGCCTTGTTGTCAGGGCTCCACGTCCTTCCTGCTGCTGGAATTAATTTTATTTCAGGTTCCCTAGCATCCAGCATAAAATTAACCTATCGAAGCGTAGATTTTAAAAAATTGTTACTGCCAATAACACTGTTTTCACTGAGTAAAGTCAGACTTGTGTCACCATACAGCCCAAACTATTAACAGCTAAAACTTGGACTCCATGATCATAGAATGGTTTGGGTTGAAAGGGAGCTTAAAGAACATCTAGTTCCAATTCCTTGCATGGGCAGGGACGCCTCCCACTAGACCAGGTTGCTCCAAGCCCCATCCAACCTGGCCTTGAACACTTCCAGGGATGGGGCATCCACAGCTTCTCTGGGCAACCTGGGCCAGTGTCTCACCAACCTCATAGTGAAATATTTCTTCCTAATGTCTAATCTACATCTCCCCTCTTCCAGTTTGAAACCATTACCCCTTGTCCTGTCACTGCCCTCTCTGGTGAAAAGCCCCTCCCCAGCTTTTCTGTAGGTCCCCTTCAGGTACTGGAAGGCCACGATAACATCTCCCCAGAACCTTCTCTTCTCCAGACTGAACAGCCCCAACTCTCTCAGTGTGTATCCATAGCAGAGGTGCTCCAGCCCTCAGATCTTCTTCATGGCCCTCCTCTGGACTCACTCCAACAGCTCCATGTCCTTTTTGTGTTGGGGGCTCCAGAACTGGACAGACTCAGGTGGGGTCTCACAGGAGCATAGCAGAGGGGCAGAACCCCTCCCTTGACCTACTGGACACACTTCTTTTGATGCAGCCCAGGACATAGTTGGTTTCTGGGCTGCAAGTGCACATTGCTGGCTCATACTGAGCTTCTCACCAACCAACATCCCCAAGTCCTTCTCTTCAGGACTGTTCTCAATCCATTCTCCGCCTGAGCTGCAATTGTGCTTGGGATTACCCTGACCCAGGTGCAGGTCTTCAAGGTCTTTTCCAGCATGTCACTAAACAACTGTTCATTACTTCAAGTAAGAGACACCTTGATGCTTGAAACAAGAGTATTTGACACCTTTTTCCTACTGTGTCTGGTCCTGAAAAGTTCCAGATGGGTGTGAAATGCAGCAAAATGACAACTCAAAACTCCAGGTGGTCACAGGTTTGTGACAACAGTTCATTTCTGATACAGTTCCCACAGCAATGGCCTGTGATGGTTTAAACATAGGAGGAGGACCTCCTCTGTAGAGGACATCAAAAGAAAAGAGGGTGGAAGAAATAAAATATTGCATTTGCACCCAAACCATCTCTCTGAGTTAATGGTAGCATACATGGGAAATTGCTGACAGTGCCAATTGCTTTGGGAGTAGATCTCTTTTATTTCTACCTTCCCTTCAATATATCAGGAATATCCCTAAATGGGGAGTCTATGAACATTTCCTCATAGCTCATGTCCTGCACTACACAATTAGAGAAGATGCTGCAGGTTTCATTCATCAATTTGTGCCCTAAAGCTCTCTGTGAAATGTTCCTGTCCAAGAAGGTTCACATGGAATGATCCTCTTCTGTGTTGGGAGAGCAAGGAGACAATCAACCTGCCATCAGACACCTTTTCACCCCACTACCTGTCTCTGCTTTTCTCTGATGCTCTTCTCTCCTGCTGGTGCAGGGAACTGAAAGGACAATATAGCCCATTCCTTCCTAATCATCCTAATAAGTAACAAATACAGGAGTCCTTAATAGAGAGATGTCTTTCACTGGTATCCCCTAACAATCTCCATAATGGAAGCAGTTAAAAAGCATACTGAACCCTTTAACCAACTGATGAATGCACAAGCCTCTTGTGGCAATTGGCCAGATCTTTTTAAAAAACGGTCACTTCAACTCCTTAAAAAGAAAAAAAACTGTGAAGAAACATAGGAGGTTCTGCCCCCGAAACAGAAAACAAGTAAGTGAGCAGTACACTTCCAAAAAAAAAAAAAAAGCATCTCAGTGGCTCAGAAGAGGTTGTTAACTGCCTGGCTGTTAACAGTGGAAGAAAGCAAAATTAAAAAAATAAACACCCCCGAAACAAATGCGTGGAATAAAAAGCACCAACATTCTTCCTTAAGATTTCTCTTTGCTCAGAGTTTAAGGTATAAAGTTTAGTATTTCACTTTCAATTAAAAAATAAAAATCAGTATAAATGTCAAAGTCAACATGCAGTCTAACTCCACAAACTCTGTTTGCTTCATTATTAAAAATAAACAAACTGCTATGGCAAATATTTTCCAGGAGTTGGTTTGCTATAGAATACAGCTCCTTGCTTTGCAGAATTCATGTCAAATAATGGCCTGATCCAAAACTACTGTGACTCAGAATATTCTCTCCATTATTTACAACATACTTTGAATCAGACATTAATTTCTGTGGGTTTTTTTCCTAGCATCCCCTAATCCATAAACCCACTCATGTTAATCGAAGAAACTGCTACAGCTACATCACCAACAACATCAACATCAGTTGTAGTTACTCAAGGCACAGACATCTGGCAGGGTATAGGTAACTTGGGGGAAGGGCTCTATCCATATATTTAAACTTGAAGTTAAGTTAGACTCCATGGACTATAATCCAGAGATGGTAACAACTTCAAATTAATTTGCATCACAGCAATCTACGTACGTGGAATTTTGGATGTAGTCCATGGATGGCTTCACTCAAAAATATCCACAAGCCAAAAAGAGAGGAACAGGCTTGCTACACACAGCAAACATCTGTTGCAAGTCCACAGTAACCCGTTAGTTCAACTCAGAAGCAGCAAGGACTCTTACTGATTAGTTCTGCATCGCCAGCAAGTGTCCTTGCTAGCATCTGTTACAGAGGAAGGAGATACTTCATGTGGCCTTCATCCAGATCCAGTCAAGGATCTTCAGTAAAATCCATAGAAACTGGGTACTTAAAAACCTAAAGGGCCTTTGACAGAAGACGCACAGTAATAACAGAGATAATTACCCAGAACTATGTATGATCCTTCATGTTATAAAGCTCCAGTTTGTGCTATTATTGCATGTCAGAAGACCTAAGCTGCAGGATTTTGCTACTATCACCTTGAATTCATTATGGAACTCTGCTTTTGGTTCATCTTCACTGCTTAATCCAGCTATAAACAAATGCCATGTGGTCTGAAGCAAGAAGTGAGCCATTTGGCAATTAGAAATAGTTCCCAACCTGAACCTTCAGAAATTCATTTCATCTTCTTGTCTCTAAATTGAGGGTAATTTTTACACTGAGGTGTTGTGAAGATGAATCACCTCATGTCAGTAAAGCATTCTGAATAGAAAGTGCTGTGTAACTCAAGCTCAAAGCCATGAGTATGGCTCTCATTGTTTATGAAAGAACATGCTCTGGCATTGAAGGAACTAAGCACCTCAGACTAGACTGCCTTCAAGGGAAGACAGCAACACTCCAATCCTTGCTTTGTGCCAGACCAGCAGTGTCTGTCCCAAAACCCATGATGTCCAAAAGGCAAGCTCTCCATTAATCAGTTTTACTTTAGATCAAGCCTTCTAGTTCCAATGCTGCCCCCAGGGGAAGCAAAGAGATTTTTATTCTTTTTAGTAGAAGGAAGCATAAGCCATAGCTAACAGCTAAACTTCTTCACTTATTCTTAGTCTAGAACATCTCCTCCCCCTCCCAACTCTGACTTGTAAATTTCTGTTTACCATCCTTGTATCAGCAGGATCATTTTCTTCTTCAGCTAAATTCTTTACCAAAAGACTCACTGACACCTCTAATTTGTAGCTTTGTCAGTGGGTAAAAACAGGTATTTCCATGCTGACACTTGTAAACTCACATACGTGGTTTTACTGCACAGAAAAATAATCAATAAGAAAAGACCATATAGTGGAGAAACTGGAATTTCTAAGATTTTTTGTTTTCTTTCTCAAGAAAAACAAGTTTTCCAGGAATTATTTGAGCCCAAGATGTGGAAAAAGGAAGATTCAGAAAGTCATAGAACATATGGCTGATAATGACTTCAAGAGGTCAGCTGGTCCATCTTCCTCCCCAAAGCCAAAAGCAGCAATAACTTAACCATTCCTGACAGATTTTTGTCTAAACTCTTTTTAAAACCCTCCAATGATTGAGATTCCACAGTCCGTTTAGGCAATGTCTTCCAGCACACAACCACCCTGACAGCTGGAAAGAGTTCCCTCGTGCCTATTCTTAATCTCACTTGCTCCAGTTAAATAAAGAACTTACAACCAGTTAGGGGGAAAGCAAAAGGGCACCAAATCCTAAAAAAAAAAACCACAGCTTCAAGACACTGATTTCTCAGACTTGGTTACACTAAGGAAATCTGCTGAGTGGGTAGAGGCTTCTTGATGCTTCCCCAAAACTGTTGTCAGACCCTTCCTGGATATTGCATCTGCACTGCCAGGAAGCTGTACAGAGGGAAGGTGCAGTTCAGCATCAGTGTGAGCTGCATTTAAGCCTTGCTTATCAGTCATTTTTAAAAAGCTTTTGCTAATGTGCCTCTGGCAGGAATGTGAGGTATCACTGCAAAACCAGTTTTCAAGAACTCAAGAACTGTTTCTACAAACTGTGAGCAAAGTAGCCACAGAGTCCTCTTGGTGTTAGCAGGACAATTATTTTGGATATTCTTGGGCTTTTGTTGTTTTGTGGTTTTGGTTTTGGTTTTAATTCTCCATGAGACAAAAAATACAGAATAAAAAGATCCTGCGGAATATTTTAGTTATGCAGGGGAGCAAAATCCTACACACATTTTATCTTCATGCTGCTCCCTGAAGCTGACCTCCTCCTTGCCTGGGAGATACCACCAACAGATATTACAATACTGGTCAGCCAGTATTCTCCACTGAAGCTTCAGATGGTGTGAATGAAAGATTTATTACTTCAGTGCATCTACAAGCATCCATATCACCAGAAAATCTTGCTCTCTATTTTCACCTGAGTTTATTAATAACAGAGTGGCTTTAATCTACTCTCTGCTTGTTTGTTTTTTATATATGAGAGATGACCTTTATGGTCCTAGCAACTCATGAATGCAGCAGTTAGCTGACCAAAGCATTAGTGTCTTTGTTCTCTATCTTTCCCCTTTCATGTCTTGTCTTCTTCCTTTCTTTTCCTTCTTTCTATTGCAAATGGTCCATCTGCCATGGTTCCCTATGCAAAGCTGTTCAGTTGACTGCTTCTAAATATTACCATCCATCAAAACCCCAGAGCAGACTCATAACACCAGAGGCTGGTCTTAAAGGAGGAGCAATACTTATAAAATAATTTACAAGTGAAAACACTTCAGTCTTTTTCTAACCCAAATTAGAAACATCGCAACACTAACAGCTTGGTATTTTTATACCTGTTTTACAGGGGGGAGAAGTGATGCAGAAAAAGGACATGGTGACTTAACTACTACCCTGAAATGGATTTAAGCATGTTCACTTACTTCATTCCTGCAGGTACAAGCTCCCTGTCAGGCCCCCCTCTGCCAGAAGTACACAACCTCCTCATCTGGATGTAAGACAGCTCCTGAGTGTTCAGTTACTCAGTAGCCAAACAGTTGTGAATAGGTGGATATTACATTCACCATCACAGGTATTGCACCACATTCTTAAAACACATTTTGTCTGTGTTCGCCAGGATAGTTCAGATACCACTTGTAGTAGATTTGACATCAAAAGCAAAGGCCTAAAAGCTAGAAAAAGAGACTAGCAATTCACAGCACACACTGTCTGAATTTTGATCCCCTTGAAGTCACTTCTCAGGAAGAAATAAATAAATAACAATCCTCAATCTGTTGTTTCAGTTCATTTTAGGGTGACATAAACAGCTTTCAGTTCTTTACATTCTGCACAAGCCTCCAGAAATATTCAGTGTTTACTAGAGCTTGGCGGTGTTAAATCAAGTATGACTATCACCCTTTAAGGCCTAAATGATGGAGTGATATCCATACCAGTAACACATTTTGACAGTGTTGACACCTGCTTACATAGAAGCAGTTTACTCATTCCTATAAACCTATAGAAAAGGGCATTAAAACTTAGTAGGAATCCTAGGAATTACCTTTTATTTTCAAAAGCTGGTATTCTCATTCATTGCATCCAGTCTCTTGATGAACTCTGTGGCATATTCTACAGTGTCTCTCATAAAAGACAAATAGTTGGATGAAGAACTTGATTAAATTGCTCTCAGTCATCCTTTTGGCTGTGTAACTGGAAATGGATAGGAAATTATACTAGCTAAGTCTGAAGCGAAAACAATTCCAAAATAAACTCAGCAACTGGTGAGAGCGAAAAACAGCTTATTAGTTCATCCTGATCACCCGAGAGCTTTCACAGAATTCAAACATGACCAAAACTTTGTGGAAGCTGCTCTTGGATTGTAAGAGCAGAGTCACTGAATGCTGTAGCACCCGTGGTTTTTATTTTTTTTGGTTGGGTCAGTTAAAAAAAAAAAAAATAGGAAAAAACCCAACACTGCACTTGGAGACCAAAAAAAAATATGTTGTGTCACAGGTGGAAAAAAATGTTTCCATTTACTTGATCAGCCCTTGTTTATTTGTTTACTACTCAGCCTGATAAGCAAGCAACAACCCCCTACCACCCTTTAATAAAAGCCAGACGCCGTAGATTAGAGGAAGTGTGAGAGCTGACCTAATCCCAGCACTTCGCCTCACACGGGAGGCTTCCAGTTTTCCATCCTCCTTTCCAAACAGGTCCTGAATGATGTATTTTCACAGGAAGCAGCAAGCCGACAAGATTGCCTGGCAGGGGAAGCAAGACTCGGTGGGGGGAGCCCGGACCCGGGGCGTTGAAGATCGGACTCGGCGTGGGAGTCCGGACCCGGGACGTTGAAGATCGGACTCGGCGTGGGAGTCCGGACCGGGGGGGGGAAAGATGGGAGGAGGCGGGGGAGGCCGGACCCGGTGAGAGGAGGTCGAAGGCGGCAGGAGGAGGCCGGAGCCGGGGGGAGAGGCCGGGCCCCCGGAGCGCGGGGCGCCACCGGAGCTGTCCCTTCAGCACCTCCGCCCGCCCCGCCCGCGGCCGCTCCCCGGCCGGGAGAACCACCGGCCTCTGCCGGGCTACCGAGAGCTGCCGGCTCCTGGTCCGTGGCCAGCGAGAAGAGCCTCTGATGAAATTAAAGCCACAGCAGTTGCAATCAACACAGAAAAGAGGTAATCGCTTCAGACGTGTTGCTAGCACTGCGATAGCAAGGGGAACAATGAAGTTAGACGGAAAGTAGTCTGCTAGCGTATGCATATGGCTAGACTTTGTGGTCCAGTGAGGAGCGTTCTGGAGATGGATGTACCACTCTAGATTGGGCAACGAGGGTTTTTATTAACTCTGTTTTAAAAATCAGCCTGTGATAGTTAGTTAGATGCACTTTTGCAGGAACACCTACTGACTACAGCACGCTCACTAGCGCGTACACCACCACTGTGTGTGCTGCTTGGAGCCTGTCTGAAAGGTTTCAGGGGAGGAAATGTATGTGAGAGCACACAAACAGTCCCACTAAAATGAATAACCATCACAAAAGATAAATATGAACATTTGGGATCGCTGTCCTGTGCAAGAAACATAGAGAAGGAATCTTTTCTCCCCTTTGAATGAAATTCTTTTATGATAAATAAGAAATTAAAGAAAAACCTTCCATGCTCACTTTTACAGACCATCAGTAGACCACATAACATCACAAAGCTACTTTAGTACTGAAGAAATGACACACAAAAATAGAAGTGTGTTTGGCAAGATGCAGACAATAACTATTAATAAACTTTTGAAAGATGGATCACATATCCTTCTGGAGCAGAGTTTCCCACATGAACAATCATTAAAGAAAGCCTGCTTTCTGCACCATTCTTTATTATGACTCTTCCTCCCAGTGGTTCTCAGTTGCCATAAACATTTTAAATTTAAACAGTTCTGACACCCCAAAGCGCCTCTGCCTACAGAAACACACGCGCTATCGTCTACATGCTGACGTGCTCCAAGCTTCCTAAACAAATCCCAGCTCCTTGCAGCAGAAAATGCTGAAGCTTCCCAAGCAAGTTGTACTCCTTCCTGTGTAAAATACAACCAAAACAGCAAACTGCTGTAAAACCAGCTCATTCTACCTGACACCGTCCAGGCTTAAGAACACAGAAAGTACTGCAGCCACCTCCTGGGGAGGAGTGTAGGACCCCCTGAGTGCACATACAGGCGTGTGCATGGAAGCCTGGTTGTAATCCAGAGAGGCATGACAGTCCAGAATTCACTTAGCACAAATAAATGACTAGAGACACATCGAGGAAGAGAGAATCAGTGACCAGAGGAAGAAGAGTTCTGACATCAAAATGCACAGCAGGAAATCTAAGTCATCAGCCAAAGTTACATTCTACCTCATATTATATAGCCGATTAATATATGCATTTTATATATATATATCTAGTAACTAAAAAAGAGAGGAGATTGTACCTTAAAATCTTACCTTTCTAAGGGCAAATAGGCTTTATACTATCAGATGACTGTTCAAATGAAATCTTTTACTGTATCAGGTACAACACAGTCAAATACAAATGTAAGTAAACACTGCTCAAAGGGCAGCAGACAGCATGTTCTGCTGGGAACTAATAGTATCTTCAGGTGGCAATGTGCAAATTTCTTGTAACAAGCCCTAAATGATAAAAAGATTGAGTCCTTCCGTATGAGTGAGACAGCTGGTCTGTCATGTCCTGTTCAATACAATGCACTATCAAACAGCCACTGAACTAGAGATGTCTACTCAGATCTCCCCAGATGTTATGGGGGAACATCTAGAAGTGCTGGGAGAAGGACGATGTATCAACCACCTCAGTAAATCCACCCTATTCAATATAAAACCAGGAAGAACAAACCTGACCCTCAAGCCAAAGCCAGAGTTGTGGCAGTTCTGTGTGCACTCGGCGGCAGCCTCTGGTTACCCTGGTATTTATTTTTGTGGCTAGGAAGGAAACTTTACACAAAACACTCTGCTTTAGCTGGAGGAAGCAGAGAAGTAAATAATTACAGCCTGTGGTTCTGTCCACTGACTGTCCCAAGATTGTCCTGGGAAATGGCACATCTGGGGAGCTGGGCAGCACAGATGTGACAGTGGGCATCGTTCTGCCTGTCAGACCATGTGCCCACAAAGAGGAGACACAGACTGCGACCTGTTGGCACATCAGACACTGCAGCTGCAATAAAAACTTCAGGAATACATTGGGAATGCCCAGGAGAGGCCCAGTGATGGGACCACGGCTGCAGAAAGCCCCACCACAGCCCTAGCCAACGTCAAAACAAAGTTTAAGAAAGCAAGGCTACACTTGGCCACATCAAGGGCTTTCCCAGCTGATCCAGTTCCCATGCTCTCATCGTTTTCATCCTCATCCAACCACCTTTTGCCTAAGTTTCTCCCCATGTCCCTTAAGCAAAGGTGCAAGGAGGAGCGTGGCAACAGGGCCTCCTTCTTCCCGAGGGGAACCCCAGAAGAGTATCACCCTGCCTCTTCCCTCCTCCTCCTTGACACCCAAGCAACAGTTCAGTGGTAGCCACCTGGCCAATGCCAATCCCCCCACCAGGCCAGCCCCACTCCTCTCTAGTCCCACCCAGGGGACACAGGCTCCATCATCTCCAGGGGAAGAGGTGTGGGACACTACCAAGTCCAACAAGTGCCCGTGAAGAGCAATGAATTACATAATACAGGAGGGAAGCCATAAAAGTCATCCAACACTTAACCCTTCACATGCCACGGCCCCCTTAACCCTCTCCCTTTCTCCCAACAAGGGGGAGAAAAAACCCAGCCCAAACCCAGCCCTGGCCCTGAGCCCTGAGGGCCTCCCCGAGGTGAGACACTCACCGATGGTCGTGATGACTGTGATGGCAAAGTAGAAGGAGCCGGCAAATTTCCACTGGACGCCGGCCCGGTGCGGCTCGGACTGCATGATCACCAACTCCAGCTGCCGGTAGTCCTCACTGGTGATGTTGTACTTTCCTTTGAGCCGGATCTCCTCGGCTTTGAGTTTCTCCTCCTCCCGCATCTCGTTGTCGGACTCCAGGGCATCAAAGACGGCAGCCCCGACCAGCAGGTAGGTGAACGTGCAGATGATGAGGGACAGGGTCCGCACGTTCTGCCTCTTCATGGCCGCCAGCAAGGGGCGAGTGAGGGGACCATGTCCCCCCCTGGCTGCCCGGGGATCCGACAGGCCGCAACAACCGCAGCAGGGGGGCAGGTGCCGGGGGGGCTGGCGGCCCCCGCCGCCGCCGCTGCCGCTGCTGTGGGGCAGCTTGTGCTGCGGCGGCGGCCGCTTTCCGCCCGCCTGCTCGGGCTCCTGGGAGGAGAGACACAGGAGGCTGCTGGAGCGCCGGGACCAGGTGCCCTGGAGCCGAGAAACTCTGCGCAGGACCTGCCCAAACCAAGCCGTCCCAGTGCGCAGGGCCATCCAGGGCACCCCCGCTCCTCCCCAGCACCGAGGCCAGGGGCAGGGGGTCCCCGCCCCGGGCTGGAGTCCTACGGCGGGCGGGTCCCCCCCGCGAAGTTGGCGCGGCGGCGAGGGGAAGGGTCCCCCGCAGCCCGGGCGGGGCGCCGCGGGGAGGCGGAGGCCGCCGCCGTCCCCAAGTTTCTTCAGGTGGCGCGGCGGAGTCGGGGGGCGCCGGGAGGCGGCAGCGCGCCCATCCGCGGGGGGCCGCGCAGAGTGGGCGAGGGGCGGTAGGTGCCCTCGGGGGCCCGACCCGCCCCGGCCCCGGCTGCCTAGGGGAGCGCCGGCCGGGCGGGTCGGGACCGGCTGGGCGCTTTATTCCTTCCGCCGCGGTGCGAGGCGGGCGGCGGAGAGCCGGGCTGCTGCAGGTGGCCGCGGCGCGGATAGCGGAGCGGCGTCCGGCGCGGCGAGGGCGGCGGCGGTGTCAGGCGGCGGGCGGGGAGTTGGGGGCAGCATCCCCGGGCGCGGCGGGCCGCGCCGCCGCTCCGGCGGGAGGTGGGAACGCCGGGCCGCCGGCGTGGCCCTGGCGGCGGGGAGCCAGCGCCGAGCAGGAGGAGCGGCGCCGAGCCGCCCCGGCCGGCAGGCGGGGGAGGCGGGAGGGCAGCGAGGAAGCGCCCGCCGGGCGAGCCGGCAACCGCGGAGCACCTGCCCCGGGGTAGCGGCGGGGCGGGACGGCGGCGGGCGCTGCCTCCGGCCTCGTGCTGCGGAAGGAGCGGAAAAAAGCCGGCGGCTTCCCCCGGGAGAGAGCGAGCCGGGAAGCGCGCTGAAGGCGGACACAAAGCCAGAGATCAGGAGAAAAAAAATAATTGAAAAGAATTTTAAAAGGGCGGGGGGGGAAAGCTACTTTCACGGTTGCTCCCCCGGCGCTCGGGGCTGGGGCTGCTTTATTTAGGATGATTTTAGAACAAAGCCGTTAAGAAAAAGAGCAACCGTCCTCCTCCTCCTCCTCCTCCTTCTCCCAAGCTCTTGACATCATCCCGGGGAAAATCGAGCCCGCGCCCCTCAGCCATCGCCTGCGTGTGTGTGTGAGAGTGTGTGAGTGTGAGTGTGTCTGCTCCGCCGCTGGCACGGGAGGCGGGAGCTCGCCCCGGCCCACCGCGGGGGGGAGCGAGTTAACCCCGTCGGCGCCGCCCTGTCAGGGAGAAGCCGCGGAGCTCCCCGGCGCGGCTCTTTCCCGCCTCCCCCGGGCTTTGGCCACGCCCCGGCCGCTAGCGGGGCCGGGCGGTGGCGGCGGGCTGGGCTGTGGCGTCCCCTCAGGGACAGCCCGGAGCGGGGCGGGTACAGCGGCTGCCGGTCGTGCAGCGAGTAACGGCCGGGACGGGTGGGCAGCCCCTGCCTCCCGGTCACGGGCGCTGCCGCCGCGCCCTGTGCTAGGGGCGGGGGAGAGGGGCGACTGAGGGAGCGGGCGGGCGGCGCGGGCGGCACCTCAGGTAGCGCCCGCCCGGAGGACAGCGGCACCGCGGCTCAACGCTGGGGCCTGCCTCAAACACCACAGCCCCGCACACCACAGCTCCACACACAGAGCCCTACACACCACAGCTCCACACAGATGCACCGCAGCTTCACATTGTGCCCTCACCATTCCACACAAACAAAGCCACACACACCACAGTTCCACTCACAGCCCTCCACACACACACTGACCTCCACGCACCACCGCCTGAATTCCATCCCTGGCCAAACACACCACAGCATCACATTACCAAAGCCCGCCACACAAGGCACAGCCTGGCATGCACTGCACATCCACTCCGCAGCCCTCCACACACCACCCCCATCCCACACACACGCTGCACAGCCCCTTCCCCAAACACAGCATAACCTTCCCCTAGCACAGGCATACACAGGGATCCTCACACACACCCTCTCTACGGAGCCCAGCCCCATGACTCCTGAGCCACCGCCCTGCTGCAATCCCCATGGCTGCTCCAGGCCCACTGTGAATCATGGAATCACAGAATCATTCTGGTTAGAAAAGACCTTTAGGATCATCAAGTCCAACCATTAACGCAACTCTACCAAGTCCAATGCTTGGACTAAGCACCACATCTACATGTGTCTTAAACACCTCCAGGGAAGGAGCCTCAACCACTTCCCTGGGCAGACTGGGCTTCAAGCCAGGGCCCCTCCCTGCATCCCACCCAGCTGCTCCTGGCACACCTCTCTCCCACTTTGCCATCAGATTTTCAGCAGCAGGTGTTAACACATAAGCCTAGGGCTGCTTTAATGTACACCCTTAGACAAGCCTGTGCCTTCTGGTGTCACCTTGCCTATGCAGGCTTCCTCCTGTGTTACATCTGGGATTTTCAGCCTTACTCAATTAAGGCTGACCTGCTTATAGAATCATAGAATGGTTCTGTGGACCAGGTTGCTCACAGCCCCATCCAACACTTGAACACTTCCAGGGATGGGGCATCCACAACTTCCCCGTGCAACTTGTGCCAGTGTCTCACCACCCTCACAGGAAATCCTTTCTTCCTAATATCCACTCTAAATCTACCCTCTTTCAGTTTGAAACTGTTTACCCTCTTCCTACGTGCCCTTGTTAAAAGCCCCTCCCCAGCTTTCCTGTAGCCCCTTCAGGTACTGGAAGGTGCTCTAAGGTCTCTCTGGAGCCTTCTCCTCCAGTGTGAACAATCCCAACTCTCTCAGCCTGTAGGTGCTCTGATCATCTTTGTGGCCCTCCTCTGGACTAACTCAAATATTTCAATGTCCTTCTTATCTTGGTGACTCTGGAACTGGATACAGTACTGCAGGTGGGGTCTCATGAGAGCAGAGTAGAGGGGGAGAATTATCTTCCTTGACCAGCTGTTCACTTGATGTGCTTCTGGTGCCTCTTGAGCCTCAGGTAGGTATGTGCTGGTTTCAGCTGGGATAGCACTGATTTTCTTCTTAGTAGCTGTATTAGTGTTGTGGTTTGGATTTACTATGGGATTTGGTATGAGAAGAATGTTGATAATATACTTGTGTTTTAAGTTGTTGCTAAGAAATCAACTTCTCATCCTTTGCTAGTGTGCAGGTGCACAAAAGCTGAGAGGAAGCATAGCCAAGCCAGAGGATGCAAGTTGGCCAATCCTTATATCATTCCATATAATCCAGCATCATACTCAGTTTAGAGATGAGAGTTGACCAGGCAGTTCTCTCTCTCTTCTGGGATTGTGGTTTCAGGGTTTCTCTCCAACAGGATCGCTAGCCAGGGACAAGTTGGGAATTGGTCAGCAGGTGGTGAGCAGTTGCACTGTGCATCACTTGTTTGTATATTTATTATTATTATATTTATTTAATTTCAATTGATAAATTGTTTTTATCTCAACCCACAAGTATCTTTACCTTTGCCTTTCCAATTCTCTCTTTACCTTTACCATTCAAATTCTCTCCCCCACTCCACGGGGGTGATGGGGGAGAGTGAGTGAATGCCTGTGTGGTATTTAGCTTCCTGCTGGGTTGAGCCACAACAAGGTCTTTCTCAAATTCTAGGATTGCAGGGCTTGTTACAGTCATCCTCCATCCCTAAAAGCAACTCCATCTATCTCACTCCTGACTACACATTGTCTAAAGCCCTTGGATGCCCTTCCTGAGATACAAGGGGGCAATGCGAACACAGTGGCTTGCAAATGGATCAAACCTGCAGGCTGAGAAGACTGAAAGGTGCACCTTGGGCTGAGCAGACAAAACAGGTCACAAAGCAGAGAGGAAGAGGAACTAATTTCATTAATTCAGCAAACAAGATTTCACCCAGGGCAAGTTCCACATCACATCACCTGAGCATTACCAGAATTGTTACAGCACCACATGGAGCACAAAGGTCTCACCTGCCAAAGAAAAGATGTACATAACAGCAACAGGGGGAAGGAGGGGAAAGAAGGAGAAAAGAGGAAATATCTGGTTTTGATTAACTCCTTAAAATAGAAGTCTTAATACCATTGCCCATTTCTGATTCCCCAAGGGAGAGCGGGAGAAGAAGAAGAATCTATAAATAGTTTGCAACACAGAGAATCCTATAAGCAAAGTTGCTGGGAAAGATCAATAGCATGATTCAAGGAGGGCTTCAGATTACATCTCAGGAGAGGGAGGTGCTGAATGGGATTGATAAATGAATTGCAAATGCTGTGTGTGTTATGTGTATCTAATTAACAGAGGGTTACTGGGATCAATAATAACTAAGGAGTGGGTCTAAAAATAGCACTCGGGCAGGGATTGCAACCTGCAGGCAACAGCTCAGATGAAAATGTCCCTTGGAGTAATTAACCTTTAGCTGGAAGGTGGTGGTTAGCATGGGGTCAAAGTGGAGCCTGTGGGCAGCTGGGAAGGAATGAGGTCTTCATGGACTTCAGGGCACAGAGCAGTGTGTCAGCCATGGAGAGCACAGGCACGGCCATGAGCTCGCAGCCTTCCTCTGGTCAGGCTGCACTGTCAAGCTGTGGATTGGTGTAGTGCTTTCTGGAGAAATATCTGAGTATTAGCATTTTCCTGGGGTTGTGGAACAGGAAATATATGTAGTTCTGTATTCTTGCAAAGGTTTCAACATCGCTTAGGGAAAAGTCATAGTCACTTTTTAAACACCTATCTACGTCTAGAAGAATTTGGGATTTTCTTTTTTACTGACCTTGTTGCCAAGAAAGTACCCACCTTTCTTTGCTCATCCAGACTCACAGGCAGAAGTTAATATTTGAACCACAGAGCAAATAACGTCCAACATGTCCCTCGGTTGTTCCATCTACAGCAGAGCAGTCAGGCAAACTTCAGGGAGAAGGATTGATGTTGGACAAGTTGATCTATGGCTCACCTTGCAGGCTCTCCAGAGTGCCTGGCTGAGCTGGCATCACTCGAGTAAGAGGCAGAAACACACCCAGGAACAGAAAAGTCATTGTCAGCCTGAGTGCAGGATTGGGACCCAGGCTTGTATAGCATGTCTGAAAGAAAAGGAAACCATAAAGATGAAAAATCTAGAAAATATCTCTTTGTAAGACTGCCATGGAAAGGATTGGAGGGGTAAGGGATGAGTAAAGAGCTTTTCTCTCTTAAATATAGATGGAAGTGGCTAAAATGTTATTTCCTGGCCAGAATTTTTCTCTGCTTTCTCCGTAAGGAAAAAAAAAAGTTGTTTACTCTCTGGAAAAGTGACTGACTGGAGGCTTGGACAGTTGTAAACAGAGCTAGTGAAGGAGCAAACCTTGATTAGTCACCAAAAGAAAGGTTAGCTCAAGGTGTCAACACATATCGTAGTTCCTCTCAGTTTAGTCTAAGTTGAAGGAGAGCAAGCAGGCTGGAAGATAGCCCTGAGCTGTGCAGTGGTTGCCCTGGCTGCTGACAGCCGTGCTAACCCAACATTTCACCTACCCCCTCTACAAGAAGGCAACAAGAGTTAGAAGTCTCCCACGTTCAGGAGTGGGAGTGTGTGGGTAAGAGGTGTGGGTGCTGTTGTGTTACAGCAGCTCTCCCATTTAGCCAGGAGTTTACTCTGCAACGAAGGCAAGAGCGAGCTGCAAGGGCAGCTGGCTTCTGAGTTAATTCTGTGAGCCTCTCCAGTCGCTCCTGTTGACCTGTCAGCAATGCTCCTTGAGTGAGATCTAATCTCCCTCTGTCTGCAAGAAGGATCTCAGAATTGCCAATCCATGAGCCATCTTCCAGCTGAACTACGGGAGTCACAACAAACCAGATAAGGAAAGAAAGCCCTCAAACCAGAAGCATTACCATAAAATATAATCAAAACTGGAAAGAAAAAGAACTAATCTATTTCTTTTTCTACACAGGCTATGAAGAAACAATTTTCTTTCCCTTGAAACAGTGACACGAAGATGGTCAGAATGGCAGTTCTGGTTCAGGACCAAGGTTAATTTAATTTAGCCCAGAAGTCTCTTCTCCTCAGAGGCTGTAGCAGACACAAGGGAGAAATGCAAACCTAGCCAGTATGTGTGATTATTTTTCACCTCCTTAAATACCCTCCAAACCTCAGACTATTTAATTTAGGGGATTTTCTGAGCCTCAGTTAGTTGCTCTATTTAGTGATCCATGATAGATCTTTCTCCCATGCATTTGTCCTCTGTCTTCCTGAATCCAGATAACATTTTTGCATCCCCAGGAAAAATTCTTGTCCTTCCCTAAGGAGGAGTTCAACAGATCTGTTGTTCAGAGCTGGAAGAACACTCCCTTTTGTTTGTTCAAACCAGGCTTCCTTCAATAGTCCCCAACCCTTGTCCTGGAAGAGACAGCAAAGTGTGCAATTTCTCCATGCCACTCACGGTTTGGTGGAGAATTTGAAGTTCAAGGAGGTAACCTCATTTTTAACCACTGCCTCCTGTGCACAGGTCTAACATGACAGCTCTGTGTGGCTGCCCCATCTGTCTGCCATGGCATTAAGAGTAAAAGGCTCCACGTGTACAGGCAAGCAAGACAGAGGTGTAGCCTTGCCTCACTTTGCCTTTTAAAGTGTCTCTGACCCTTTGGGGGGATTTCTTTGCATTTCTACAATAAAAGTACCATAGGAGGCATTATTCTCTCCAGGGCTGCATGCGCTAAACAGGAGCTGCATAGCAACACCTGATGGGTGTTGAAATTTGCTGTGGATGTACTTTGAGTGGCAATAGGCAATTACTTGCCTAAGGTGGTCACACACGAGGAGTGGTTGTTGCCACTTGTTGTGCATGAGAGGAGTGCTTCAGATCTGTAGCAATTCCAACACCCTTCGAGTCTAGCAACGCTGCCATTTCAGTGATTACGGATGGCTCACCAGAGGTCCCTCATAAAAATTCTTCCCTGCAAGTCTACAAAGCTCATTCATGAAATGTTCTGACCATGAATGAAGACTGTCCTTCACAAATGCAGCTGCAGCACTGAGGTAAGTGTTGCAATTTTAAGAACTGGGAAGTGGCTCAGTTTAAAAATGCAGTGCCTGACTCCAAGCCTATCATGGCATATCTATCAGCTCTGGTTGCCTTTGGATCAGGCTACTATCAATGACAAGCATTAGAGATTGGATTGTAAGGAGCCAAACTTCCTTTAGCTTCACAAGCTCTCTTCATATCCTTTGCTTCCACCAGCTGTGTGCATTTGCACAGTCAATGAAGTGTTTGTGGTCCATGGACTGACTTGGCTGCCTGCAAGAGGAAGCTGAGCTTGGGTTACTAGGTGAATACACCTGTGTCCTTAGAGCAGTAGCTCAAGAAAATTATGAAGGAGGGAAACTTCCCTGTGCAGCTCTTGTTTTATTTTTTGTACCTTTTTCCCATTGATGTTCAAAGTACAGCAACCTCTGTTGGATACGCTCAGGCAGGTCTCAAATCATTCACCCCCCTCCTCAAGCAGTGTTTATGCAGAAGAAGGTAGAACAGACAACTGGTGCTTTAATTCTTGCCTCCGTCACCCTTGTGCCTGCAACATGACAGTCCTCTTGAAAGGAATTGGCAGTGACAGACAACATGCACAAAGAGTCTCATTGACTTAGGGAGAGGGTGCTTGTGTGAAGGAAATTCACACGGGGGAGAAAAAAGAACAGGATCAGACCCACGCTTCATATTTTTCCCCACTCTCATTTCTTTTTACAGGGAATTCACTAATATTAAATCAACCTAGGTGGCAGGAATGTGAGCATCTGGTGCAACCTAAATAGGCTCTTCTGTTCTATTTTTATAGTCATGTATCATTTTTATTCTGCAGAGATTATGCATGGTGGAAAGCGTGAGTTCACTTGTCAGTATACAAGCCAAAGGTCTCTTCCAGAGCTGCTGTGAAGGATTTGGAAAATGTTTCACTCAAACACAGAATTTATATATAAGCACAGTGCTTTCATTAAACATGAGCTGCTAAGGGGACAGCATCAGTCATTGATGGTAATGTATGCACATCTTGTAGGCATGTTATAGAGAAGCAGGCTGCCTTGGAGAAGTTAGTGCAGCAAGGGTGATGACTGTTAATGCATTTGTTACTAAATTGACTCACCTAAGTTTCCTGAGACAATATGACGTCCAGATCTGTTTGTAGCTTACCAAATGCTCACACTGTGACTGTCACTTTTGCATTTACTGCACCTGATGACTCAATGTAATATTTGATGCATATGTTAGATGACTGCCTTCCCTACCAAAACTGCCACTTGGTAAGAATAAGTCTTCAGGGAGAACCCTGGCAAAGTACAAAGGAATATCCTTGTACTGGTACAGTCTTCTCCATCATCATCAAAGGTAACTGAGCTGCAAAGATCCAGAGGCATCTTTCTGTAGCAATGGATAGTATGTTCTGATGGAACAAATTCTGAATGAATTTGTGGAAGTGTGCATTTTTTTAAAATCACTGCTGAAGAAGGAGATTAATTGCTTAGGAGGCTTCCTGGCTAGTGCAATAAGATACACCTGTTAGTAATGGAATGCCACTGTAAAGGGAAAATCGGAGCCATCATGAATATCAGCTGTGGAATTGTCTGGTCCAGAATGAACGACTCTGTATTGTTTGGAATATTTAAAAGAAGGCTGAACAAAATGTGCTGATTTGCCTTAATTCTCTGTGTTGACTGCTTGAGCAGCAGGACCTAGCTTTTATCAGAGAATCACAGAATTGTCAGAGTTGGAAGGGACCTCTAGAGAACATCCAGTCCAACTCCCCTGCTAAAGCAGGATCCCCCAGAGCACATTACTCAGGGCTGCATCCAGGTGGGTCTTGAATATCTCCAGAGAAGGGGACTCCACAACCTCCCTGGGCAGCCTGTCCCAGGGCTCTGTCACCCTCACAGTAAAGAAGTTTTTCCTCATATTTAAATGGAACGTCCCATGTTCCAGCTTGTGCCCATTGCCCCTTGTCCTGTCACTGGGTACTGCTGAAAAGAGTCTGGCTCCATCTTCCTTGCACCCACCCTTTAGATACTTGTAGGCATTAATAAGGTCTCTCCTCAGCCTTCTCTTCTGCAGGCTAAAGAGTCCCAGCTCTCTCAGCCTTTTCTCGTGAGGGACATGCTCCAATCCCCCAATCATCTTTGTTGGACTCTGTCCAGTAGTTCCCTGTCTCTCTTGAGCTGGGGAGCCCAGAACTGGATGCAGTTCTCCAGATGTGGCCTCACCAGGGCAGAGTAGAGGGGGAGAATGACCTTTCTCAACCTACTGGCCACACTCTTCCTTATGCACCCCAGGATTCCATTGGCCTTCTTGGCAACAAGGCCACATTGCTGGCTCATGGGTCATTTACTGTCTACCAGGACTCCCAGATCCTTCTGCTCAGAACTGCTTTCCAGAAGGTCCACCCCTAACCTATGGTGGTGCATGGGGTTCTTCCTCCTCAGGTTCAGGACCCTACACTTTCCCCTGATGAACCTCACTAGGTTCCTCTCTGCCCAGCTCTCCAGCCTGTCCAGGTCACACTGGATGGCAGCACAGCTCTCTGGAGTGTCACCATCCCTCCCAGTTTGGTATCATAGAATCCTAGGGGTTGGAAGGGACCTCGAAAGATCATCTAGTCCAACCCCCCCTGCCAGAGCAGGGTCACCTAGAGCACATCACACAGGAACTTGTCCAGGTGGGTTTTGAATGTCTCCAGAGAAGGAGACTCCACCACCTCTCTGGGCAGCCTGTTCCAGGGCTCTGTCACTCTCACAGTAAAAAAAACTTTTCTGATATTCACCTTGAACCTCCTATGCTCCAATTTGCACCCATTACCCCTTGTCCTATCACTGGTCATCACTGAGAAGAGCCTAACTCCATCTCCCTGACACTCACCCCTTACATATTTGTAAACATTGATGAGGTCACCCCTCAGCCTCCTTTTTTCCAAGCTAAAGAGACCCAGCTCCCTCAGCCTTTCCTCATAAGGGAGATGTTCCACTCCCTTAATCATCTTTGTGGCTCTGTGCTGGACTCTTTCAAGCAGATCCCTGTCCTTCTTGAACTGAGGGGCCCAGAACTGGACACAATACTCCAGATGCGGCCTCACCAATGCAGAATAGAGGGGGAGGAGAACCTCTCTTGACCTACTAACCACACCCTTTCTAATGCACCCCAGGATGCCATTGGCCTTCTTGGCCACAAGGGCACATTGCTGGCTCATGGTCATCCTCCTGTCTACCAGGACCCCCAGGTCCCTTTCACCTACACTACTCTCCAGCAGGTCAGCCCTCAACCTGTACTGGTACATGGTGTTTCTCTTCCCCAAATGCAAAACTCTACACTTGCCCTTGTTGAACTTCATCAGGTTTCTCCCCGCCCAACTCCCCAGCCTAAGTCTCTCTGAATGGCACATCAGGGAACTGGCTGAGGATACACTCTGTCCCCTCCTCCAGGTCATTGATGAATATGTTGAACAAGACCAGATGGAGTCTCCTTTGAATAAATTTCCTTTGAATAAATGGCTGATGTATATATGTCCCTTTCAACTGGAAAAGATTGAGTCAGCTCTTCTACATCTCCTCCTATTATTTTTTCTTTTTCTGTTTGAGCACACATGAATATGCTCACCTTTCAGATATGTCCATGATATTCGAAGTGCATTTTCTTCTAATATGTTTTTTCTGGCCTCTGTTCCCATCATTTATGACCTGACTGCCTCCCAGTAATGCAAAAACTTTTTCCAACCAACATTTTCCTCCTGCAGATACCATTTTTCAGGTAGGGAACAGAGGGATTTATCAAAGCCACAGAGAAAGCCTGTGGCAGGTGGGATCTCCAGCTGCAGCCTTAGTCTAAATCTTTAACAAAGAAAGATGGACATCCCATGGGGTGTCCCCACTGCCTCCTCTTGCATCTCTTGCAAACTTGTCTCAGTGGTCCAAGGCCTGAATACTCCAATGTCATCCCTGGATACTTCAGTTGTGGGTGCAATTTTGGAGTCTACTTGGACACACTAGAGCCAAGCAAGACAATCTATTGTATAACAAATGGAAGGATAACATCTTCCCACTTCTCCACAGACATGCTGGAAGTGTTAGCTTCAGCTCACCAAAATCAGGCAGTGGTTGGACTGACTAGTAATTAAGAAATTGATGCTAAATGTTGTTATTACTGTATCTGACTGTGTTGAAATGGAAGTAGAAGCATAGCAGTACCTTAAACCCCAGCTAATTCAATTACATTTAGCTGTGCCAGAGTTTCTTACAGCTATTTTCCAAAATAAATTCCAACCTGTGTATACACACAAGGCTAAACTCTTTCTTTGAAAGGAAGATTATAGCTTTACTTGTAGAGATCAAGCAGAATATAAACTCCAGTGAAAACCTTTCCTGAGAAACTCAGAGAGTCAAGGCAAAGGCAGTACCATCTCATGTAGAGAATTTCCCACCACCTCATGTTATCACCTAGTTTGAAACTGGAGGAGGGAGGGAAAATGAACCTCTAATAACTGCTCAGCTTTAAAATCAATTTCAGTGCTCAAGACAGCCTGTAAACACACAATATGCTTTAGAAAGAATTGGTGCTGAGGTAGGTGAGGTGCATGTTTTCCTGCTGTTGAAGTCAACTAAAGTTTTTTAAAAGCTTCCACTTTCAAGAGTGTAAATGTCTACAGTATTAAGAGCCTTCCTCTGGTTGAAGATGGGGGATTGGATTCTCAGCTCTGTTACACACCTTCAGATGAGGAGTAACCCACTGAGCACTGACCCTGGTGTACATGTGTTATGAGAAAAGAATGGGACAAAGACTTGGATAAAAACATTCTAACAAGGACATAAATTATGATGATTTACACTTTGGGGCCAGGAGTTGAGAGTCCTTTTAAAACCACAATTGATTGATGAAGGCTCAGAACACAGTAACCACTATAATCACTTTGCAGATGGTTGCTCTGAAGCACAGCATTGTTAGATAGTTCCAAGACCAACTAATGAACCAAATGCAGGTTGCTGTATCCTAACTATCATACAACAGTGCTGCCTTTCTGCCCTGTGGTTGCCCAGTATGGACCAGTCTGACTGACTGAATAAAGTTATAATGATACCTAAACAGAGTGGGAATTTCTGAGGTTTTGTCTCTCTCAGCTACCAAAAATGACAACTTAGTGTTGTCATGGTGCTGCTGCCTTTATACCTGGATGGTATAAAAGAGGGCCCACGAGAAAGCTGGGGAGGGGCTTTTTATAAGAGTATGTAGCAACAGGGCAAGGGGTAATTAATTAAAACCAGAAGAGGGGAGATTTTCATTAGACATATGGAAGAAAGTCTTCCCTGCAAGGGTGGCGAGACACTGGAACAGGTTGACCAAGTAGGTTGTGGGTGCCCCATCCCTGGAAGTGTTCAAGGCCAGGTTGGATGGGGCAACCTGGTCTAGTGGGATGTGTCCCTGCCCATGGCAGGTGAGTTGGAACTAGATGATTCTTAAAGGTCCCTTCCAACCCAAACCATGATGTGATTCTATGGTGTCATATCTCACCACTCCAAGATCCTTTGCTTTGCTTAACAATCCACATTCCATTTCAGTTGCTGAGGTAGGAGCTGAAAAAACTATTCTTACTAGTAAGTTTAGAGTGGGCAGATAAATTAAGAACTGAGGATATGGGACTAGGAGGGAGATGGTTGGTGTAATCAGCTATTTGGCACTGGGCAGAAAAAAAATTGCATTCAGAACTGCAGAAAATGTTTGTCAATGTCCACTTCAGCTGTGTCTGCAGCTTTTCCAGCTGTCTGGAGACTCTGGCTGAATCTTCTTGGCATTTTTTCCTGAGGGCAACTAAGTAGAGGAGGGAACAGATAGCACTGGCATGTTAGTTTCCAGGGGTGGGGCAGATAGTCTGCCATGCAATGTTCAAAATCTAGGGGATTCTTGGGAAAGACACATTATGTTCAGTGAAGTTACCACTGTCCTGGAAGAATAAAGTGGGCTCTCAGACCTGAGCTGTGTTTCCAGCAGGCATTGTGCTTTGAAGATTTCTGATAACATCTTTTGCTGAGGCATTTTTCTTGAATGGACGTAATGCTGCAGAGTCTTTTCCTGTGCTCATGTGTCAAGCTGATGGTGAGGGCTCTGCCATCTCCTCAGTTTTCTGATCCCAACCTCCCTGAGTGCAGTTGGAGAATCCTCGTGTGTGCTGATAGCTGAGGGGCATTAGCCCTAATGCACCTCCCAGACAACTCTTCCCACCATTCTCCTGGACACAAGCTCAGGACACACTCTTCAGTAGGGACCTTCAGGAAAGCTGGAGAGGGACTTTTTACAAGGGCATGTAGCAATAGGATGGGGGGCAATGGTTTTAAGCTGGAAGGGGGGAGATATAGGTTAGATATTAGGAAGAAGGGTAGTTGTGGATGCCACATGCCTGGAAGTGTTCAAGGGCAGGCTGGGTGGGGCTTTGAGCAACCTGGTCTAGTGGGAGGTGTCCCTGCTCATGCATGGGGGCTGGAACTAGATGATCTTTGAGGCCCCTTCCACCCAAACCATTCTATGATTCTATGAAAGTTGCAGTTTAATTAGACTTTCCCCAGGTTTAATTTTATGTCCACAGTAGATGTATTTCCCTACTGCTGAACTACGGTGGAAAACATCTTTGCAAGTATCCACAGATGCCTGCCTGCAAAGCAAAGCTTTGCACAAACTTGGTAGCTTTTCCCCGTCAGCAAAGCAAGCTGTCTGATTGCAGCACACAGCTTTAGCCATATAACCCCACTGCTTTTAGGACTTGGTGCCAGCGTAGCTAGACACTCATGGTTCACACCTCCTCACACCCCCAGGCAACGTCACTCAGCCAGCAAAAAGCTTGTGGTTAGGGTTGGCCAAGCAGTGTGGCTGGATCTGGCCTTGGTTTTACAGTGTGTGTACTCAGCACACTGCTGAGCTCTTCCTTGCTCAACCTGTTCTAAAGCCACATTTAATAACAAGCAGAAGTTACAGGTCAAAAGCCTACAAGAAAATGGCAAATGGTATTTCTGGTCTGCTGAGTCAGACAAAGGGGATGGGGAAGGAGGGGGTTGGGACTTTGTGGTTTTGCTTGAAGATCGTGTCTTGGCAAGGATAATAATTCCTGGCAGATTGCAAAGTCCTGTTGGTCAGATTGGGAAGTCCTGAAAAAGCCTATTTGGGGCAGACTGAAAAGGCAGAAATCTGAGCTCTAAGTGTGAAGCTGTGTGATAGCTTCGTAAGACCACTTACTGTCAGTCTCATCCTCTTAGCAACTGTACTAATGGAAGAGCACGATTGAACGTGTTTTAAGTAAATGTTGTGAAATAAACCACACTTTATTTCCTGCCCCATGCTTCCTTCAATGGTAAATATCAGGTGTGCAGGACAAAACAGGCTGAGGTCCACTCCAGATGGCGGCATTTCCTGCATTTCAAGTGTACTTAGAGCAGCTTTGCCACAAGCTACACAAGATTGAATTCATCACACTTTCCAGCACACTACAAAGTAAAAGAGAAGACTGATATACTAGTAACAGTTGAGGTTTCTTATAGCAACCTCCTCTGTGATCACATCTTCTGCCATTGTCCAACTACTCCCACCTCACATTTACACTGGCCATCATGCTCAGTTTATCTTGCTCTTCCTTTCCAGACTCCATGCCTATTTCCATGCTTTTCACTTTCCTAGGTTCAGTTTGCCTGCTGGCTGCCAATGCCACTCCCTCATGCAAGTCCTCAGGAAAAATCACTTCTGCCATGACACAAGCCTAAAGCTCTGGAGGACCTTCATGGGATGCCAGCACGGGTCTGTGTTCCTGGTTTTGCACAGGGTCACTCTATGTCATGGTACAACTCTCAGCACTCCTGTAGGCCTCAGTTTCTTCACATATGCGAAGAAGAACCAATAACCTGATGCCATACCCAAACCTCATTCACTCAGGGCAGATGCTTGATAAACTGTGCATCTTGAGGTCTAGTGAATCAAAGTCTAGGATGGGCAAAAATGGCTGGTTTCACTGGGAGTTTGCTTTGGTGGAGACTGAGAATTAATGTAAAGACATGTAGGATTTAGCCCAAAGCATGTATTATGAATATATCATTAAATCCATCCTGGCACAAGTTGTGTGGTTAAGGAATGGGACAGGAGCTCCAGGCAGGCCTGACCTGAAGCTGAGTCTGAGGGCCCTGAGGAAGAAGGGAGTATTTAATTCTATGTAAGATCACTATTGACTGACATGTTGTCATGATGCTGGAGAGGAAAAGAGAAGGGATGATTACAAAGGGAGAGCAGGATCCACAAAACTTTAATTTTTCAAAACCTTCCCATAGCTTGGGAGATCAAACTACAACAGAAGTTAAACCTGAACTTTCCAATTTTCCATGCTTTATTTCCACATGATTCTTCTCTGGAAATGCAATTCGGATATATATATCCCTCTTTTGTGCCTTTTCAACACAGAACATCAAATTATTTGGTAGCAGATAGAGAAACATAGTTCTTATCTCCATAAAAATATGAGTGCATTCCTCTGCAGGACTAGACCAAGCTGGTGAAGGGTCTAGAGAACAAGTCATACAAGGAGTGGCTGAGGGAACTGGGGATGCTTAGTTTGAAGAAGAGGAGACTGAGGGGACACCTCATTTCCCTCTACAACTACCTGAAAGAAGGTTGTGGGGAGGTGGGTGTTGGTCTCTTCTCCCAAGTAAATAACGATAGGACCAGAGGAAATGGCCTGAAGTTGCAGCTGGGGAAGTTTAGATTGGATATTAGGAAGAATTTCTATACTGAAAGAGTGGTCAGGCACTGGAACAGGCTGCCCAGGGAGGTGGTGGAGTCACCATCCTTGGAGGTGTTCAGGAAACGTGTAGGTGTGGCACTCCAGGGCATGCTCTAATGACCAAAGTTGTGGGGGGTTTTGTGAGTGTTTTTTGGTGGAGCGCGTGTGGTTGTTTGTGTTGTGTGGGGTTTTTTGTGTTGATGGTTGGACTCGGTGATCTCAGAGGTCCTTTCCAATCAAGACGATTCAGTGATTCTGTGATTCTTTGATTTGTGATGCTCAGAGCTGCATTAGTGTATTACCAAAATGCCTTGCTTTAATGGATTTCTCCTCGCATCGCTTGAGTGAGGAGAAATTTAATGCTGATTTACTATCCCCATCTTACAGACAGAGAACTGCATCTTAGAGAAATTAAAGCCTTGACTGGGAGCACACAGGAAATCTGTGCAGATCAGAAACCTCCTTGAAAAGCAATGTGGACAAAAAGGAGCCAAATCTGCCTCCCCGTGTACCTCTGTCTAGTACCTGTGGGGACCAGATTTCCCTGACACTGCTCCCTGGCCAGGCCAGCACAAACGAGATTTCAAACCACTACACAAATAATCTCAAAGCCATAGTGAAATCTTCAGCTGACAGAAACTGGAGAAAATGCACAGCTTCAAAGCTGCTAATGATGTCAATTTAAACTCTCTGAGAATTTGGCCCAGTCCATTCTCTGCATCCAATTACACAGACGAGAAACCACTAAAATTGCCAGATATTATATATAGAATCATAAAACTGCTTTGGTTGGAATGGACCTTTCAGATCATCAAGTCCAACTGTTAACCCAGCACTGCCAAATCCATCACTAAAGCATGTCGCTCAGCACCACATCTACACATCTTTTAGTCACGTCCAGGGATGGTGACTCAACCACTTCCCTGCACAGCCTGTTCTGGGGCGTGAAAATCCTTTCCAATACCAACCAACAATATCCAACCTAAACCTCCCCTGGTGCAACTTTCCTCTTGTTTTGCCACGTGTTACTTGGGAGAAGAGACTAACACCCACCTCCCTACAACCTTCTTTCAGGTAGTGGTAGAGAGCAATAAGGTCTCCCCTCAGCCTCCTTTTCTCTAAACTAAACACCCCCAGTTCCCTCAGCCACTCCTCATAAGACTTGTGCTCCAGACCCTTCACCAGCTTCATTGCCCTTCTCTGGACATGCTCCAGTCCTTCAATGTCCTTCTTGTGGTAAGGGGTCCAAAACTGAACACAAGATTCAAGGTGCAGCCTCACCAGGGCTAAGCACAGGGGGGCAATCACCTTCCTACTCCTGCTGGCCGCACTATTCCTGATGCAGGCCAGGATGCTGTTGGCCTTCTTGGCCACCTGGGCACACTGCTGGCTCATATTCATCTGGCTGTTGAGCAGCACCCCAAGGTCCTTTTCTGCCAGGCAGCTTTCCAGCCACTCTTCCCCAAGCCTGTAGTGTTGCCTGGGGTTGTTGTGACTGAAGTGCAGATTCTACACTCGACCTTGTCCCATCAATCCAGCCTGTCCAGGTCCCTCTGCAGAGCCTTCTTACCCTCAAGCAGATCCACACTCCCACTGAACATGGTGTCATCTGCAAAGTTACTTATACCTTTAATATAAGATCAAAGCAGTCCTCTAGGCTGCAAGATCTTAGGGACTTTCTACTGGATTGATAAGAACAAACATTTTTAGTTTTTTACAGTATTGCTACTAAATTTACTAGAAAAATGGAATTTCCTTTGTGAGGAAATGTGTTTTCATGAGAAACTACTTATGAAGAAACTTTTCTCCAGCTGTCTATATTTCCACCAGATATCATTCAGGATCTCCTTGTGAGGATACTGATCAGTGGTAGATTTCCCAGACCCCTGTAAAATCTGGCTAGGGGACACTTACTGGGCCCGAGCTTTTAAGATTCTTTTGACCTCTCAGCTTTTGGGCAAAGGTATAGACACAGTTCACTGCAATTATTCAGGTCATATATTTTCTTCTTGATAAAGGCAAAAATTATTTCCAAAAAAATCCCCTTGATAAATCTGGCTATAGCATAATGTACATAAAGCAGGAGTTGATCAACCTTTGAACGTAGCCAGCCTTCCCATAGCACCTTGTCCATCCAAGTGCTAAATGAATACCAAATAGTGAGTGACTAACATCCCTGCAAAGTCAGTAAATATTCTTACACACCCTTGTCAAAACTGTACAGCAGCATGTGGGCCCTCAGGGACACCAGTGGTAAAATTTTAGTGAGTTCACTTAGGGAATTTAGATGATTCATTTGAAGTCCACACACCTAATCAATGGCTAAAGCAAAAGAAGAACTCAACCTGTGTAGGAGGAGGTACCAGAATGGTGCCAGAATGGTGTGCAATTGCAGTGCTTTGGTAATTCTGCTCTGCTTCTGGTACCTAAGGGATTGAGTAATCTCATTTTTCTTTCTCTGTTAGAAACCTGTTTTCTGTTAACATTATGGTTAGCCTGTTCTAGTTGTTAGCTTCTCGCAATGAAAGTATGGCTTTATTTATTATAAGAAATAAGACAGTCTGTGTGCCTGCCTCTCTTCCTGTGGGAATTTGATCAAATTTAGCTTTACAAATACAGAAATAATTCCATTCAGAAGAGAATCCAGAGATATTATTGTGTGTGTGATAACCAATGCTTTGTTTCAGAACTGCAGAAAACAGAGGCTCCATTTTCCAGCACCAAGACTCTTCCTCCCCAACTGAAGAAACACATGAAACCTATTCACAAAACTTACCTTCTCCCTGCTTGCAGACTTTCTCAGCCATCGCTGGCCCCAGGTCATGTACTTCTAGTAGCTTGTCAGTTTTCAGATTGTCTCACCTTTTCATTCCTATTTTCCTTTGCACTTGCTCATTATCTCTCTCCTTCATTCTCAGCAGTCTAGTCTTTGGTTTAGGTAAATGTCAACTTTTCTCTCTACTGGCATGAAAAGATATTATAACATTTATGCTCTTGCTTTGTCTCAACTCATAATTAAAATGATCAAATTAGCTATTTCATTAAAGTCAATGGCCTGACTGCTAGCAGAACTCCTTTTTTAGTATAATTTAACATCAACATACAGTGCAATTAAGGTGCCCAGCACTTAACGTACGCCAGCAAAAGCAGGAATAGATATGAGTTAGCTCTGAAGCTAATGAAATAATTTGACACAACTGAGCTGGAAAAGGATGTTTTGTGTCCGTTTCTATAGCTTAAGTATCCAGGACCAGTATTCCAATGCCTCCACTCAACAATATCACACAACTAGTCTTAGCTTCATTTCCAGATGTCTGAATTCAGCACAGCAGCAATCTGGTAGGAATTGAGATTGCTTTAACCTACCTTCATACCCTTCTGGTCCTGGTGGTGGTGCTTAGTCTGTCTGCTCATGGTGTTAGTTAAAACAAACTCAAGATTGTCAACACACATCCATGGATGGCCATGAATAGGCTGCCAGCAGTACAGCTCTGCCTGTGCCTTCCTTTTCTCCCATGAGACCTATCACAAGACCCTTAATATGAGAGTTGGATAGAGCAGTTCATTCCAAATTACTGTATTGACTCAGTGCCTAGGAGAGGTCCATTAAGGTTATGGAAAGGCACTGAAAACAGCTGTACTGTAATGAGAAGGGGTCAGACAAGTGACACACACATGCTGAAAATTTCCTTGAAGGGCTAGGTTAGCACACACAGGAGAATAAGGACGTTGGTATTTAACAGTTGTTTTACCCTTTGCCTTTGCAAAAATGAACCACTCAGTGCTGATACCAATAACTGAACCAAGTGTGCCTTCTGAGGGATTTTTTATCCTTTTTTAGCTAAAAGTCACCAGTAAATAGTAAAGCTAATTTTACACAGATAAATCTGATCACTCTCTACAACTACCTAAAAGGAGGTTGTAGTGTGGTGAGTGTTGCTCTCTTCTCCCATGTAACAAATGATAGGACAAGAGGAAATGACCTCAAGTTGCTCCAGGAGAGGTTTTTTTTTGTAGATTAGGAAAAATTTCTTCACTGAAAGGATTGTCAAGCACTGGAACAGGCTGCCCAGGAAAGTGGTTGAGTCACCATCACTGAAAGACTTGTAGACATGGTGAACTTGGCAGTGTTAGGTTTATGGTTGAACTCAATGGCCTTAAAAGTCTTTTCCAACCTAGATGATTCTAGGAGTTGGGGTTGTTAAGCCTGGAGAAGAGAAGGATCTGGGGAGACCTCATAGCAACCTTCCAGTACCTGAAGGGGCTACAGGAAAGCTGGGGAGGGACTTTTAACAAGGGCATTTAGCAAGACAACAAGAGGTAATGGCTTAAAACTGGAAGAGGGGAGATTTAGATTAGACATTAGGAAGAAATTCTTCACTATGAGGGTGGGGAGACACTGGCACAGGTTGTCCAAGGGAGTTGTGGATGCCCCTCCCTGGAAGTGTTCAAGGCCAGATTGGCCGGGGCCCTTAGCAACCTGGTCTAGTGGGACGTGTCACTGCCCATGGCAGGGGGCTTGGAACGAGATGATCTTTAAGGTCCAACCCAAACCATTCCATGATTCTGTGATTCTACAAATATTAATGATTCTCCTGGAGTCTGTTCCCAGTGTAGGAAAGGGGAGCTGGGACAGAGAGCTGAGAAGCCCCTCGGAGAGCTAAACTCGGTGTTTGTACTAGCCTCACGGGGGTGAAAACCACCACCCACATGCCCTAAACCTTCAGCTACAGTAGCAAACCTTGGACAGTGTGTAACAGTTGGGTGCTCTCACAGAACAAATGCAGTTGGAGTGGGACATGATGGGTTTTAATTCCTTTCCTTCAATAGTCTATATGGGAATCTTTTAATGCCATGAAAGTATTAGAAATTGTAGAAAGTCACATATATTTGAGAAATTCTGTGTGAGCACACACAGAAATGGCAGTCAGGGTGAGGGCTGAGTATTTTGGAGGGGAGAAGAGAGCTTTGCTGTAATGAGAAACATTACAGATATAGAAACTATCCTGTTCATTAAACATGTCTGTTTATTTTCTTTACTTTTGTGTTCTTATGTGTCCTATCTCCATGACTCCTGTGCTGGAGAATTTTGCCATTAGAAGCTAGGATAATATCCTAATTATTTATGTTATAAGCAGCTCACTTTTGAACATAACCTTACACAGACAAGTATTGCTTCCAG
This sequence comes from Hemiprocne comata, assembly GCA_020745705.1. Lineage (NCBI taxonomy): Eukaryota > Metazoa > Chordata > Aves > Apodiformes > Apodidae > Hemiprocne > Hemiprocne comata. Next base: position 160,464,230 of record CM036587.1, read on the forward strand.
TGTTTCATATTTGCCCTTATCAAAGCTGAAGAATTTTAACTCCCAGTGGGTGCTTATAGAAATAATGGAGCTTATAGAAAGATTCTTTTTGGGGGTACACAGTGAAAAGACAAGAAGCAAGAGACACAGGTTGCAGTGAGGGGAAATTTCAGCTATTTGCAAGGAAACAATTTTCACAATGAGCATAATTAAGGACTGGAATGAGTTACCCAGAGAGGCTGTAAATCTCCATCCTCAGATATATTAAACTCAGCTGGAGGGCACCTCAAGCAACCTGACCCAACTTTGAAATTAGCCTTGCTTTGAGGAGGAGGTTGAACTAGAGACCTCCAGAGGTCCTTTTCTATCTATAGTAATCCCTGATTCTAAAATATATGTGTAAGACATTTTCATTGTCTACATTGCTTAGGCAAAGAGCAATAATCTGCATTTTAAATGGCATGAAAGATGGATCTGAAGGCTTCTCTACTTGGGCTTTCTTCAGCTTTTAAGTTGAAGAGCTACCAGGTTATTTGGGAATGGGAAGGGAAATGTAACGCACTTCAAGAAGCTGAAAAGAACAGCAAAATACAACTGAATCAATCAGCAGGCAGGCTCAGAATTAGTTTTTACTGCTGTTTTTCCAAAAGGCTTTACTCAGAGATTTCCTACCATCCAGTGAGGGAAAAGAAACACTCCATGTAACATATGTGTGTAGTCAAAGCTGCTTGATTTTGTTGAGCATATATTCATAGAAAAAAGTTCATGGTAGATGGAGACACATTGCCAGAAATTGGTCAGCCCATAATTCCAATCATAGCCTATTCATGGACAGTTTGTGAACAAAAGTAAAAAGAAGAAAAGTAACATTTAACAGGGAAATTATGGACAGCAAATTACTCTCCTAACTCTGCCTGTTCCCTGTACACCATTAATGCTACCTTACCTCACAGCTTGGAGGAAGGAAGGCTAATATATTAGCCAGGCTACTGTATTAACTGTCAATTCAACAAATGAGCAAGTCATTATGTTTACAAACTCTGCAAGCAAATCACTGTAAGTGATCTTTGGGAACACTCACATTGACTTCACTCTCATGTAACTCTTGGCATGTCTGCAAACAGAGCTGGCACTGTTTAATTTCAAGTCTGATTTATCATCAGTTTTACGGTGGACAAACATGTTGCCCCCCCCTTTTTTTTTTTAAACTAAAAAGCTGAGTTCTTTTCATGTAGTTTAAACATGCACAGATACCTGTAGTGCTGTCGTTAGGCCATTAAGGTCTAAATAACTACTAAGTTCAGACCAAAAATATAAATACATCTGGTTTTGTATTTTAAGGACACCTGTTTTTGTAAGCCATGATTACATGAGGACTTTAAATCTTATTAATGCTTTTACTCTGCCCCTTCTCAAAACTTGTTTACTGATGCCAAAAAGCTTGAAGTTGTGCTCTGGGGCACACAGGATATACTGTGATCTAAAAAAGATCTGAAAACAAACAAACAAAAAATGAAGGTCAGGAAGGTTTCTTTATTGAACATACGGATCAGACAAACACCTTGTCACGGTTTGACTCCAAATCGAAAAATAAACCAGAAAAAAATGCTCTCGATCCCCTCCCCCTCCCACCCAGGTAGGGAAGGAGAGAGAGAATTAGGAGAGAGACTTTGCTGGATTGAAAACTAAACTAGACAGCTTTAATTATATGTACAATTATATACAAGTATGTTCAGGAAAGTGCAAAAGCCTCTTGCCTCCCCCCACCCCCGGAAGCTCCCCCGGCACTTTTCTGAGCTGTGAGCAGTCCTGAAACTCTTGGACCATTGTCTGAGATAACAGCAGAGCAGACAGGGCTGTGGGGAGAGTTATGAGGGTCAGGGCTGAGCCTGGGGTCGATGGTGATGGATGGATGGAGTCCTCCCCAGACACCGGCCATGGACGGAAGAGAAGGGAAGAAGCAGCAGGAAGGAAGTTGTCTTCTGTGATCTCTGACCTTCCTGGGAGCTTACGTAGATCTATGGAATGGAATCCCTTTGGTCAGTCCTGCTGTCTGTCTAGTCCAGGTCCCCACAGGGGGGTCACAGATACAATTCTCCTGCCCCAGCAGCCTCTGTAGCAGCAGAGCTAAGAAGTGACCTTGGAGTCTCAGCAGAAACATAAACATTCCAGTGTTATCAGCCCACTAGCTGGAACACTTGCTGCTGGTTAAAAGAGAGCTTACTGAAGGAAAAAAATCAGTACAAGGAAAATTAGCTTCTTCCTGGCTCTACCAGGACACACCTTGATGTGAACTCCTTCACATCCTTCCTGGATGTGAACTTCTCTGAACAGCTTGCCCAGTTGTGGATGACCCCTCCCTGGAAGTGTTCAAGGGCAGATTGGATGGGGCTTTGAGCAACTTGTCTAGTGGGAGGTGTCCCTGCCCATGCAGGGGGGGTTGGAACTAGATGATCTTTAAGGTCCCTTCCAATCCAAACCATTCTGTGATTCTATGGTTTAGTGATGGGCTTGGCAGTGTCAGGTTAACAGTTGGACTCAATGATCTTAAAGATCTTTTTCGAACCAAATGATCCTATGATTCCTTTCAATTGAATTTCCTCCCAGGATTCTGGTTATCCGTGGGCTTCATCACATTATTGACCAGGGATAAGACTACCCACTATCTGAACATCAGGATCTTTGAATATAACTTCAGCTGAGCTCCAAAATTTGCAGCAAAACACTAATTTCTTGGACTGTACGTTCACAATGTTGCCATTAGAAGAATTCTGAAGGGCTCTCAGGGCAGTTGGAGTTATGATTTTGAACTCAAAAAGAAGTAGACTGTGGTCTGAGACCCTGCCTGATGCTCCAGAGCTGCATTTCTCATCCATGCATCATCATTGTCCTACGTTAGCTTCTTCTGTTCTACATTCCATGCTCAGCTTCTCTTCCTCACAGCTAGTTCCATGCGCAAGCCCAAGTCTTTTCATAAGGCAACAGCTTTTCCAGGTGGGACCCAAGTTTCTTTCAACTCATTATGCCATCCTCTGATATTGGCCTGAAGTGGATTCCTAAGAAAAAGAAAGAATGGAGTCGGCATGTGCTGATGTTTGCCTGGCTTCTGTAAATTGTCCCCTAGGAATTCCTGAACCAGACATGGTGTGTTTGCATTACAGTAGCCCTTAGCACATATTTTCTTCTATGAATCACTTCCTGAACCCATATAAAATTTTAGCATCTACAACATCCCATGGAAAGAAGTTTCACAGCCTAATTATACATCACACAAGGGACTGTTCTCTCTTGTTTGCTATGGATCTGCAGCCTGCTAGTTCCATTATTATCCCCTAGTCCTTGTATTGAAAGAGGACATGAAGAAAACTCTCCTCTTTAATTTTCTCCATACCGCTCAGGTTTTTAAAGGCCTCTTTAAAATTCCTCCTCTGCTGTTCCCTTTTGAGGAAGAATCCAAGTTCTTTAATCATCTCTCAGTTATCCCTTGCTGTGTCAGCCTTTCCATGCCTTTCAGTTCTAAGGTACCTTTTTGAAATAGATGGGACACAACTCCACACAGTCATCAGGATGAGAGCAGTATGGAGTTACACAGATATGATGAAGCTCTCTCTTTTTTGTCAGCTGCTTTTTCCAACACCCGATTTGTATTTTTGAGCCCTACAGAGCAGCACACTTATGTTCTCCTGCAAAGTAGTATTCTGTCCTCAAAACTTTGCTCTCAGGTGATAAAAAACAACTGTTCTGCACATGTTCAAACATCTCTTAACCTCCACAGGCCAAGCATCTCCTGTCTAAGCCCCACAAAATTCCTTCATTTAGTTCACCTCATCTTGACCCAGTGGGTACTCTTGTATATGGATCCCACACAAGGTGGTAGGTGCTCTCCTTTGGTAGAGGATTGCTGCCTTGTTTGCAGCTACAGAACTCCAGTAGTTCTGCAGCTAGTGGAACATTTTGTTTGCATAGAAAACATCTGAGAATCTCCAGAGGGTTTTAAAACTACTGACTGTACTGGAAAGGATGAAGCACCACCTGCAAAACCTGCACTGATATGTTCACCTGTGTGAGCCAGAAACTTTCACTGTTGCTTTCTATTGAGTGTGTAGATAAATAAGGTGATTACACACCTTCCCCCATGCAGACATGTACTTCTCAGACGTGCAATTGCAAGGTCTGAAATGAAATGAAATGAAATGAAATATGGATTAATGATTTGGTCACCAGTAAAATTTTGCATGGTTCATAATAGGGCACAGAGCAACACCATCTGTGAACCTATCAGAAAAACAGCAGGTGTGCAAGCACCCAGCTCTAGGTATGGATGGGTGAAGTATGCTTTTCTGACTGTTCCTTGCCCACTGGTGGCAAAGGGATTAAGAATGTACAGGAAAATTTGAAAATGTACAGTTTTTGAGGAAAAAAATAAACAGCAAGGCTTCCCAGAGTGAGTGAGGAGGATGGAGCCCTGGGTGTTCTTGCACTGAGCTGCATCTCCTGTCATTTTCTCCAGCTGCTGTGTTTCGTTCAGTGCCTGTTTTTGTTAAATGCTGCTAAAAGGGACGTGTGGTTTAAGCAGTGATGGATTCACTGAACCACAAGGCAGCGTGACCACCTGAGGGTCCGTATGATATGGATATAGACCACTTCAGTTCAGATGCCTGTTCATGTGGCAATATTCGAAGAGCCTTCTTTAAATGGATGATACCACCTTCATCAGATCTTCTCTGAGCCCTTCAGTCTATGGAAAACAATCTTTTTATCATACTATAAAGACAGAATCCTTGAAAGGTTACAGCTTAAACTTATCATCCAGGCAGACATTTCAATATTCTGCCAAGTTGTGGTATGTATAAGACTCACCTAACCTTAGTCCTATATATGGAAGCTTGACACAAGTTTAATCTAAAATGTCCAGACCAAAAGTGGAGTAAGAAATCTTTCTGATCTCCTTGAATACCTTTTTGTACCATTCTTCAAATCCAATTTATGCTGGAGCATACAGAGGTTATTATATAGCAGCTATTCTGGATACAAATTTGCCTAAAAGTTTGGCCACTGACCATGGGAAGTGTGGCTGTCTTGCAGATGGCTCCAGCCTAGACCATGCTGATTTATGCTGGCACTGGTAATTCTGTGGCCAGAAAATGGGCAAAGTAAATTCTCCAAATGCAGATTTGTTAAGTTAAGGGATGCTTCTCCTCTTAATACTTTTTCAGTACTTCATTTCTATCATGACTATGTATATCAGTAAGGGGACCATGAACCCCAGTGTCGCAGAGATTGCAGACCAGCCTTCCAGGTCTTTCAGTAGAAAGGTTTATCTTCTCTCAAAACACCTCAGATCCATAAAATATTTCAAAATGCTAGGCTTTTCTGTCTACATTTGCTGAATGGAGAAATTAATTTGGTGAGCTCAGAGAATACTGGAGGAAAGTAGGTGTCTGCCAAACCACTGAGTTGGCAAAGATTTTGCTGAGGACTTCAGCAACTTGCAGCTGGCCAAAGGCCTATTATTTATCTGATTTATTGACAAAAGTGTTATTTTCCTTCGTCAGGCAACAAGCTGAAGGATATCGTAATGTACTTGGGCTGTAGCCCCATGAAAGACCACAAAGACTTTACTTGCTCATCTTATGTCTTCCACAAAACTCTTGACAACATTTTTCTACTTGACCTAAAAGCAAATGATTCTGGTAGATATAAATACTCTTCAGCTGGTTTATTGTATGCCTGTAAGGTTTCTTCACAAGTCATACAAGACATTGTGTCCTTGGGATTTTCACTGTGATCTGACAAGTAAAAGTAGTTCAAAAATTCTGAATTCTGTGAACTGTGTTTAGCTGGAAATTAGCCAGTAAGTCAGAAGAAACTGAAGTCCTGAAAAACACACACCAAGTATCTCATCCAACTATTTGAAATGCTTACTGAAGGCTGGAGTCTGGGCTCGTTTCTCTTTTCTGTCAGAGAAGGAAGACACTGGAGCCCGTATTTGCTGTCCATAAAAGCACTCTCCTCACTTCTACCTTTGAGTAAGGTGAGGGAACAAACTCCATCCATCACATCTGCTAAAGTTACTCCATATTGCAATAAGACATTTAAAAAAAAACAAAACAGAAAGAATAAAGAAAAAAGAAAAAAAACCCAAACAAACAACAACAACAACAAAAAACACAACAAAACCAAACCAGATTCACTCAGCACAGAGACAAGAATAAAAATTAATCACCAATTGAGTGATGAACATATTCTGCTGGGAGATAAAGAGTTTGAGACTCCTCTTCAACAAGACAGTATGTTTTATACATTTGTGTGGTGGACACTTCATCTCACAACCCAAGGCTTCCACCACTCCAACACTGAACCAATTACCTGCCAATCAGACTATCAGATTAGTACACACACTTTTTTTGGATGCCACCTCTGGTTTCCATAGAAACTGTTTTAAACATCATTCTCTCTCAGTTAGAACTTTTTATAATTTCTCCACCCTTATGAAATCGTTTGTGGTTCCCATGGTAATCACTGAAAATTTGCTATCTCTCAAGTAGTGCTTCTTAATGAGAGGCTTCACCAATAGCAGTGTCCTGCTGGGGCAGTAAAAGGCATGAGAAGGTTCTAATCCCCTTTCTGAGAGAGGACTGTGTCCTTGTCTCATCCATAAGGCCATGTACCATAAATCCATACTGAGCCTCCTAACTCTGACATCAAGGTTCTGGTCACTGTAGAGTTCATTATATTCACAGAGCACCCTAAAATGTCCCCATTTTATTGATTGCAAAGATCATACACACAAATTCACACTGATTTTGCCCAAGGTGGTTCCATAGATCAAGTCTTCTCAACCAAGCTTGTAGGCAAACTCATATAACACAGGTGCCAGTGGTCCACGTGCCCCATGTATATGTATTTCTTGCTCAGATGTTTAAAACAACACATAGTCAATGCAAACCCAATTTTATATATATATATACACACACACTGCACACACACACTACATTTGCAATGCATTTTGTACACTTTCCATCCAGCCTCAAGAGTAATTTCCATCACTGTAAATGTGATAATCCATGGTAATATATCCTACTAGCATCCAGGCTTAGAAGGCCTGCTCTGACACTAAATCACAGAATCACAGAATCACCAAGGCTGGAAAAGACCTTTAAGATCATCAAGTCCAGCCTATGACCAACACCACCACACCATCTAGACCATGGCACTAAGTGCCACATCCAGCCTTGCCTTGAACACATCCAGGGATGGTGCCTCCACCACTTCCCTGGGCAGTCCATTCCAATGTCTAATCACCCTCTCCATGAGGAAGTGCTTCCTAATATCCAACCTAAACCTCCCCTGGAGCAGCTTCAGGCTGTGCCCTCTTGTCCTGTCACTGGTTGCCTGGGAGAAGAGCCCAGCCCCCACCTGACTACAACCTCCCTTCAGGTAGTTGAAGAGAGTGATGAGGTGTAGCTGATCTCAGCCCATTCTTTGAAAAATCAGCCCATATTGTGCCTCCTCTGTGACAGTACTACGTCTTGTCCTGCTCTGCCCCTCATCAATGTCATCCTCTCTCCTTTCCAACTCAACTCCAGCATTTCAGCAACCACTATCTTCATCCATCTGTGATGCCACTGGACACCTTTCCATCAAAATACTATTTGCATTTAATAAAAAATGCAGATATATGCATTCCAGATGTACAAGACATCACTTGATACGGTGAAATCCCATCACTGTTCTAGTGAAACCAGGACTTCACCCAAGGGTTTCCAGTTGAGAGGGGACTACTGTAACCAGCTGTCATGATTTCCAGTCAGCAAATGCTGCATTCAGCTCCCCCTTCCTCTTTCAAATAAGCCATGTCTTTTGGAAAGAGTTCTGGTCTTGACCTTAAAAATTAAAGGGAAAGAACACAATTTTTCCTCTACAGAACTGGCCCCAGTAGTTACTTACTGGAGACATGCTTTTTGTTTCCAAAGAAATGTGCTACATGGCAGACATCACTCCCATAGAAATTACCATCTTGTGCATCCCTGTGTGTTCAATTCTCTTTTGCTCCTGCTCTCTCAGAACAATATATCATCCCCCCAAGACATCTCAGACAGATCTTGTTTTTTAGGAAGAATTTTTACTGTGTCTTTCAAATGTGGAATTTTTTATTTTTTTTTCTTAAAGTGACATTAATCCAGGGTCTGGGCTGACAGGATATGATTTTGGATGTGACTATAAGAATATTGTTATTGTTACTGGAGATGACAAGTGGTTGGGAGCTCTTTTCTAAAAAAGGGGAATGCTATCTGCAGCACTGCAGAAAGGGTTAATTGATGGAAAAAATGGTAGATAGTTAACAACAACCTCATGCAGAATTGTTCCATTTTGCTCATCAAATCAGGTTATCTCCTGTGCCCACAGAAACCCAGGGTTCATTATCTGTTCATACCCCATGTCAGGAGTTGCTCTTTGTGCTTCACAAGAAGATAAATTTTCCAGCTGGACTGCTCGCTGCCTACCAGAAAGCTTCTTCAACATCTTGTTTTCTCTGTGGTTGGCTACAGTTAGAGATTTCCCATCAGAGGGAACTGTAATTATCTCAGTCTATATAGCTGGTAGGTTTTAGGAGCTGTTCATTAGTACTAAGCAGGGTATAATTTTATTTTAAAGCTGTATATAGCATTTAAAACAACAGGATCCTAGAGTTGTTAAGACACATCAGAACCTAAGATAAAGTTATGTAGCCTTGTGTTCAGAAAGGGAAGGCATCTTGAAGCATTTGACATTTTGGTGTGTCAACAAGGTTAAATGAATACCTGATAATCATGTAACTGAACAGCATCATCCTTGGGACCTATAGCAGCAAAAACATTTCAGTTGTACGTTGAAAAGCCAATGTGATGTCACACTTTTAAAGGGCCATGGTGACCAAGGCCTCAGAAGGAAATAAATTGCTACAGAGGCTTGTTAGCATTTTTGTTGGACAAAGACAGTAACACCAGCTTAGAAAGAAAATAAGAATATTTTTTTAAAAATAGAATTATTTTGGTACTGCTCCAGAAAGTCAGTAACTCATCACAAGGAAAAATTATTTCCCCGCAAAATATCAAAGCTGCAAGTGAGGTTCAGCTGAGTCTAGTGTCTTCCCATGAACAATACAACTTAAAGAAAAAGCACATCTCAAAACAGGAATTGAGTGTCAAAAAAATCCCCCAACCACTTTATAGGTTCCCAAGGCCAAGCTATCTCTCTATAATAGAGAGTTTTAATGCATTTGCTGGTATCGTGCCCATGGGAAATGGGGAAGGAATCTCTGTACATGTTGTATGTTTGTGTGTGTGGAAGTTTTTATAATGATATGAAGCCAGAAGTACCTTTGCAATGGTGTGGAAAGCTTCCTGTGGATCAAGGGTTTGCCCCCACTGTCCACATCTTAGGTACAGCTCTTGGAAAATCCCTGTTAAAATGGACCTGATCATACAAAGGGAGCTGTTTGGTGCCTGTCCTAGTGCAATGTGCATGGCTTGCTTCCACCAGCACAGCAAACCTGTTTCCATCCCACGCTGCCTTACTTATTTCTACCTCACCCAACCTCAGCTTTACCCCCTCAGAAGTACTGCCCAGCCTGATACAAACAGAAAACAAAAAAGGAACTAGAGAGTAAGAAATAACACTTTTAATTAAGGTCTCAAATTCCAGCTGAGTGTTAGTTTCTGACATTGTCTGTGTTTACCAGTGTAAGCACTTTCTGGTCCCCCAGCAATGTTTGGAAAGCAGAACTGACAGAGGTGAATGATGCAGTAGAATATACAACTCACTGGCATGAAAAAACTGATATTGCAGCTATTGTGTACCCAGAAGTAAGTTTCTCAAAGGCTGAACTGAAAAAATGACAGTGCTCTGCTTAGATTACCCTGTTAAATTAGCACTAAGCTCACTTGTGGTTCTCAGGCTTTTTCCATGGAAAGATGTAGGCACCATAATGCCTGCCTGGAATATGGGATCCTAGGCATCTAAGACCCAAGGCCCATCAGCCAATGCTGATTCCCTGTAGCACAGGGAGATTCCCTGCTCAGGGAGATTGTGTTCCTCTATCTTTTTTTTCCTCCCACCTTCACCCAGCACAGGGTAGCAGGAGGGTTCCTCCATCAGTAGTATTTACAAATATGTAAAGGGCGAGTGTCAGGAGGACAGAGCCAGGCTCTTCTCAGTGATGTCCAGTGGTAGGACAAGGGGCAACGGGTGCAAGCTGGAGCATAGGAGGTTCCACGTAAACATGAGGAAAACCTTTTTCACTGTGAGGGTGAAAGAACACTGAAACAGACTGCCCAGAGAGGTTGTGGAGTCTCCTCAGGAGACATTCAAGACCTGCCTGGTTGCAGTCCTGAGTAATGTGCTCTAGAGGATTCTGCTTAGCAGGGGAGTTGGACTAGATGATCTCTAGAGGTCCATTCCAACCCCTAAGATTCTGTGATTCTGTGATTCTGTGATCTTCTCAGAACAGAAAGTCTTGAAGACCCCAACTCTCCCTGAAGAAGCAACATAGGTCCACCCTCTGAAATACATGAGCAGGAGTTTCTTTCAATGTTAGAGCAATGTTGTACCACTCACAGTTGCCATTTCTATGTTATTTAACAGATGCTGGGTTCAGCAGCCCTCTCAAAGCAAGGGGTATCTCACCCATGTATCTCACTGCAAGCTCCAGAAAGAGAGGTCTCCACCCCTTGTGTCAAAAGCAGAAAGGAACACAACCTTCACTGACCCACTGGGCAAAAGCACAAGAGGGCAATGGTCTGTTCTGACTTCCTGGGGGAAGGAAAGGTCTGGGTTTGTCTTGCTGCTTCTGTGCCTGTTAAATGTCAAGTGTATAACCAGCTGTTTGAGGAAGATCAGATTCTAGGTCCTCTGCTTCCCAGACAGGGCAAGGAATTCAGACTTTTTTATGGATCCCAGATGGACTGTGGTGCAGATTTCAGCAGCAGAGAAAAAGAGCAGAGCAGAACTACAAGAACCTGGAAAACATTTATATCAAATACTCACTAATAGAAGATGTGCATGTCTCCAGTGGGAGTTTAACATTGGGTTTTAAGCTCATAATTTGATTCTTGCTTTTCATGTTTATATTCTTTTTTTAAGAATCAACTCCTACTCTTTTTACTCTCCAGTAGTATCTTCTGAATCAGTGGGTCTTCTGAGAAAACAGAAAACCTTTAATCCAGACCAACAGCTGAACTGGGTAACCATGCAGCAGCCATGGGGCAGAAGTAGGATTCCAATTAACAGACTTAAGTGAAGCTTGGGCTTCACAGGTCCTATGAGTAGGAAAGGGTTGGAACACCTCTGCTATGGAGACAAGCTGAGACAGTTGGGGTTGTTAAGCCTGGAGAAGAGAAGGATCTGGGGAGACCTCATAGAAACCTTCCAGTACCTGAAGGGCCTACAGAAAAGCTGGGAAGGGACTTTTTACAAGGGCTTGTATCAAGAGGACAAGGGGTCATGGATTAAAACTGGAAAAGGGGAGATTCAGGTTAGCCATTAGGAAGAAATTCTTTGCTGTGAGGGTGGTGAGACACTGGCACAGGGTTGCCCAGGGAAGTTGTGGATGCCTCATCCCTGGAAGTGTTCAAGGCCAGGTTGGATGGGGCTTTGGGCAACTGGGTCTAGTGGGAGGTGTCCCTGCCCATGGAGGGGGGGTTGGAACTAGATGATCTTTAAGGTCCCTTCCAACCCAAATTATTCTACAATTCTATGATTCTATAAATTTCCCTGGCAGAGAACTCATCTTTACCAGGTTCTGCATTGTCTCAACTGCAGCTGTAGCTAAACTCCCAGTATTGCAAAGCCTGGGGTAAAATTCCAGTTTCAAGGATAAATAAGTGCATATATATATACTTTTATATAGTATGAGAGATTCTGCACAGGTGACTTTATTTACATCTGTGTCAATGAGGTCACAATTTCATCCAAAATGTTCAGCTTTTTGTGTTGGCCAGCAAAAATGTTCACACTCTAAATCTGTCTTATAAATCACCTTGACAGTCCTCATAATTCAACATAATAGGGTTCTTTGCAGAAAGAATCATCCCTCAGCTTTTGCAAGGGGATGGACAAGATAACCTAAGAGAGTTTTATGCTTATGAAAAATTCAATTCTTGGCCCTTTCCTTATTCCTCTCTGACTCCACCCATTCAGGAGCAGTTATATCCTGAGCATTAAGGAGATTTCTCTCCTTTAGCTCCCCAGATCTCTTTGCTAGTCAGTATGCTGCAACATTCTCCTAGTTAACATATTCTTTGCTCCAAGATTCATTATTCTACATCTATCTGCACCCAACTGAATTTGTCATCTTTTTGCCCAATTATTTAAATGATCTAAGACCTTTTATCTAACTGCATTGTTCTTCAATTATTTACTTCTTCTCACCAATTGCTGTCACCCAAAGATCTTGCTTTCGATGTTATCCAAGTCATGTCTATGAAAAATAAAGCATTTTAAAAGTCATGGTATAACACTCATTGTAAAGTGCCTTCTCACTTGAGACATGGAAAATAAACACTGTTTCTGTATGTTTTACACATCTTAGTCTGATGCCTCCCTGTCACTCTCTGCTACCTGCAGCCTTCAGATGTAAAAAGCACATATTGAAGCTGCCAACACAAATGTTATTTTATAAGCTGACTATCTCAGGGCCATAAATGAAAGGAATATTTGTCACCTAACTGGACTCCCTAGGTTGGAAAAAAAAAATTATAAGTACATTGATGGCAATGAGACTTAGTAATTATGCAGATCCTTTCTGCTGACTTGATTGTCAGGGAACAGAGATGTGGTGACTTTCTTCAGAGTTACAATTTCCCACCTGGCTGGAGAGGACCCCCTTCTCCTCACTGGTATGTTATCTTCTGGGATAAAACCATGGTGGTCAGGTCAAGCTTTTCCTCATTCTCAGGGTAAGATCTCTGTGTAAATCTGAGGGATGTTTTTGACTGCACCAATTGCCAGAGAGAAAGGTTCAGAAATTTTTCAATGTCCTGGTAGAGCCAGGATGAAGCTAATTTGCCTTTTACTGATTTTTTTCCTTCAGTAAGCTCTCTTTTAACCAGCAACAAGTGTTCCAGCTAGTGGGCTGATAACACTGGAATGTTTATGTTTCTGCTGAGATTCCAAGGTCGCTTCTTAGCTCTGCTGCTACAGAGGCTGCTGGGGCAGGAGAATTGTATCTGTGACCCCCCGTGGGGAGCTGGACTAGACAGACAGCAGAACTGACCAAAGGGATTCCATTCCATAGATCTATGTAAGCTCCCAGGAAGGTCAGAGATCACAGAAGACAACTTCCTTCCTGCTGCTTCTTCCCTTCTCTTCCATCCATGGCTGGTGTCTGGGGAGGTCTCCATCCATCCATCACCATCGACCCCAGGCTCTGACCCCATAACCCTCATACCCCAGCCCCTGTCTGCTCTGCCTTATCTCCTGCCTGTGGGTGAGACATTTCGGGGCTGCTCACAGCTCAGGAGATGCCAGGGGAGCTGCTGGGGGTGGGGGGAGGCAAGAGGCTTTTGCACATTCCTGAACATACTTGTATATAATTGTACATATAATTAAAGCTGTCTAGTTTAGTTTTCAATCCAGCTAAGTCTTTCCCCTTGTTATATCTCTCCTTTCCCTACCTGGGGGAGGGGGGAGGGGATCAAGAGCATTATTGTCTCTGGTTTAATTGCTGATCCTGAGTCAATCCATGACATTCCAAAAAATAAATCAATATCATTGTTTTGGGCTACCTTAATTGGACTGTATTTAGCCACCCACCAACCAGATCAGCACAGAATAACAGCACTGCTCTTTCAGGGGATAAAGACAGTAGCACAAACTCTGGACAAACTGCAATTAGCCACTAGAAAAGCTAATTAAATAAAAAGTAAAACATCTGCCATTACAGCTTCTTAGTTTGTCCCTCCTCCCCTGCAATATAGATGTACAGAAAATCCTCTAACATGTTTGTACCTATTTCCTGCTCCAAAAATTCCCTTTCAAATGTGGATCAGTGGTAGATGAGTCCATTGATACAGGTACATGAGAAGATAACTTAGCTCCCAGTTCAATTCTGCATCCTGGTCCCTAGGTTGTTCACAAGGCATAAATAGAAGTTCACTCCAAGCCAGGGCTCACCAAGATGAGGGACACAGGAGGACCACTAGATCATGTTTTCCCACCAGAGTAATGGTAGGTAGCTACAGGGAAGCTGAGAGCTCAGCAGATATCCTCAGTTGCTCCCTTTGCCTGCTTCTGCCCTAGAAAGCAAGGAAAAAGGAGGAGCAAATTCTTGCTGGAAGCTTACCTGGCTTCAGGTTGTAGCTCATGAAAGGTCTGGAGCTACTTCTTGACCTGAAGACCTGTATCAAGTCTCACTAAACCTGACCAATCACAAGCAACTCCTCTAAGTGGGAAACACTGTTTTCTGGATGGGAAGGAAGTCTGTCAGGCCACAAGGCATTGGAACAGGCTGCTGAAGGCAGTGCTGGAGTCACCATCCCTAGAGATATTTAACAGTTGTACAGACATAGTACTCAGGGATATGGTTTAGTTAAGGACTTTGCAGTGTTAGGTTAATGGTTGGACTCTGTGATCTTGAAGGTCTTTTCCAACCAAGGTAATTCTGTGATTCCATGATTCTGTGAAGGCACTTGGATTTGAAAACAGAAGAGATACCTTCCTAATGTCTTTTCAAGAGAACTTCATTTACCGCCTTGAAAGACATACTCCAGCAAGTTCTAATTCCCTGGAACCTTCAGGACTCACTGATAATATATTTTCCAGTGCGTTTTATAGTAGAACTTTTAGTATTTCCCAGAGCTAAGTGGACACTATCACTTTTCTACTAGAGGAGTCAGGATGGACATACTGGGTTTGTTTACAGTAGAGTTTATTTTAGATCAGAATTTGCTTTAGAAGTTAATTTCTCATTGCACTTGCTTCACTTTCCTTCACAAAATGGAACTGCACATGAACTGTATTTCATTTTGGATTAAATTGAACCAAAAGGTTTTTTTAGAAATGTACCTAAGGCACTTGAGCACCAAATGGTGATCCATGAGATCAGTCTAAGGATACACTGATGTAAGACCCTCCAGGCTTACGTGTGGGTGTCAGGTATGCAGGCCAGGTTGCTCATTATTTTATTGCTAAGCTAGCAATTTGGAACTGAATTCTTCGTATGTTTCCCATGAAGACACACATTAAAAGTCCCTCCAGAAAAGCCCAGAGAGCACAGGGTGATGTGAGGACTCTGAAGAGTCTTGTGAACTTTGTGAAAGACATCCAAGAGGAATTAGGGAAGCATGTTATTAGTGGGGGGAAAAAAAAATAAAATAAAAAAAAAGGATAAAGGCGTTATAGTGAAATCAGAGGGACACTGAAGGAATGAAGAAATCTTTAGATGCATGAGGGAGCCTGAAAGTGAGGAAAACAGTAGTAAGAGCTCTGGGAAAGATCAAATGACAAGTAGGGGAGTGGGTCCTCTCTTGACAGCCAGAGAACAAGCAACACACACACAGACAAACACCAGACTAACTCACCACAAATTCTGAGCACTTCAACCCTCCTCTTGCTCTTTGCTCTGTTTGAACTGAGCATCTTATTTAACTCAGGCAGCAAGGTCTGCTGGTGTAGAAGCCATGTCAATACTGTTCTTTTCATAAAACTTTTCAGCACATTTTATGCAGGTTTACAAATAATAAATGAATTATCTTCTCCTATACCTTTGAAGCTGGAGAGCAGGCAACACCTGCAGTAAAGAAGAGCAGATGCTGGGGACGCATCCTTCACTTGTGGTGACCAATAAGTGAGATCTTTCACCATCTGCAGCAATTCTTCTCAGTCTTGATTCCTCATGAAGCTTCCAGGTATATGATGCCATTAGTGAAAAGCACCTCCAAATAAAACACATCTACAGATATTTTCCATTCCTTCCTTGAGACCTTGCACAAACTCATAAAATCCCTGATGATCGTTCACATCCTTATCAGTAGCAATGTTAGAATGATGAACATTGTAGAGTTACTGATGAATCTATTGAGGCTGCTGGAAATGCCATGCCTAGAACACCAGTGATACTGAATCATCAAGCCTTTCCATATGATTTTTTTAGGGCAAGGTGCAGAGGTACTGAAGGGATTGGCAGACCCCAGTATCTGCATCAGCATCCATTCACAACTGAGGACTGCTTGCCTCCCAGTGCTCCCAATGGAAAAAGGAAGCACGAGCAAAGCCCTACCCCTTTCTTCCCCCCTCCCTTTTGCAGTTAGGGCTGGTAGAACACGCAGCAGAGACATGCTGTATCCCATTAAAGGTTGTAGCAGTAAACAGGCTCTTCAGCAACACCAGGAACTGTCATGTTCTCAAGTGTGGTAGCTAACAAACAGTCCAGAAGTTTCTGGATGAGCAGTTCACAGAGGCTGCAACAGAGGTTTCCAATTTGGCCAGGCTTCCCAGCGTCTGTCACCAGAGATCACCAAGGTTCTCAGTACCTTGCAGATGCTATTCATTGAAGGTCCAGGTCTTACAGCACTAAAATACAGACAGATAACAAGTGTGAGACCAGGGGAGCACAAGGCATATATCAGGAGACCAGGGAATTTGCTGGTTGTGTATCTGCACCCTCAGTCTCTCACAAAATTACAGAACTGCCCATTCTTTACTGTCATCCTTAGCTGGTCATCAAGAGTGCAAACTGCATTAAGTTCAACAAGACCAAGTGCAAGGTCCTGCACCTGAGCTGGGGCAATCCCAAGCACAAATACAGGTGGGCAGAGAATGGATTGAGAACAGTCCTGAGGAGAAGGACCTGAGGGTGCTGGTTGACGAGAAGCCCAACATGAGCCAGCAATGTGCACTTGCAGCCCAGAAACCAACCATGTCCTGAGCTGCATTAAAAAAAGTGTAGCCAGCAGGTCAAGGGAGGGGATAACCACGAAGATGATTAGAGGGCTGGAGCACATCTCCTGTGAAGACAGGCTGAGAGAGTTGGGGTTGGTCAGCCTGGAGAAGAGAAGGCTCCAGGGAGACATCATAGCAGCCTTCCAGTATCTGAAGGGGCTACAGGAAAGCTGGGGAGGGGCTTTATATAGGGGCTTGTAGCAAAAAGGCAAGGGGCTAACAGTTTCAAACTGGGAGAGGGTGGATTTAGATTAGACATGAGGAATAAATTCTTTCCTGAGAGGCTGAGGAGACATTGGCACAGGTTGCCCAGAGAAGCCATGGTTGCACCATCCCTGGAAGTGTTCAAGGGCAGGTTGGATGGGACTCAGAGCAACCTGGTCTAGTGAGAGGCGTCCCTGCCCATGGCAGGGGCATTGGAACAAGACAATCTTTAAGGTCCTTTCCAACCCAAACCATTCTATGATTCTAAGTGTCTCTGTGGATTGTCTGTCCTTTCCTCTTTCATTGCCTCTTGGAGAGGAATGTCCAAGAGCAGCTATTTATTCTGCAGAGCGAGTAAATGTACGTCCACCTCTAAAGGAACAGCATTTCTCAGCAAGCATTTTGCATTTCTCAGTCCAGCTTTTGCAGTGAAAGCAATTTCTTCTGACATCTCTGCAGATCTTGCTTTGCCTGCCTGTTGGAGAAGAGAGGATCATCCCCATGGTTTGCTTTTTCTGGAACTCATACAAGGGCCAGAAGCCGGGGAAGGAATTAAAGTCAATTTAGCAGGATTAGGAGAAAGGACAAAAAAAAAAACAACAAACAAACCAACCAACAATACAAACAAACAAACAAACAAAAACCAAAACAGAAAGAAGTAACTCAGAAATAGACAGAATATTTCAGCCAAAGCAGTTACTGTTTTTCCATGATTGTATGAAAGTCTGGCAAAACTTTTGAAATGAGGGGTCATATAGAAATGAAAGCATTAGGCAGCTTTATAGGCTGCACTGACAGCTTTGACTGGGCTTGTTCCTGAATAAAGAGCCAGCTAAGATTTAAAGCCCAACATTAAAACTACTTTCATTTGCTCCTTCATTTTGAGAGTGTTTTTTTCCATAGACAAGAGGTTAATAATAAGATACTGAAAAGGGTACAGAAGGTGATTGCACAGCTTAGATTAAACCAAGATTCACTGGTACACAGTCATTTGCTGCTGTAATTGCATTCAAGTATATCTGTGTTTGATTGCCCAGGTTTTCTTTTGCAGCACCTTTAAAATGTTGTTCCACTACCTGTGGTGAAAGTACCTGTGAAATGAATGGGACTTGATATTTTAAAACACCGTGTACTGAGCAAACCACTGACAAGGGAGATGTAATACTGTTTTATTATGAGTTTAATGGGATAAAGATCATCATAGGTTATTATAGTTAAGGACCATTTTTAGCCTGAAAGGACATAGTTTAAAAAATAAATTAATAGCTTTTACTGTGGTAAAGCCAGCTTCTTGAAAGTTTGTGGGAGATGTTACTTACAATTGAACCCTCCTAGGGAACTGCTGCTTGTAGCTCTGAAACAGCTTTTCATTTCAAGATGGGTAGGCAGATGCTGTTCTCTAACCTCAGGCATCTGACCACTCATTACTTCGGTGGCATTTAGTTTTTTCATTGCCTGCCTATACTTCCTCCAAGGCTTAACTGTTCCATGATATTTCTTCATTCAAAAATTTCTGAGTTCTTGCTCCTAGTCTGATCAGAGGATGTGCCCATGTATGTTCTGTGCATGTCAGCTGGTGTCAGTAGGACAATCTTGTATATAGGCCTTTGGTTTGTGTGTAGAATCATAGAATCCTAGAATGTCTTGGGTTGGAAGGCACCTCTAAAGGTCATCTAGTCCAACTCCCCTACAACAAGCAGGGACATCTCACACTAGAACAGATTGCTCAGAGCCCCATCAAGCCTGACCTTGAATGTCTCCAGGGATGGGGGACCCACCACCTCTCTAGGCAACCTGTTCCAGTGATCCACCCCCCTCATATTAAAGAACTTTTTCCTAATGTCCAACCTAAATCTACCCTTCTCTAGCTTGAAACCATTACCCCTTGTCCTATTGTTACATGCATAACGATGTAGGGGGACATATAGAAAAAGTATCCCGAGATGTGGATGCAGAGCATAGCAAACTTTCCCTCAAGAGAGAAAGAAGAGGTCACCTCCATTTCTTTGAAACAATGCTTCATTAGCCATTAATCTCTTCACTTCCATATTTTTCAGTTTAGCCCCCGTTCACCATCTCACTAACCTTGATTTTGAAAATTCTTGTAAACTCCTCTGTGCCCCAGGACAAGCAGTCCCACCTAGTCTCCCATACACATCTATTTGCTACAGGCCTTGCTGGTACCATATCATAGAACCATAGAATTGTGTGGGTTGGAAGGAACCTTAAAGATCATGTAGTTTCAAACCCCTTGCATGGGCAGGGACACCTCCAGGTAGATCAGGCTGCAAAATATGTAGAGGGAGTTAGTTGCAGAGTTTCATTCCTCTTCATTGCACAGAACTCATCAAAGCAGATGTGTGTGATTTACTTCCTTTTTCCTCCAGAAGTGCATATCTTTATATAGGATATTGTTCTTATTGGCACCAGTCTAGGAGGTTGCTGTCAGAAATGGTCAAGGACCTTGAGACAGTCTGCATTACTAACTGAGTCTGGAGGAATTGTTACCTGCCTCATAATGTTCTACCCAGTGAAGTTTTTCACAGTAGTTAGTGAATATAACTGGGTTTTGGTTTTGGTTTCTTTTTTTTTGAAAAGGCTAACATTTTCCGGACTAAAAGACCAAAAGTTTGGTATCTATTTGTCAACATTCAGTCTGTACCTGACAGCCAGTGGACAGAGGTGTAGAAGAACATACAGAGATGACAGATACACACCATTATGTTGAAAGCCACCAGGCTGAGTTGAGCCACTAGCTCAGCATGCTGTGGAGGACTGCCAAGAGGATCTGCAGCATGCAACCAAATGGTTCCTTTTCATATTTGGAAAAGATAAAAAAGAAGTCATTATGGAGCTCCACAAGATCCAGGTGAGGTCTTGCCTTTTTAGAAAAAGCTCTGTGATCTGGAAAGCTGTGGATGGAGCAAAGGGTTAAATGAATGGGCAACAGCAAGCAAAATGCAGCATGACTGGAGAAAAGGTAACACATGATGAAGGTGAATGGATCTCCACTTTAAAACCTTTAGCCCAATATATGTCTTTGATAGTGTCAAAGAACATCAGAGAAGTATTTTTCCCCTTTAACATTTTTCTTTTAGCTAAAATTATACTGCTACTGTATTACCATTTTATCACAATTGCATTTTTTCTCTTTCCCTCTCCCTCCCTCTCCCTTGCACACATATACATAAAATCAAGAGGAAGAAATATTGAAAAATGCCGTATTTTCCCTCTTCTATGATAAAAAGACTTTTTCCAGAGGTTTGGGATTTTATAATTAAGTGGCATTGCTAACAGGACCTAGACAGATAGGAACATGAAACACAACAAAAGGTTGAAAATTATAACTAAATTTAGGTCTGTCTGAGCCTTGTTTTTTCAATTCTCAACCCTTTTTTGAGTCTCTCCTGGCCAGAAAAACGAGTTAATGGGGCTAGAAAAGGAACAGCCCATTTTTCTGTTTTGTCTTTTAATAATTTAAGGGCACTTCCAGCAACCAAAACAAATATATTTATCATTGCACACAAAGCCTTTAGGCGTGAACTCTAAAGAGGCACATTAGTGTCAATGCATCTGGTACACTGTCACTTTCCAGTTTAGCTTAACTCTTGCTTCTCCTTTTTTTTTCTTTCCCTGATGCTTGTGTCTGAAGAGATGTTGTCTGCTGCTTTTTTTATCACTCATAAATAAATAAATTACATATATATATATATATATACTGATGCAGAAATCTCTTGGCAAAATTCAATAGTCTGGCTATGCAGAAGATCAGGTTCCACATTTATAATGGATGCACTTGAGCTAAGACCTATGAAATAGCAGTACCTGTAGTCCACTCCTCTGAAGTCCACATATGGGAAGGATGCTTTCATTCACTGTAATGAAAAAAATGCTACAGATGCACAACACAACATCCCCTTGAAGGAATTTTCTCAGACTACATGAAAGTGATGTGTGAAGGATTCGAGCAGCAGCTGTGTTGCAGACAACAGGACTGCAAGCTTTAAGCTGAAAGGAGTAGAAAGATATAGCAATGCATAAGTATCCTGGTGTTGGATATCTCTTCAGAAGTTGCATTCCATGGTGGAATTATATCATGGGGATCAGCTTGGGGCAATGTTTCTATTGCATCATTACACCCAGCAGCCCACTCTAGTTCATGAGGCAAGTCAAGTGAGCAGTAAAGGGGAAAAATTACCACTCTGCGTGTTATTAAACAGTCTTGGAAAGGTGGATTGCTATGAATTTGTAAACCCATTTTTACAAATGGGAAAATAAAGGCAGAGTGTCTGGGACAAGGTCATGTGGTAAGTCATTGCTCAAGGCAGACTGAGATGTCAGCGCTTTTGGCTCCCAGGGCCGTGCTTTGACTAGTGAACCAAACCCTCCCATTCAGCAAGAAGTAAAATCTTAATGTCTGAAGAATGGGATGAGTTTGCCTCGGTACATCAACAACACAGCAGGTTAGTCAGGGTAAAATCAGTGCAAGTTGCACTCCCAGGAGCCAAGAGATGCTGAACAGCAACTTCAGTCTTAGGACAATCTGCAAGGGTAAGGCAGTGGGGCTGCCTTGGAGCTCTGCTAGCCTGCCCCAAAGTGAGCAGCCCCCAGGGGAACAGCACATCAGCATCCCCAGGGAGGTCACTCTCCAAAACACTGGCTGATCTGCAGGGAAATAAAACAATAATCACACCGAGCACATGCTTGTTTTCATCCAATAGACATTTGTGAGCAAAGTCAACACAGTGCAGTCCTGGCCAGGACGTGCCCAGGAGGCCTGATTTTGCTGTCTTTAGCCCTAGCTTCAGTGGTTGGTTCCCTTGGCTTCAGTAGCATTAGATGTTACTTACCTTACTGTGAAAGCAGAAGCAACACAGAGGAGGTTTCAGTTTCCCACTGGGCTCTTTATCCAGGCAGAATGATCAGTCTTTTCTCCTGAAAGCTCTCTTCTCAGAGCTGGAAATCCTGAGATGCTGAAGGTCAGGAGGTTTAAGGTACATTGGCAGAACTCTGTATCTCCTGCTTGTGTTATTCTGGGTGCTGGCCAATGCTATCAGTCTCTTTCCAAAAAGGAATAGCTATTATGGCATTGATTTTCTGCCACAAAAAAAAACAGGGAGAGTGACTTCTAGTTAAATGCAACAGTAGAAAGTGCTCCAGCCTTTTACTGAAAAAAGGACTCTGTCTTGATCTGTGATGGATGAAACTGGCACTAAAACCCTTTCAACACCAGTTCTGCACACAGGAGTGAGAAAGAACCAGCAGAAACCACCAGTAGGTAATTAGCAGATTTTAGAAGTTTTCATGCATTGATCCCAAATACCAGGAGCTCCCAGTGACAGTAAAGATGGTTAGAAAGCTAACAAATTGTGTTGGAACCCTAAAATCCAGTGGTGGATTCAGACCTGTAGACTGAACCCTCATAGATGAACAGGGCTGCACCACAACAGTGATATTTTTCAGTATTTGTCTCTGTTGAAAATAATTGTATCTGCCTAGTAACAAACACAGTCCAGTCCAGGCTACCTCAAACGTTTAATCTTTAAACAAACAAACAAACAAACAGAACCAATAGTGACAATAAACATCCAACAGTCACTAAGTAGTTACTAAGCTTGGTTGAATATCAAGAACCCTTGGTCTCTGAGGATATATTTTGTTTCTGTATTTCTAGTACTTCCACTCTGTTTTGGGTAGGAATGTATATAACCCAAGGTTTTGGGGTTTCTTTAGTATGTCTTTTGTTTCAGGGCTTGACCAGAGAACAGAGGAAGGAAAAGTAAGAAAATGATGGAGAGAGAGACTTGTCAGTACAATGGAGGGCATAGCTAACTTATTCTGAACCTTAAATAATCATCTACTTCAATTCAGTCTGAGCCATTGAGGATGTGAAAGGTCATGTTTTATTCTTATTTCCACAGATTCAAAGAATTCAGAGATAGCTTAAGCTCACATTTTCCAAGCTGAAAATGAACCTGAATTCATTGTATCTGAAAGCAGCCTAATCCATTAAAAAAAAAAAAAAAAAAAAAAAAGAGAGAGATAATTCATTTCAAAACTCACAATGATTTCTGCAGCTTGTGGTTTGTGAATAATGTTGGATTTGTGCCACAGAGCACACAAATAGTGCTTAAATTCCCATCAGCCCCAGTTTAGGAGGGTACTTCTGAGTGGCAGTGGAGGAGATTTTAGCCTCTGTGGCCCAGCCAGTCCAAACCAGCAGCTGTCAAGGTACCATCTGCTGTGATTTTATTTTTAGTTGTAGTAGAATACACGTTCTCCCTCAAACACTGAAACTAGTTAAATATTTGTTGCCTATCCTGCTGCTACTGCAGAGGGTTTCCAGCATCACTGAGCAGGGCCAGCTGGGGACCAGTGACCAGGTCTCCGTGCATTAAATCATCTCTACAGGATTGTAGATTGTCTTGATTAGACATTGGAATAGACTTCCCAGGGAAGTGGTGGAGGCACCATCCCTGGATGTGTTCAAGGCAAGGCTGGATGTGGCACTTAGTGCCATGGTCTAGATGGTGTGGTGGTGTTGGTCATAGGCTGGACTTGATGATCTAAAAGGTCTTTTCCAGCCTTGGTAGTTCTGTGATTCTGTGATACACGGATCAAGGTGCAGGTGCCAAGTCCCTCCTAGCAGAGCAATTAGAGGATGCTGCCAAATGTCAGCATCACCCCAGTCTTCCCCAGTACACACTTCTTCCTAGAACCATCACAGTGGACACATGCTGGATCCAAATTATTTTTAGAGATAGCACAAGTAGAAGAGTTGGCAAAGCTTTCCAAGAGCAAATGCTGTCTATGACAGCATCTCTGTAGGGTTGCTTTGTTCATTGTAAATGAAGTAACCCTCTCTTAATTGCTGTTGTTGTTCTTAAGTGGGTCTACCCAGATACTCTACCCAGTTCCTTTTCTCTTCCAAATGAAACTCACATTTGATTTGACCCACTGCAATTCACAGTATTTTCATACAGGTTAATTTCCCACAGTCTCCCTCGTGGTACCAGCACTTGCACTGGAAGAGGAATTCAGGTAACCTTTGAGGACAACTATCTGCAACTAAAAATGCACCTTCAAGATTTTTCATGTACCTAGTTTCAAATGTATTGACCCTTTCCTGATAAAGGATGGGAGGAGTCAGTACACCCACCCCAGCATCCCCCCACGCTTGGGCTGTCAGTCCCATGACTGTGCCGGTGTTGGTGGGTGAGATGCAGAGCCAGGAACTCCCCTCTGCAAAACAGAAATGGAGTGAGGCCAAGACCACCACTCAGCTCTGCTCAGTGGCCTCCCATCTCCTTTATCCACAGGAGATGCATTTCTCAGCCCCAGCTACAAAGGTTGGCTCTGGAGCTCAGCCTGTACATGTGACTCATGCACTTTGCTCTGGAGGCTTTTAATTCAATCCCAGGTGTGTTAACCACTGGCCATCATCACCAGGACATGTGAGATGGCTATATTAATCTAGTTACAACACACAAAAGCAGAACAGAGTCATTTCTCAGTAATGAATGACAGTCATGGAGATTTGAACGTGGGGATTGGAAAGGAAATTAAAGTCAGGTTTCCAGTATGGCTCATTCTCCTGCTCAGCGTAGACTCAGGTGGGGCAGAGATTTCTTTCTGTTCATTAATAAAAGGGGCAAACCAAGCACCCCTTCCTGTTGGCCATGCCCCAGCTTGGACAGTGGTGAACATATAATGCCATTCAAGATCAGTGTTGGAAGCTCCCCAGCTGCTGTTCTGCAGTGCCTGTAGCACTGGTGTGTCTTTTGTCACACACACAGAGCATGTTCTGCTGCCTTCACAAGTGTTTCAGCACAAACCTAAGGACTTAGGTGAACTGAAGGTTTGTTACAAAACATGCAACTCTGAGAAGGAAGTTTGCATCCTCAATTAAACATCATGGGTTCAGTCTGGCCATCATACAGGAGCCCTGGTGCAGGAGGAATAAGGACATAGCTGAGTGTCTAGATACCTTTATACAAATATAACAATTTATTGTTTTTTTCTAGACCTCTGAATAATGAGCAACACAGCAATCTTATTAAAAAGGACTTTAAGGGCATGACCAGCTACCTTCAGTGTCAAGCATGACAGCCCTTGGAAATGCTTAGTCACACTTTAACTCCCATTATTATTATTTTCCAAGTCTGTATTTAAGTCAGACAGAAACATGGCTTTTCATCCCCCAGCACAGTACACCAGCGTGTTTAACCATAACCATCCCACAACAGCAGAAGGGCAGGTCTTGCATCTTTTCTCACTACTGCAAAAGACACAGGCTGACAAAATTGTCTCTAGGTTTGACATTATTGTTGCTTTCATAACATCTATTCCCAGGGTCAGGTTTTGCACTGACGTCCCTCTGATACTGGTGAGACACTGGGACATGTTTCCCAGGGAGGTGGTAGATGCCCCATCCTGGAAAAGTTCGAGGTCAGGCTGGACAGGGCTTTGAGCAACCTGATCTAGTTGAAGATGTCCCTGCTCACTGCAGGGGGGTTAGACTAGATGACCTTCAAAGGTCCCTCCAACCCAAACTATTCTATGATTCTATGACACGTTAGGTGGAGAACTATCCTTAAAATATTGTCTCTACTAACTACCACAGGACCCTGGAGCTGTAGGGCCCAATAAAGCAGAGAGAGCTCTGGGAAGTAAACACAGGGTGAAGGCACAAGAGAAAGAGAAGAGAGAAACTCTTTAACATGTCACTGAAGGCTGACAGCTCCTGTTCTAGGTAGTGTCACTCTGTCCTAGCCAATGGCTAGTCTTTTGATCTTACAAGTCCGAAGATGTAGGAATGAAGCCAAGCTAAGATCTAAGAAATTACAGTCCTTGAAAGGGAGAAGATGTAAGATTAACACATCCAAAATGGAGGGGTAGGTATGAGAAGGATTCATATTATATTCATAAATAACAGGCAAAACTTTGGTGTCACCATAAGTTTAGAGTCTGTACTGGGTAAATCCCCTCTACTCTGAAGGTTTCTGTTGCTCTTGTAACTAAAGGGAGGGAGAGGAAAAAAAGAGGAGGGGGAACAGAAGGAAGAAGGGAAAAGAGATAGTCTAATTGATATGGAAGTCCAGCAAATCATAAAAGGGGAAAAGTAAACTGAAAGAACTACTGTAGTTTTGGGGGCAAAATAATTATATGTATATAATATTATAGCAGCGCATTCTCAAAAATATCAGAAATAATCGCTTTAGTGTTTTTGCAGCTGCAGGCCACAGAGCTTATTGCTTGTAGGATAAATCTAATGACGTGATGGAAAAAAAAAATCTGAAATCTCTTCCACCCAGCCCTAGACAGACTGACAGCCCCAGAGATCAATGTCCATGATTAACTTGTTGACTTCATGCACAGCAAAGCAGAGAATGAACTTCTCTGGTTCTCTTCAAATTTGGCTTAATTGGATCACCTACAGGATGAGAGGATAATTTAGCATGCAGGACCAGCCACATTTTCATTGCACCCCTGAGCCTAGAACAAAGGCTCTGGTTAGGAAGATGTGGACATCTAAGCAGTAAGATGCCCTGAGCCTATCAGTCCATGTCTTGAAACCCTCTGATCACACAGGAGAGGGCAACCAATCCAGTCACTATTGATCTGAACTGTTTCCAAGGTTGTGGCTTGAAAGTGAAATAACTCTTTCTGAAGGGATCCTAATGAGACATCAAAGGGAAAGGACCATGTGGGCCATACATCTGTCTCCAAGCCATTCTTTTTAGGGATTTAATCTAAACCTACTGAAAGCAATGGGAGTTTTCCATCATTTCAGTTGGCACAGCATCTAATCTATGTGGTCAGAGATGGGGTTCACAGACCACACGCAGGTGATGCATTTCTTCCTCTGACCATCACTCAGAAACCTTGTCCTGACACAGGCACATCCTCCACCACAGTCTCTTACTGGAATTTGCCTCTAGAAAATTTGGCTGATATTGGCATGATATGAAGTGTCACAGAATTCAGTTCACGAAAGTAACTGGAAGAACTCTGAAGAGTTTAAACCATCCTTTAGAGGGGAGGAGATTATTCATGGTTTTGAAACTGGTTTGAAGAAGGAAAGAAGGAAGGAAGGGAAAGGGAAAGGGAAGGGGAAAGGGAAAGGGAAAGGGAAAGGGAAAGGGAAAGGGAAAGGGAAAGGGAAAGGGAAAGGGAAAGGGAAAGGGAAAGGGAAAGGGAAAGGGAAAGGGAAAGGGAAAGGGAAAGGGAAAGGGAAAGGGAAGAAGCAGCTCTTGGTTGTGAGAGAGCCTGGGGCACTTTTATCCCTTAACTGCAACCCTCCTGCCTGCCCCCCACTGTGGTTGTGGTCTCTGGCTGCCCCAAACGTCTCTTCTAGCAGAAGTCTCCGGCCTCCAACAGCCTCCAACACTGAGACCTCTGGCCTTTCCAGGGTGATTCCTGTGCATCAGTCAGTCCCTGCAGACCCTCTGGTTCCATCTCCAGCAGTGACTTGTTTGAACCTCCTGAGCACGATCTCAGAGTAATGAGGCAGGAGTTGTCTGCGCTGCCACCGACTCCATTATCTCACACAATATCAGGAGTGAAAAAATGGCTGCTGGGTTTTTTAATGGTCCTGCAGAAGCCTTGTCAATAACAATTCTTTACTTGGTTTGCTGAAAATCGCAGCCAGCTCCTCGTTTCAACTCCATTTCTCAGCCTTTTGCAATTCTGTGGGAGATAGTTTTGAAACAGCTTCTCTGGCTTTAGGAAAAAAAAAATGAAAAAAAGTGCAAATTTGTCAGAGTTGAATGTGCCTTTCTCTCTCTTCAGCAGCAATAAAACAGACTTTCTGGTTTCTTGAGTCTCACTCCCCTGCATTAATATTTAGGAGTCAGTACTAGCAAGACTGTCTCTGGGACCTCAGCTACAGTTTTGGATTTATTCTCCTGATCCCAACACACTTCTGGATCCCTGACAGCAACTAACTTACACATCTCACCAGTACCTTGTGACACGGGGTAATCTCAAAGTGAGGAGCAGCTGAAATCCTGCTTTTGTCCTGTTTCCACTGAGCCAAGATCAGCGTGGCTCCAGTGTCTCCTGTTCCTTGTGGAACCTTCCCCAGGTCTCACACTGGGCCGTGATTATAGAATCATAGAACCATAAAATATGCTGAGTTGGAAGGGACCCATCAGGAGCATTGAGTCCAACTCCTGTCCCTGTGTAGGGCACCCCAAGAATCACACCATGGGCCTGAGACCATCATCCAAACACTTCTTGAACTCAGGCAGGCTTGGTGCTGTGACCACTGCCCTGGGGAGCTTGTTCCAGTGCTCAGCCACCCTCTGGGTGAAAAACCTTTTCCTGATGTCCAACCTAAACCTGCCCTGATTCAGCTTCCTGCTATTTCCCTGAGTCCTGTCATTGGTCACAGGAGTGAAGAGATCAGGACCTGCCCCATCTCTTCCCCTCATGAGGAAGCCACAGACTGCAATGAGGTCACCCCTCAGCCCCTTCTTCTCCAAGCTGAATAATCCAAGTGACCTCAGCTGCTCCTCATAAGTCATCCCATCCAGACCCTTCACCATCCTCGTGGCTCTCATTTGGACACTCTCCAATAGCTTGGTGTCCTTTTTATATTGTGGTGCCCAAAATTGCACGTAGTGCTCAAGGTGAGGCTGCACCAGTGCAGGGTAGAGAGGGACAATCACCTCCCTTGACCGGCTGGCAACGCTGTGCTTGATGCACCCCAGGACACAGTTGGCCCTCCTGGTTGCCAGGGCACACTGCTGGCTCATCTTCATAGAATCATAGAATCATAGAATCCTAGGGGTTGGAAGGGACCTCGAAAGATCATCTAGTCCAACCCCCCTGCCAGAGCAGGGTCACCTAGAGCACATCACACAGGAACTTGTCCAGGCAGGTTTTGAATATCTCCAGTGAAGGAGACTCCACAACCTCTCTGGGCAGCCTGTTCCAGGGCTCTGTCACTCTCACAGTAAAAAAGTTTTTTCTGATATTCACCTTGAACCTCCTATGCTCCAACTTGCAGTTTGCCATTTTGCCATCAACGAGAGAAGCCTCTTGCTCTCACACAAGATGCAATAATTGCCTAAAATCCCCTGCTGTAGCTGAGCCTGTGCTGGGATCCTTTCCTGCTGCAAGAGTTTTTTGTGTTACTTTAGCAACTTGTTTTTTCCAATGTTATGACACTCTTAAAGACAAACAGAGAAACTGGCTATGAACTTCTGGTTTGTTTAGTGCAAAACCAGTCTCAGCTGAAGCCCATATAAAGCCCAAATGATCTGGACAAGGCCAGATAGATGGGCCAAGGCCAACCGTATGTGGTTCAACAAGGTTTGGTCCTGCAGCTGGGTCACAACCTCATACAGGTTGTATGATTCCCATTCAGGCTGGGGAAGAGTGGCCAGAAAGCTGCCCAGGAGAAAAGGACCTGGGGGTGCTGCTCAACAGCCAGCTGAATATGAGCCAGCAGTGTGCCCAGGTGGCCAAGAAGGCAAATAGCATCTTGGCTTGAATCAGGAATAGTGTGGCCAGCAGGACTAGGGAGGTGATTGTCCCCCTGTACTCAATAATGGTGAGGCCTCACCTCAAGTACTGTGTTCAGTTCTGGGCAATGTTAGAAAGACATTGAGGGGCTGGAGGGTGTCAGAGAAGGGCAATGAAGCTGGTGAAGGGTCTGGAGCACAAGTCTTGTGAGGAGCAGCTGAGGGAACTGGGGGTGTTCAGTCTGGAAAAAAAGAAGGCTGATGGGAGAACTTGTGTCTCTCTACAGCCACCTGAAAGGAGGTTGGAGCAAGGTGGGGGTTGGTCTCATCTCCCAAGCAACAAGTAATAGAATAAGAGGAAATAACCTCAAGTTGCACCAGGGGAGGCTTAGTTTGGATATTAGGAAAAAGTTCTTCATCAAAAGGATTGCCAGCAACTGGAACAGGCTTCCCAGGGAAGTGGTGGAGTCACCATCCCTGGAGGTGTTCAAAAGAGGTGTAGATGTGGTGCGGAGGGACATGGTAGTGGATTAGGCAGTGCTGGGTTAACAGTTGGACTTGATGATCTTATAGGTCTTTTCCAACCAAAACAATTATCTAATTCCATGATCCTTTCAGGTGTTGGAGACTCAGCTGGTTTGAACCTGTGCTCTTCCTTTGACTTAAGTGGACCCATGCCATATTTTTCTAAGTGTAGCTCTGCTTTTTGGGTATTTAACATATTTCTCCTCTAGACTTTGTGCTAGCCAGCTCCAGATAGATTTTTCTTGCAAGATGTCCCTTACTTTGTCCTTCAGGGAGAAATAATCTCTGCCCTCTATTATTTTAAAGACATTCAAAACTGTTGTAGGCACCTCCCACCACAAATGGGAAGAGCCAGTCTCTCTCTCTCACACACTTCAAAAGCTTCAAACAGGCAGGAAAGAAAACTGCCAGGTACAGCTGCTACCGCATCAGTGTGGTGGCCTAGACATTTGGAGAGGGCAGGGATCTGAGGGGGAGGGATGGCCAAACTCAAACATGGCACCTGTGTTGTGGTTTTAAGTCATGTGAAGAACAAGGCTGTGTCAGACCTGGCAGAGAAGACAAAAGTACAGCATCATCCATCTCAGCCAACAGTGCAGCATGATATATTATAGAATCATCAAATGGTTTGGGTTCGAAGAGACCATTAAAGGTCTTCTAGTCCAACCCCTCAGTAGTGAGCAGGGACGTTTTCAACTGGATCAGGTTGCTTAGAGCCCCATGCAACCTGACCTTGTATGTTTTCAGGGATGGGGCTTCTGCCACTTCTCTGGGCAACCTGGTCCATTGTTTCACCATTTCACCTCATTGTAAACAGTGTCTTCCTTATATCTACTCTGAATCTACTCTCTTTTAGTTTAAAACTATTACCCCTTGTCCTATCACAACAGGCCCTGCTTAAATGGGGGTTTGTTTCCAGAATATTCTTCTATTCCCCGAACAGTCTTGTGTTCAGGAAGCAACAATGAACCAGAGAAGTCTGAGAGCAGAGTGTCTACAAAACATCCACCTAGAAATATTAATGCTATCTCTAGGACTCCAGAGGTGTCACTGATTGGACACAATGTGAGGATAAATTTTTCTATGACTCTGGTGAAAAATGGAAAATTGAGAAGGACAAAATGCATGCTGGTGAGATGGCCAGGAAAGGCATGAGAAGGCTGGGAGAGCAGTATCTTGGGGAAGGCCAGGAGGCAAGGAGTATGGGACACATCAAAAAAGGTACTTGGAAACAGATACTGGTCCTTAGCTGGTGCTGTGTGCCTGCTGTAGTGGGAAGAAGCACCCAAGAGGGGGCAAGCAGTGGAAAGTAGGAATGGGACCCCAGAAGAGGGTGAGGGAGTGGTGATGAGGAAGGGATTTGTCATGGAAAGCACAGACAGGGACATTTGTTCAGTGTGAAAATCTCAGCCAATGCCTAGGAAGCAAAAAGAAACCACCTCCAGGAGAAACACAGTCTACAAAACAACAAAATAACTGCCTCCAACTCAAGTGGCTTTCAGAGAGACTGAATGACAGGACTCAATAAAAGGTTGATTTTTGTATGAATAAGTTCACCTCGTTTTAAGTTCCCAGGCTAAAACATCAGCTGCTTTCAAGGCCTGTCAAACCCTCTGTCCTGTCCTCCAGCTAGCAGTCTGAACACAACATTTTTGAATGTCATGTCAGCTCATGCAAAGCCAAAAAGTGCCAGACCATTTACTGTCTGTGGAGCTCTGAAGATTAACCATCTTTTCATCTCGACACAATCCGTCTCTCTAATTGCAAAACTAGTTGCCACACAGCAGAGAAAAGCTGGGAACTCTTTGCCTCATCTTGTATTCTGTGTTTCTTCCTGAATTTCTTCCTCAGACAGGGACAGACACTTCATGGGTCAAGTGTCCCATCAAATTCCAGGCATTATGTCCTGGATCCCAGTTCTTAACTAGCTTAAATTCAAACCATTATTAGGCAAACTGAATCCAACATGCACATGTTGCCAGACAAATTGAATTTGCTTTCACTCAGTTAATTAGGATAAGCTTCCATTCTCACATCAACTGTTCTGCATTCACATGCAGGCACAGTCTCCTCTTCTGCTTCCTGCAACTGCCACCATAAGGCCAGCAGATTTTCAAACACACGTCTTGTGGTTTCTCTGTGGCTGATTCAAACCCATCTCCTGGTTCTCACAAGACTCTTTCTAGACTTTGATATCTAACACCTGCCAGAGAGGGCATCTGAGTTGTCATTGTCACATCTCAGCCTTTTAGAAAAATAAAAATAACCAAACAAAAACCACCCAAGAAAGAAGAAAGACAGAAAGTTGTTGAAGAATAAAACACTTTTTTTTTTTCACTTTGTCCCAAGCAAACAGGTATCTTCAGGCCTCTTTTAGGATAGCACAGATTAGCTCAGGAAATCAGAAAGAAGCAGTGGGTTTTGAGATCATCCATCCTAAGGCTTGGTGTGCTGTGGTTGCTAGTTAATCAAAAAAGAAAGATTTTTCTGTGCTTCTGTACCCCTATCTGTCACACGTACCTGTCTTTCAATGTGCTTCATTATATGGTAATGCAAGAAGCCACATAAATATTTTTTTATTATTATTATCCAGAAGATCCTTCTGCATCCACAAGCCAGGCACAAAGAGGGCTTGTCAAAAGAGGGGAGCTCAGCTCAGAATGACCACCTTTCCTTTTCAAATTTTAAACATCATGTCACACCTTCAACTTCTTCTCCCCTTTCTCCCCTACAAGTTCTCTGGACCAAAAGGTCAATGTTATTTCTTGTAGCTGCACAAAGGCCTGCAGAATAAGGCCATATTCCCTTAGCTACCCTCATCAACTTAGCACACTTCTTTTAAGATAGATGCAAGCACACAGGAGCCTAAAGCACTGCAAAAGCTGAATCTTAATCAGAGATATTTGGTTATACCAAGGTCTCAAGAACACCCTTACCTAGCGGCAACCTTTGTCTTTCAACTCCTCTTCCATGTGTTTTCCTTTGAATCTGTTAAGTCCATCCAGCTTCTTAATCAAATCACCAAAAATGTGTTGAACAAAATAATCAGCTTGTGATTACATTTTAAGGGATAAATAGCACATGACCAGCATTAATCACTCCGTACACCCCAGGTGGGCAGCTGATTCCCAAGGACTTTCAATAAAATCTAGAAAGTGCTATATTTTTCTTGGATCACAGTAGCCTTCAACCAAACCAAGAGGAATTTTTTCTCTTACATCTGATTTGTTAACACTGCAGACCTCAGAATAGAATAGACAATACTAGTAATAAAAACATTTTAAAGTTATTACCTTCACTGAAGTCCTGTAGGATTTTATTAGAGTTAATGCACTTCCCCCAGACTTTAATGATAAAAATGAACTTTTCAACTAATCTTATAGGTGTATGATTGCCTTTACTGTACATGCCAAAATATATCAAGGAGGAGAAAGAGATTGTGTTAAGCAGCCACATTTCCCAATAAACACTGGATTAGCCATTCTCTAGCATACCTCTCAGATTGATGGATTTAAATCTGGCAAGTCAAAAGCAGGAAAGGTCAGGGGGTGGGTCATTGCAAACTAGTTGGTGGTCAATCCTGGCTGAAGGCAGGACTTGTAATTCCCATACTACAGAAAATCTCAGCTCCCACTGCATTTTGTTGTGTTATGCTCACCACTTGTCCCATTATGCAATGTAGTTTTAAGAAGTGCACCCTACAGATTGTGCCTGCTTTACTAATATTCTCATCAAGCCAAAGTGTTCAGTTCTTGCAGTGCAGTGGGTGGAGGGGGGGATGTAATATTTAAAAATAGATCCTCAAGCCTTTTCTTAGATTGCAAAAAATCACTTCAAGAAAAAAAAAAAAAAAAGAAAAAGAAAAAGAAATCCAAGCTACCACACACTCCCCCGTTAGTCTGAAAGTGATTTGTTGGCAAGAATAGAAGTTTGGTTTCCAAGGTACAGTGAAAGAGCATAGAGACGGCCTGAGGAATGGGATAAATATGCCACATTTCTCAGTTACACAAAGTGCTGTAGCTGAGGGGAGAGGCAGAGGGGGGTAACAGGATTAAGCTGTTTGCCAAAAACGCTCAAGAGCATTTGTGTGTAGTGCCTTGTCTTCCAAAGTGGAGTGCGGGTGGGACTCAGCCTGCCCAGGCACGTGTGCCAGCCACTCTGCAGCCTATGGACAAGGGACTGCAAGGCTAAGGAATCCTTGCTCAGGCAAAAATCCATGTGCCAGCTGCCCCTTGTGTGGGGACAGGCTTTCTCCAGCTTAGACTCATAGAATCATAAATGCTTTGGATTGGAAGGGACCTTAACGATCATCTAGTTCCAATCTCCCTGCATGGGCAGGGACACCTCCCATTAGGTCAGGCTGCTCAGAGCCCCATCCAACCTGGCCTTGAACACTTCCAGGAATGGGGCTTCCACAGCTTCCCTGGGCAACCTGTTCCAGTGTCTTACCACCCTCATTGTAAAGAATTTCTTCCCAATGCTTCTAATTCCTTCCTAAGCTTCTATGGAGGAACCCACTGGCACTTGCATCACATTCCTTCAATGGACCCAAAGCCTGAAGGTAGCACTGGTGCTTTTGCTGCAAAAAGTCAGTATTCAGAGAGCTGTGGTCCTGAAAGGTCCTGTCACAGGCTGTTGTCCCTCACTGTCTGCAGAAATGTAGCCAAAGCTACCAAATGTACCAAGGGACAGTCCTCGGCATGGAGGGCTACCACGTGCACTTGGGGCTAGGGGAAGGAGGGTGAGAAGTTGGGTGTAGGTGAATGAAACTCAGAGCCTTGGAGTGGCTGTGACCTATGGAGCCTCTTGCAAGAGAAAGTGGATTTAATTCCAAGTTGCAGACACCAAACCTGATGGCTCTGAGGCTCCTGCTGAGCCTGGGGCAAAGGTTTAGAGGTTACGAGAGAAGGGTTTGGATGAGCCACCATGTCCCATGCTGAGATGCTTTTGGGGGTTCATGGCTCATGGTGGGATGGGTTTCACAAAGACAGAAGTCTTCTCAGAGCTGTTTTCCATTGAGATGCCTGTTCTCCTGCTCAAGCTGCTGACCAGAGGCTCTCAGATGAATGAAAAAAACACTCTTCAGGTAGTTCTAGGGAGCAATCAGGTGTCCCCTCAGCCTCTGTTTTTCCAAGCTGAACACCCCCAATTCCCTCAGCTGCTCCTCATAAAACTTGTGCTCCAGACCCTTCACCAGCTTCATTGCCCTTTTTTGGACATGCTTCAGCACATTCTAGCCATTTGTTCCCCTCCTGCTGCTCTAAGTCTTGCCATCTGATGGTCACCCATGCTGGGAGCAGAGAGGACACAGGAAGCCTCAACTGCAAGGGGAGGGGACACGTTAAGCAATGCA
This sequence comes from Hemiprocne comata, assembly GCA_020745705.1. NCBI lineage: Eukaryota > Metazoa > Chordata > Aves > Apodiformes > Apodidae > Hemiprocne > Hemiprocne comata. The sequence continues at coordinate 160,499,681 of CM036587.1, forward strand.
GCTATGGGACATTTATCCCTAAACTCCCAACTGTCCCCAGAGGTTGCCATGCTGCTACACCACATTCCCTGCAGAGCAGGGGGTTACTCTCAGTTCTCCATTGAAGCTGAGCTGGAAATGTGTGTGAATCACAACCCTGACAGCATCTAACCATTGGGTTATTTTCCTTTAATAAACCTTTCCTGAACTGAACTGTTTTTCCTCTTTGTGTCCCCACCCCTCATCCTGGTACCACAAACAAAGGCATTTCCTACTGCAGCTGCAGGAACACTCCATCACTGCACCAAAATTTCCTACAGCCTTCCTGGCTTTTGTCCTCTGAAGTGCCTGAATATGGATGAAGCCTTTCATAAAGCTGAATTGCTCACAGAAAAACCAGGAGCAGACCTCAGCAAGCTGTTGTAAAGTCAACCAACAGGTAGTTGGGTCAGTTTTTCCTCCTTGCTCACTGCCAGCACTGAGTCTAACCTCTGCAGGGAGGAGGGTGGGGAGTGGAGGAGGAAAGGGGGGACAAATTTCGTTGAAGCAATGGTCTGTCTCTCCCCTCATTCAGCAACCACAGGTTTCAGAACCTATAGGCTTTTGTTTGAAATCCCTCATTTCTCTGGCATGTTTTGTGATTTCTGCAGTGAATGTATTGGGTAGGTTGAATAGTTTATTAACCTTCAGGAGAGTTACTCTGCATCCTGATTACATAGTTTAGGGTCTTGTCCCAGAACTTTACTGGTCTGAATATTAAATAATCTTTTTTCCTTTTTTTTTCCTCCAATAGGTATGAGCATGAGTTGTTCCAAGGCAGAGGAGTATTATTGCTGCAAGCCTGGACTGTGCTTGCCATCTCAGCAGGAACACAGGGAAAAGCTGCAGCTCTGGTGACATGGCAGGTGCTGTCATTCATGTTTTCCTGGCTGGAAAGGTCCCAACCAAGCCCTCATTTGTGGGTCCCTGCTGCAAAGAAGTAAGTGGGTGGAGGATGACACAGGGTGCTTTGGTGGCACTGCAGGACTGGAAGTGCCTGTCTGTCCCATGGAAGGGCTGCAGGACTGGTTGGAGGGATCATTGCAGGTGGCTTTCAGGCTGTGCTGTCCAGTTCCAGTGGGAAGAGCACTGGAACAGGCTGCCCAGAGAGGTTGTGGAGTCTCCTTCACTGGAGACATTCAAAACCCACCTGGACAAGTTCCTGTGTGATGTGCTCTAGGTGACCCTGCTCTGGCAGGGGGGGTTGGACTAGATGATCTTTCGAGGTCCCTTCCAACCCCTAGGATTCTGTGATTCTGTGATTCTGTGAAGCAGCAGCATTGCACTTCAGTGGGATATTTATTACTATTATTATTATTATCACCACTACTACTACTACTACTATACTATTACTATTATTGACTTTTTCTTGCTGCGAACACCAAGCTTTTAAATTAAAGGGAATTAATGAAAGTGTACCTGTGATAACTGTTGCCAGATCCCTTGTACATTCAACAGTCACATTAAGATGATTTCTTATTATCTCTAAATCCATTCCAGAGGCATGTTCTCACTGTTACAGCCCTCTTGTGCACCATCACAGGTGCAGGTTTGCTGCCCAGCTTGGCAGATAAGAAAGAAAGGCCAAGTGTGTTGCTACAGCCCTGACTTGGTTCTTTTTATATTTTATTTTTTTTTTTCCCAGACAGATGAGCTTACCAGAAACCCTGCTCAACAGTTCCCTCAGATAAAGCTTGTTCATGTATCCACATCCCCTGGGTGTTCTTAATGCAAATGGAGACTTCACCTAAAGAGAAGATCTTTCTTTTGTTGTAAGAATAGCAGAGCAGCTCTCGGCAGAGAACGTGCTGCCTCATACGAAACGGTATCAAACAAGACAAAAATGGAATATTGTGTTGGTGTAGCCAAGGCTGCTGCAACCACTTCAGTCCCTGGAGCTGATTAGGCAAAGTTTACTAGCAAGGCAGGCTTTCCAAAATATATTTGGTGCATTGTCAGTCACAGGTAGGCCATGAAAAATGCACTTTCATGCAGCAGCCGCTTCATTTTGAAAGAACCAAGTGTTCATCCCTGGGCTCTCCTCTCTGATACAGTTGGGGGGATTTTGCCAGTGTTTTGGGTTTGGTTTATTTATCTCACACATCCAATTACCTGTAACAAGGGGGGTCACAAGCCAGAGGCCAGATTCTTGTCCCCTCACTTCGCTTCATTGGAGTGACAGATGAGTGGCTGCTAATTGTTCTTAGTGGAGAGGAGATGCTGAGGAGGCACAAAAAACCCCCTCCACTTTTCACTGCCACCCTCTGTTGGGGAGAGGGTGACCCAGTCCTGACTGTTGTCAGTTCACATTGCTTGGTTTTGGGCAGGGGGGATATTTCTTTACCGAGAGGGTGATCAAACACTGGAGCAGGCTTCCTAGAGAGGTGGTTGAGGCCCCAAGCCTGCCAGTGTTTAAGAGGCATTTGGACAATGCCCTTAATAACATGCTTTAACTTTTTATCAGCCCTGACGTGGTCAGGCAGTTGGACTAGATGATTGCTGTAGGTCCCTTCCAACTAAAATAGTCTATTCCGTTCTGTTCTGTTTTGTTACCATCATAGAACCATAGAATGGTTTGGGTTGGAAGGAACCTTAAAGATCATCTAGTTCCAACCCTCTTGCATGGACAGGGACTCCTCCCACTACACCAGGTTGCTCAGAGCCCCATCCAACCTGGCCTTGAACACTTCCAGGGATGGGGCATCCACAACCTCCCTGGGCAACCTGTGTGAGTGTCTAATCACCCTCACAAGAAAGAATTTCTTCTTAATGTCAAACATAAATCTACCTTCTTTGAAGTTCACAAGGTGAGGGAAGGGTTCGTGGCTGGGCAACACACTCCTTTGCTCAAGTCATGGGTCTTGGTACACACAGAGACTGTCACTGCAGGGTTGGACCACCTGTAGCTCCAAGGCCTCCTCTCTTAATATGAATATCACAAAGACAGATGCTTCAAAACAGTTAGGAGTCATCTTTATATCTTCAGATGGAAGTGAGAAACAGAGCTGCTGAAAGGCTGTGGAGTAAAACTGAACTTGGGGTCAAGCTAAGCAAGGCCAATTTTACACATGTGAAGCAGTTGCATCGTGCTCCTGGGCTCTGCAGGGTGGTCTGAGGGACATGGTCCTCCTAGGCAATCTGAATCTGCCCCCCGATCCCACCCACCTGCACACGAGCAACATTCGAGATGTCCTGAATCTGGCAGAGAGATCAAGACCACCACCACTGCCTCAGCAAAGCACCACACAGCCACAGAGCTGTGGGGGGAGCTGTGCCAATCTGCAAGGGACCTGATGTGCCCTTCAGTGTGGGAACCACATCACTGGTGCTGAGCAGGGAGACATGGCATTTGGGGAAGCTTAACTTCTCACCACACGGCAGCGCTTTGCAGTCAGTATTTCACAGGTAGCACTGGGACTGCCAATGAAGATTTTGTCACTAAGCAACAAAACAAGGATTTTTGCAGGAGATAGTAAGGTGGTACTAAATCTTCTTTCCTCCTCCCTCCTCTCCAGTGCACCAAGGTCACCAGAACCAGAGCCCTGCCTGTGTGGTGGCTGGGAGCCAGTGGCAGGACTGATAAATAAGGGAAGAGAGCACAACAGCATTGTGGGCTAGTTCAAACCAGATGTGCCAGGTCTGAGGGTCTTATTCTTCTCCCAGTGTCTAATCTTGAAATAAGGTAGGCAGTAGAGCAGGGGGCAGGAGGTGGAAAAGCCTTGAGGAAGTGAATGGTGCACATGAAAAGACAGAGGAGGACTTGGCAGAGACTCAGGTACTCTCTCTGACCACTCCAAACCGAGAAACTGAGGGTTAGAGAGTTGAGGTTTTCCAGCCTGGAGAAGAGAAGGCTCCAGGGAGACCTTAGAGCAACTTCCAGTACCTGAAGGGGCTACAGGAAAGCTGGGGAGGGAATTTTGACAAGGGTGTGAAGTGATAGGACAACAGGTAATGGGTTTAAACTGGAAGATGGGAGATTTAGATTAGACATTAGGAAGAAATTCTTTAGTGTGAGGGTGGTGAGACACTGGCACAGGTTGCCCAGGTAAGTTGTAGCTGCCCCATTCCTGGAAGTGTTCAAGGCCAGGTTGGATAGGGCTTCAGCAACCTGGTCTAGTGGGAGGTGTCCCTGACCATGGCAAAGGGCTGGAACTAGATGATCTTTAAGGTCCCTCCTGATCAAAACCATTCTGTGATTCTAGGTTCTGGTCTAATGGCAGAAAAGTGACACAAAGGGTGAGGGATTAAAAAATAAATCTGACGTCAGAAAAAAATCCCTGAAATTGAAAATCTGAAGCAGCAGGGGTGAAAGAGAGGTTTGGAGCTGAGCCCTACAACAGAGCTGTAAGCAAGGCTGCTGGGGAGGATTATTCAGTTTAAGTGCAGATGTCTGCTTGGCCTGTGATCTGTGCCCAGCACCATTGCTCTTTGCATTGTCACCAACAGAACCAGCTGATGTCCCCAGTGCAATGAGCTAAACCCCAGTAACAGTGATGGGTGGCACGTTTCCATTAGTGTCCTCTATGTGCAAACTGATAGAGCATCACCTCCCACCTGCCAAAATATCACTGCCTTATCTACAGCACAGCAAGGGACACGGGGAAAAGAGAGAGGGAAAATATGACCCTGCTTTTTCAGTAACAGCTCAGAACACCTCTCAAGTGAGGGTCTCATCAGAGCAGCTCTGCACGAAGCCAAGATCAAGCTGCAGCAGGTTTCCCCCTTCCCCCGGACGTTTTACATTGTTGGTCCCCAGGAGACCAGCATTTCCTCATCATGTGGCTCCTTGCTGACATGCCTCGTGATGCCCCACTTGCCTGGAAGGTCACTGAGCACCTGGCTGATGGTGTGAACAGTGAAAAGGAAAAATACTGGCAATGAGCAGCACTCCTGGTGTTGCACAGAATCACACAGAATCATAGAATGTTAGGGGATGGAAGGGACCTCTGGAGATCATCTAGTCCAACCCCACTGCCAGAGTAGGTTCACCTAGAGCAGGTTGCACAGGATGATGTCCACATGGGTTTTGAATGTCTCCAGAGACAGACTCCAAAATCTCTCTGGGCAGCCTGTTCCAGTGCTCTGCCACGCTCACAGTTTAGGATGAACCCCTTGTTCTGTCACTGGGCACCACTGAAAAGAGACTGGCCCACTCTTCTTGACACCCACCCTTCAGATATTTGTAAAATTAATAAGATGCCCTCTCAGTCTTCTCTTCTCTAGACTAAACAGCCCCAGGTCTCTCAGCCTTCCCTCATAAAACAGGTGTTCCAGTCCCTTTGTCACGCTCATAGCCCTCTGTTGGACTCTCTCAAATAATTCCCTGTTCCTCTGGAACTGGGGAGCCCAGAACTGGACACAGATGTGGTCTCACTAGGGCAGAGTAGAGGGGGAGGAGAACCTCCCTCGACCTGCTGGACACACTCTTCTTAATGCACCCTAGGATCCCATTGGCCTACGTGGCCACAAGGCCACATTGCTGTCCCATGGATAACTTGTTGTCCACCAGGACTCCAAGGTCCTTCTCCACAGAGCTGCTTTCTAGCAGCTCAGCTCCTAACCTGTACTGGTGAATGTTGTTACTCCTTCCCAGGTGCAGGACTCTACACTTATTCTTATAGAATCTCATTAGGTTCCTCTTTGCCCAGCTCTCCAGTCTGTCTTGCTAAGTGGCCACACAACCTTCATAGAACCATAGAATCACAGAAGGTTTGGTTTGGGAGGGACCTTTGAGATCATCGAGTTCCAGCCCCACTGCCATGGGCAGGGACACCTCCCACTAGATCAGGTTGCTCAGAGCCCCATCCAACCTGGCCTTCAACTCTTTCAGGGAGGAGGCATCCACAACCTCCCTGGGCAACCTGTCCCAGTGTCTCACCACCCTCACACTAAAGAATTTCTTCCTAATGTCTAACCTAAATCTACTCTCTTTCACAACAGCTCATCATGTGGCTCCTGTTCACATCATGGTGGTTTTAAATAAAGAGGCTTCAGTTAATAACATCACCAATCCCTCCTGTTGTTTCATCCAGAAGAACTTGTGTGACCCCAAGCCACCAATATGGACTGATCACAAGTTTTATAGGGCATGCTTTATATTGAAACCAGCAGCAGCAACACTGGGAGAGCCATACAAAAGGGAAAATCTGGTAGATTTACCCAGGTTTTGTATTGAAAATAATATCCCAAAGTATTTGCACATATTTTGTCTTACTTTTGTGCTCAACTTAAATGCTCATTATCCAAGGGCTCTGTTCTGACACCACCTGGAAGTGGCCATTGTCTATACACAATCTAAATACTAGAGACCTGGGCCAGGTCTCTTCACTGTCCTCCTCAAGAGAACTGGAAAGACACAGCCCCAGCCAGAACTTCAGCCAAGTGTGGAAAGACAAGAGCATCTTGTATCTCCTCTGCTAATAAAAGTCTCAAGAGGCTAATGTCTCTAAGAGAGTTAAAGCTGGGATGGGATGGGCAGGCTTTGCACCTTTACACCTTTGTCCAGGCTTCTTCTTTCCTTTTTTGTATTGCAGATGCCAGGGTAGGGAAGAAGAAACCTCTTACCAGATCTGCCTTGTGCTGGAGGTCTCCATTGGTGGCATTTTCCATGCAAAGTGAATGCCCACAGAGCTGTCTACAGGATCCTGTTCAAGTCTCATTTCACAGCTCTTCTCTCTGCTCTTTACTTAATTTACACTCACGTTACCTTTGCTCTTGTGCTTCCTCCAGGGATATGCAGACATCCAACTGAGCAAGGCCAAAGGCTGGCAGGGTGACATCCTTTTGCACCCCTGGAGCCCATACTCCAAACTGACACAAAACATATCCCAGAATCACAGAATCACCTTGGTTGGAAAAGACCTTAAAGATCACCAAGTCCAACCATCAACCTAACACTGACAAGTCCTTAACTAAACCATATCCCTGAGTACTACGTCTACATGACTCTTAAACACCTCCAGGGATGAGGACTCCACCACTGCCCTGGGCAGCCTGTTCCAAAGCCTGATAACCCTTTCAGTGAAGAAATTCTTCTTAACATCCAATCTAAACCCTCCCTGGTGCAACTTGAAGCCATTACCTCTTGTCCTGTCACTTGTAACTTCATTGAACAGACCAGTCCCCACCTCTTTACAGCCTCCTTTAAGGCAGTTGTAGAGAGCGATGAAGTCTCCCCTCAGTCTCCTTTTCTGCAGGCAGAGGGGAGCACATCCAAACACTGCACTCATTCCATGAACCCTTTTTAATTCTCAGGAGCCTGTGGTCTCTCTCAAGCCAGAGGTGAGGGATAGCACAATCATTAAAGTGGTGATTTGAGACACATTTGAATGAGTTTTTTAGGAAGAAAGAAAAAAAAAAGATGAAAGGGCAAAAGATCCCTGTTTCACACTTCTTAAGGTCACACTTCATATTAAGGTTCCATTTATAAAGAATGCATAAATGCTTAGTACATGTTTAAGTGATTGATGAATCTTTTATTGTCTATTGCTATTGAACTGTTTGGTCTCTGGAGCTGTGACTTTACCATCTGTAATACCTGCAGCTGCTGCACATCCAGCCACCGATAACACTGGAACACAAAGTATTCGTGAGCGTAACGTGCTTACCACATCTAACATTTATGAATGCTTTATAAACAATTGATAAATGAAATCTTAATATACAGCGTAACCTATTTTTAATGTCGAGGTACTTACATAATCCATCTGGCGTTGATTTATCTTGGTTAACTTTGAGAACCTTCTGAAGGTGTCTCTGGTTCTAGCACTGTACCGTTTCTCTCTGCATTTCTGCCCTCCCTTCCTCCCATTGCTTCTTTCCCCCTGTTCTGCCCTGGAGAGTACTGCAAGGTTGTCTGTGAGGAGGGAAGCTGCAGGCTCACCAGCTTCAACAGTTGGTGCAATGATCCAGCTGCACCTCAAGAACCCTCTCATACATGTGTGCACACACAAAGGAAAACAACACCCTGCGTTTTCTTTCCCTTTTTCAACCCAGATCCATTATAAATAGAACAACAAAATGGTTTGGGTTGGAAAGGAACTTAAAGATCATCTAGTTCCAACCCCCCTGCCTTAGGCAGGGACACCTCCCACTAGACCAGGTTGCTCAGAGCCCCATCCAACCTGGCCTTGAACACTTGCGGGGATGGGGCTTCCCCAACTTCCCTGGGCAACCTGTTCCAGTGTCTCACCACCCTCACACTAAAGAATTTCCCCCTAATGTCTAACTAAAATCTCCCCTCTTTCAGTTTAAAGCCCTTACCCCTTATCCTCTCACTACAAGCTGTTGAAAAAAGCCCCTCCCCAGCTTTTCTGTAGCCCCTTCAGGTACTGGAAGGAGCTCTAAGGTCTTCCTGGAGCCTTCTCTTCTCCAGGCTGAACAACCCCAACTCTTTCAGCCTGTCTCCATAGCAGAGGTGCTCCAGCTCCCTGATCATCTTTGTGGCCTCCTCTGGACTTGGCCCAAAAGCTCCGTGTCCTTCTTGTCTTGGGGACTCCAGAACTGGACACAGCACTGCAGGTGGGGTTTCATGAGAGGGGAGTAGAGGGGTAGAATCACCTCCCTTGACCTGCTGGCCACACTTCTTTTGATGCAGCCTGGGACACAGCTGGCTTTCTGGGCTGCAAGTGCACATTGCTGGCTCATGTTGAGCTTCTCATCAACAAATACTCCCAAGTCCTTCTCCTCAGGACTGTTCTCAATCCATTCTCCCCCCAGCCTGTGTTTGTGCTTGGGATTTCCCTGACCCAGGTGCAGGACCTTGCCTTTGGCTTTATTGAACTTCATGACGTTGGCATGGCCCACCTCTCAAGCCTGTCAAGGTCCCTCTGGATGACCTCCCCTCCCTCCAGCATGTTGACCACACCACACAGATTGGTGTCATCAGCAAACTTGCTGAGGGTGCACTCAATGCCACTGTCCATGTAGCCATGTTGCTTGGGTTGAGCTTGGTGATGAATCAGGCAAAGCTATGGGGAGGGAATCATCAGCCTCTGGATCTGAGCTGTTAGGGAGGGGTGGTAGGCAGATGCCTGAACTGGAGCATGGCATCACTTCACTCATCGTCCTGGACCATTCTGTAAGAACATGGGCAGACTTTGGATAGCAAAGAGTCCTGTTTCTGACACAGATTAGTGATGACATCCTCATAGCCATTAACAAGATGCTCATTGTTAAACCATTTTCAATAGCTGGATTGATTTCTTTCTGGCAATGTCTTCATTGCTTTGTTCAAACTGAATACATGCTGAACAGGGGCTGAAATCACCCTTCTTCATGGCATCAAGGTACCCTGGGCCATAATGAATTCTTCTCTTCAGAGGATCCAGTGCTCCCTTGTCACAAAAGTGGTGCTGTTTCCTCATTGTGAACATACGCCTTCCTTACGCCAAGTAATTTCTGAGAGGACATTGGTGCAGCCTGTGCTGATACCAGATCTTGGAAGAGGAACACTTGGAAGAGCAACTGCAAGCAGCAGGAGGTGGCTGAGCACTGTCTGGCCTAGTACTGGGCCTGGTACTGTCTTCTATCATAGAATCATAGAATCACAGAATGGTTTGGGTGGGAAGGGACCTTAAAGATCATCTAGTTCCAACCCCCCTGCATGGGCAGGGACACCTCCCACTAGACCTGTTTGCTCAGAGCTCCATCCAACCTGCCCTTGAACACTCCCAGGGATGGGGCTTCCACCACTTCCCTGGGCAACCTGTGCCAGTATCTCACCACCACAGAATCACAGAATGGTTGCTGGGCACAGCTTTTGGCTATAACATGATTTCCAAGCAAGTCTAGGCATACGATTTATGCCTTCAGGGACCATGACTGTGGTTGATACAGATAAACAATGAGGAAATACTGGCCTGGAAGTTCAAAGCCAGGTTGGATGGGGCTTTGAGTAACCTGATCTAGTGGGAGATATCCCTGCCTATGGCAGGGGGATTGGGACTAGATGATATTTAGGGTCCCTTACAACCTAAACCATTCTGTGATTCTGTGATGATTCTGATGCTGTGCTTCCAGACTAATTTTTTATATATATCGCACATGTATTAAAACTACAGTGCTTGCTTTTTGATGAGATGTCTTCTCCTTGTCCCAGGGTCCCTTGGAGCCAGTGGTAATCCAGGAATAAGATGGCCAATACAATGTTATGGGGACAGGGACCTCAGTTTCAAACTTGAATGTTCAGATGCAGATTGTGCATCTGGACATAGGTTTAGCAGGTTCCCCAGGCAGATGTGTGACTGAATTAGCTTCTATTGGTGGGTCTATTAATGTGCTTAACATTAGGCATAGGCTTATATATGAAAGAAGAATACAGTAATATATGTTAAATGACATGTCACCTATACACGGCACAAGTCCCATCAGTGTTCTGGAATTGCTGCATCATGAATGTGGTAGTCTAAGTATCATCACTCCAACAAATAACACCAGATGGTAATGAAACAGACAAGGTCCCATTCCACTGAAATATCTCAAGATGCTTTTAAGAGAGGATATGTGAAGCAAACTCCATTTTAACAACTGAAATAGGGTTTGAAGCTTTTTTTTTCCCCCAGTAAATGACCCAAGTGTTGGGAGGGCTCTGATGGGGATGCAGAGGAAGGAGGGAAAGGAAGGAGAGAAAGGAAGGAGGGAAAGGAGGGAAAGGAGGGAAGGAGGAAGGGAGGGAGGAAGGAGGGGAGGAAGGGAGGGAGGAAGGGAGGGAGGAAGGGAGGGAGGAAGGGAGGGAGGAAGGAAGGAAGGGAGGGAGGGAGGAAGGAAGGGAGGGAGGAAGGGAGGGAGGAAGGGAGGGAGGGAGGGAGGGAGGAAGGGAGGGAGGGAGGGAGGGAGGGAGGGAGGGAGGGAGGGAGGGAGGGAGGAAGGGAGGGAGGGAGGGAGGAAGGGAGGGAGGGAGGGAGGGAGGAAGGAAGGAAGGAAGGAAGGAAGGAAGGAAGGAAGGAAGGAAGGAAGGAAGGAAGGAAGGAAGGAAGGAAGGAAGGAAGGAAGGAAGGAAGGAAGGAAGGAAGGAAGGAAGGAAGGAAGGAAGGAAGGAAGGAAGGAAGGAAGGAAGGAAGGAAGGAAGGAAGGAAGGAAGGAAGGAAGGAAGGAAGGAAGGAAGGAAGGAAGGAAGGAAGGAAGGAAGGAAGGAAGGAAGGAAGGAAGGAAGGAAGGAAGGAAGGAAGGAAGGAAGGAAGGAAGGAAGGAAGGAAGGAAGGAAGGAAGGAAGGAAGGAAGGAAGGAAGGAAGGAAGGAAGGAAGGAAGGAAGGAAGGAAGGAAGGAAGGAAGGAAGGAAGGAAGGAAGGAAGGAAGGAAGACATGTTGATCCCTTCTGTTGGAACCAACCAAAGAAAAGCAGGAAAGCAGTGAGCGGAAGAGTTGGTAGGAAGGATGAAGTGAGAAAGAGAGAGATGAGAAACCAAGAGCTAAAAGAGAAAGATGCTGGACAACCCAGGGAGCCTAACCTAAGCCCCACAATGGCCTAACCTGCCAAAGTAAACAACTGGACATGAAAGCTCTCCAGATTTTATTGTCTTTTGTATGAAGAAAAGAGCATTAGTTTTTTCAAACACAAAGCACATACTTGTAGGAAAGCCTTCAAATCCCACCTGTGCCCGAAGAGCTCACTTGCAAGCCCAGAGCTGTAGGTGGTACACTCAGCATCCCAGGGAGCTGGCAGACAGCACTGCTCTAGTGTGCTCAGTGCAAGTAGGGTAGATGCACAGTCCCACTGCAGTGAGACACACCCAGGAAGGGAGCTAGAAGATCCAAGGAAGGGAGAGTGCAGCTGGCTCTCACTATGGAAAGTTTAAGAGCTTCCACATTGGGAAACAAAACACAGGAGCCTCAGAACTGTTTGACAGAAGGAGCTCAAACAGGGCTGGACATCAGATGGTGCACACAAAACAAGTGCTTCCAATCAGTCTTTCCAGACATACCACCTCCATAAGTGGTCCACCTTCCAGCTTTAAGCTGTTTATATAGAAGCTGCAAAGGATCATAGAATCACAGAATAGTTTGGGTTAGAAGGGGCCTTTAAATGTCACCTGGTCAAACCCCTCTGCAATAAGAAGGTACGTCTTCAACTAGATCAGGTTGCTCAGAGCCCTATCCAACATGACCTTGAATGTTTCCAGGGATGGGATGTCTACAGTCTCTCTGGGCAACCTGTGCCAGTGTCCCATCACCCTCACTGCCAGTAATAAGACACTGAGGCTTAAGTAAACTTTAATGTGAGTGCACCTCTCCCCTCAGCTGACAGTTAATGGCCACTGACACAGGAGTCACACCATGGAGCACACATTTTCATCAGCTCTGAGTTCATCTGGGCAGAGAAAGTCTGAGTGAAGCTGAGATTTCAGCCTGGGGTCAAATACATTCTTTCAGAGACAGAATGCAGCATCAACAGATATTTAATTATTACCAGTAAAAACACACAAGAACACTATCAAGAATTACAGACAGAAGAGACAGAGGCATAAATAACACAAGAGAAGTATTTATTCAGTTTACACAACCTGTGCTTCTCCAATGCCTACATATAATGGACCAATGTCTGCTCTCAGCAATAATGATTTAACTTAGGAATGATTTAATTCAACCAAGTGGGATCATACCAGATTTACATCTGTGTAACAATGCACAGTTTGGCTCACATGTTCAAAATAATAGCTGGGTGGTTTGGAGAAATAAAAGCAAGTTCTCAGTTCCAGAGAAGAAGAGCAGAGCAGAAAAGTGTCATCCTTTTTTTTTTTTTTTTTTTCAAGCACTGCAAGGACAAATCCTGACAGCAATCCCCAGTGAAAACTTCCATTAAAAATAAAACCAAAAGTGATGCAGTATTCTTATTTCAAGCACCTTTCCCTCACCATTCTCCAAACTATGATGACACGTAAATATTCTCCTTCTGGACAAGTCACAAATGAGCCCCAGAAGGAAGAATTTATCATGTTTCATCTCTCTCATGAAGACAAGTAAAAGTGTGAGAAAAATCAGGAAATATATCATAAATGCCAAAAGCAACTAAGCATCAAAGTTGACAAGGGACAGAGTGGTCTACTGTATAATGAACAGATAGACCATTAAGGGTCAGCTCACACACACAAACTTATATTTATGATCACATATGGCTGATTTATAATGGCATATTGGAAACCTAGGAAATATGCAGCTTGCTTTTTTTCTAGTAAAACCTGTTCCCATTCCAACAGCTTCAGCAGACTGTGGATCAAGATCCTTTATAAGTAAAGGACACAGGAGTGTTGCATCCCAGTACAGGCTTCACAGAACAACATCCTCTGATCTCAGAGAACGCTCTCAAAAATAAACTAGGAAATGATCCCTCAACTGGATAAGCTGAAGCATCCTGGCTGCTACAGCATCTGCTTCACAATATTGTTGTTTCAAATGCAATGTGGTCCTTACAAAGCCTTTGCTGTATTCCTAGCATGTGCAGATTACCTGCTGGGAATACTGAATAAAACTCAATTAGGATTTTGCTGCAACAGTGTTCTGTAACATGGTACACAGACACATGTCAAAAGCAAGTTTTTTATGGAGAAGATTACCTGGTTTAATTCCTGCTCTCTGGGGATCATCTTTTTCTGTGTATATGCCTATCTAGTGACAGAGAATTTTGCCACATGGTGCAAACTGGTCAACCAACACAAACCCCTTGCCCAACTTAGCTGCTTGGACCCTCTTTCCATGGGTGCCTCTGGCCCAGAACCACTTTGCGAGTCTAAGGAACAGTTCCCTCACTGTGCAAGTCTAAAGAACAGTTTTCTTACTGGACATTGCATGCTGGCAGCTGACAGAGCAGTACATCATTGCAAGTAAATCTTCAGTTGGCCTCAGATTTTCATCAGTTCAAGACTGAAGACTTCCACTCTGGCATTCAAAGCTGTATACAGAGCCACAGCTCAAGAGCAAACACTGGTAACATTGCCACAATACATTTTTTTTAGAGGTAATACCCTCCATACACTGGTAATATACCTACCATGCTATAGCTACAGTTCCCTCAAATTAGAAATATATTTAGGATTAATACCTTACAGTCCTTTGCAAACATGCAGCAAATTGAGTTTTGAGCACTGTCATTCCCACAAAAAACTCCAGTCACATCAAAAAGTACAATTGGGCATGGTGCACAGAGCCAGAAAGAGCTCCACTGCATGAGCACAATGGACCAGCTCAGGCATGGAATGGTGTGCACCCATTTGGATGAAGCCTAAACAACCACAAGATCTGCTAAGAGGTTGTGCAAGTAGATTTAGCATGTCTAGAGTCAACTGGAGCCCCCATGTCACACCTTGGAGTGTCCATCCCTGAACAGATACTACCACCAAAGTTAAGAGCTGCAGGCTGGAAATTTAAGAAAATATTGAGACAGGTTTGAAACCTGTGGTCAGTGAAATAATATATTAATCACACAGATAAAACATCTCCCTGCTTCACATGAGGTAAATTCGGGTCTCTTTATACAAAACCATTATTCTGAAACACAACAGGCTAAATTTTCAGTAAATTCATCAACTACTTCTATGAACAGGAATTCCATGGCTTTAATTGCCTAATAATTAAACTTAATCATTCTAACAAAAAGAAGGGAAAAAAACCCTCAACCACATAATCAAGCCCAGTCTATTAGCATGAAAAATCCGATCAGGAGAGTTTCTAAAAACTCATGCAAAGTGATATAAATGACCAGCTGATTCATTCTGGTGGCTCTTTAAGTGTCTGCAAACGTTTCAAGTGATCGTGATTGCGTAAAACAAAACTGTGAAAGCCCAAATCCACAGGCAAGCCCTAAACAACTCCAACGTTGGCTTATTTCCTTTCTCAAGGACAAACTCTTTAGCCCTTCATTGCCTTCTTCCATTTCTTCAAGATCTACTTGAAAAATGTACCAAATCTAGATCTCCAAAACTAAAGGCATTGACTCTACCAGGAGCAAGAGGAACTGGGCCCAGGGGAGGAAGAGAGTAACTGGAGGCACATCTGCTATTCTTACTTCCAGGAACACAGGAAAAAGCATCACTACTGCTATTTACCACTAAAACCACCAAATACTCAGCAAATAAGAGAACAAGAAGAAGCCTGTGAACAAGTCTAAGAGAGAACTTCACCTCAAGGGTACACACCAGGGGTCCAGCATAAGCCAGGAGGAATTTCACCCAGATACATAACTCTTGTTAATGCTAAAATGGGATTATTCAAGTTGCAATTGAGACCTTCAAACGTGTTTAAATTCAGCCCTCGAGACCCTTTCAGACCCACTGATATCAATAGGGTATATGAAAGCACAATGCATATATTAGCAGTCTGAAAGGCTTTTTGGAAACAGAGGAAAACTCTAGCATAGTTATAATCTCTCTCTCTCTGAAATTAGCTAAAACAGCTGCCCAAATGACTATCAGCCAATTCAGAAAGTGTTCAGCTGTTCCTCCAAAGTAGGGATTGTGGTCTGGGGTTGGATAGAAACAAGCTGGGGTCAAGCAGAGGATGTGCCAAGCATTTCTGTGCACTGTGGTTAATCAAATAGCACACGGTACATTTACAGCTTAGCTCAGACCACAGGCTCCATAGCTCGGATGTGGACACTAGGAAGGCAGAACCACGAGAGAGGCAGCTCCCTGCTGCAGTTGTCTTCATGGAATTTGATGTTCAGGTAGAAATCACCCGTGTAGAGAAAGAGAAGTGCTCCAAAGTACACAGAGTCTTTGGTCGGCTTCACCTGGAAAAGGGAATGCGAAAATCAGTATAATTAAACCAGCAGCAAAACTAAACAATTGCACTTTGCAATTCAGTAGCTCCTTCAAACGATCTCAAAGTGCTCTAGATTCACATCTCAGTGTTGCCTTTGCACAAAGAGGAGTAAAGATCTTGTCTCTATTCTAGCAATAGTGAAACTGCAGCATTGAAAATTAAATCCTGTATTATTCTCTCATGTAGCAAAGCTGTAGCCCAGCTCAAACCAGAATACAGATCTTCAGGAGTCACTGATTCCAGAACAGAGTTGGTTTAAGGTAGAAGTCCCCTAAAGTGTCATGAATACCCAGGAACATCTTTCCTCAGACTGCATTTATCAACATCTATATTAAAGGTCTAAATCATGCCTCTGAACTCATGTTAAGTACATGGTTAAACACCATTTAACAACTTAACAATAACTAAATTAATCCCCACTTATTATTCAGACACAATATGACTGTGATTTCTAATCAGGAATCTTTAATATTCACTATCATTGAAATAATTAATTTTAATGAGAAATACCCCATGAAAAGTAACCACCCTGATTTAACTTGTCCAAATTAAATACAGAGTTCACACTGTTTCCACATTCATATATCTCCTTTCATTACAAAACCATTCGTGATCCATATCTTTACAACAAATAACCTATCTCAGTACATCATTTCAGCAAGACACTGAATTAATTTCTAGCTTTAACAATCCCACGACTGTTCAGCATGTTTGAATTAATATCTGCTTCTATAAGGTGTTAAATTCAGTTTCAGGGTGTCTAGAATTGAGTTAAAGTTGCTGCAGATGGAAAACATGGAATCATTATGAACCCATTCCATTGGACGGAATTTATTAAAAAAAAAAAATGTGAAAAGGCAACTTTATCCCTGAAGAAAAGACCCAATAAAGGGCACCTGATCCTACTCAGTACTGGTGTTCCCTCAGCCAAGACCATTTACCAGTTCCCTTCTGCTCTCAGGACCCTGAAATCATTAGCTCAAGCTATACCCATGGGGGTGTCCCTACTTTCATGGGTAGGTGTCCATGTAGTTTCCTTTATGCTTGAATACTGTTGCAGACAGGAGAGTGAATGAGGGGTCTGCACCACCACAAATACTTGGTAATGAACCTTTCTTTGGTCATCTCCAAACACCTCTGTGTCCATCATGTTACAGAGTCCAGTAATGATTCCCAGTGACAACAAGAGACACCACTGGTGAGCCCAGCCAAGACCCAAATCCAACCACAACAGAAACTCTTGTCTTGGATCCAGAAGCATTGAGCTGTCCAGATGTGCTGGACTTGATTTGATTTAGGGGGGAGAAAACCTTTGCAAAGGACATCACTAGGAACAGGTGGGACATTACCACCTGAACAGTGAAGGGATGAAGCTAAGGGTCTGAGACAAGATTCTTGCTCACTATAAAAATTTGGTCATATGGTAAAACTGGACACCAACAATAGGGCATTAACTGGAAAAGTCTTTGGACACCCCTTGCTGAAGGCAATCTTGCCAATGCACAGCAAGACCAGAACAAGGATGATGACTAGAGCATGGCAGGGGGACAGGGGGAGTCAAACCACTAGAAAAGGTATCCAGAAGTGTGGGGCAGCTCAAGAACATGCCAGAGAGCTGAGAACTGCCTGTCACCACCTCCAGTGAGGAAGGTTCTCTGCAGCTGTCAGATGTGAGAGGAATGAGCTGTATGTTTCTGTTTTCTCCTATTCCAGGTTTTTTTGGACTTTCATTGCTGGGTCCTTTATCCAGCAGGCAGGCACCCCACACAGTCCCCTGGGGGATCAGGCTTCTTTGCTGGACCTGCCTAAATTGCTGCTTTGCAGAGGGGCCTGGCTGTTCACAAGTAGCAACATCATCAGCGCTGGCAGAGCCCAGGCTCCCTTTGGCTTTGGTACTGAGCGCTTTTGCTGACCTACAGCAAACTTGTATCAGCATCATATCATCCACATGAGTGATCAGAGCAGCCACAGCTGCTCTCCTGACCTCGCTGGGTACAAGTTCTTGCCCTCTGGCACTGCGTCTGGACATGCAGAACAACAACATCAAGCCGTCTCCCGTCTTGCTGCCTTCCCCTACTCCTGGGGCTGCCTGCCTTGTTTCTGCCTCGCTGGAACTGATGAGGACTTGCATGCAGAGGAGGACAGAGGCAGGCACTAATGCCAGCAATGGGTGGAGGCAAACAGCAAATGAAGCCTCCTCAGGACCCAAACCTTTTTCAAGCTCACAGTCCATTTTTCCAAATCTAGCCACACCATGAAGAAGTATCAGTAGTAGCATTGATCACAGCAGGAAGGTGGCTTCAGGTGTATAAAAGCATGAACATGGTCTTTTCATTCATTTAAACTCTGCCTACATGGCTGCTCGTTCCTCCTGCCTTTACAGAAGGAGTCTCTGCACCAGCCATCAGTTTCTTAATCATAAGTGAGAAGTCAGTGAGACAGGTAGTGGTGTGTGTTCAGCTCTGCCTGCAAGCCCACATCCCTCTGCTCAGTAACCACAGAGCAGACAATGTTCCTCCTTTGGGGACTGTCCACAACTGCATGACCACCTGTAGAACCACTACTCTAATCAACACTAGTGGTTTAGGGTAGAAACAGAAACAAAAGTAGCTTGAAACCTTTGCACTGTTGTGATGCAAGTAGCTCTGCAGAAGCCACAAGTGGTTTCTTCCAAATTGTGACCAACTTTGAAAAGTAAGGCTGTCTCTTTAGTGGAGCTGGCTATGAACACTCCCAGAAGACCACAAGTACATCAGCAGCAGTCAGGTCAGTAGAAGGTCAGATCCAACCCAATTGGTACACAAGGCACAGGACTAATTTTGAGGTTAAACCACCTATGTTTAGGTGTCTCTCTGTACACTAGATATCCAAGCTCCTGCTAAAGTAAGAAGGCATCTAGTTAATACAGCCAGTGGACCAGAACCAGGATGGCCTTCCTAGGCAGACTATAGTGTCAGGATACAGTTGCCTAAACATAGGACATTTGGTATGTCCTAAGGCACTAAGACATCTGCACAGGCCTGGAAGAATTTACAGGGTGATTTACAGGAGGATTTCTGGCAGTAGGTGGTGGCCAGGTGGGATACCACAGCACCTAAATGATGGTAGACACCTACTTTTAGGCAACAGAATCTCACCCCTGGTGTATGTGTTAGTGTAAGCCAGGTTTTACTGGCTGCAGACTACATCTTCATTGACTAATGGGAGCTTAGCTGGCCAACATCCATGGTAACACCTACTCATTCAGATGTCTGTCTGGAACCGAATCCACTCAAATCTCTGTAAAGTGGATGTCCACATCTGAGCCAGCTGTTCAACACAAGGATTCATCTGATCAAATGTAGAAGGAGATAAAATACCTCCTAAACTCCATCAATTCTGATGACTTGCTCTCTGCTGCCTGTGAAGGGAGCTCAGGGTGACTTGTTCAGATGTTCCCCACCACAGCTAACAGCACACACCATCCCACTGGCTGCAATGCAGGATCCAGCTAACCTGCCAACATCACACACTCCTGCCTGAGCCAGACCACATTTACATAGTCCTTCCATCTAGAAGCACACAGGTGGTGTCACTGCCTAGATGTGTGCTCAGATGTTGTGCCAACCTGGGATACCACTGAACACACACTTGTTGAGTCAAGTCAAAAGAGATTTGTCTAAAATTCCATCAAATCCTTTATATGGACACCAAAGATGGGAAGCTTCTACCATTGAAAAATATGACCAAGGAGTCAAGAAAAAATGCCCACATTACTCCTCTGTTCCACTGAGATAGAAGAAAATGTCTAGCTCCATCCTAATCCTTCCCTGAGTCAGGCAACCGTGTGGGACTGTGATTGCTTCAAACTAATTACTACTTATTTATACTCCTGTAGTACTTAGGGAGCTCAGTTGGAGATTAGGGCTAGTGCCAGCTACTGTTCACTGCCCCAAAGAGTTTACAGTGCAAGTAAAACAGTGCCAAGAAAACTAATTTGTTCCAGATGGGCCACAGAGGACCTGCCAGAAGTGAGCAAATGTTCATCATAGCTTCTGAGCTGATTCAAAATGACCATCTACTAATGAATTTCTCCTCATCACCCACTACCAATCACTTGAGCTAGTGCATGAAAAAATCTGCTTGAGAATCGTAATGGCAAAAGGAGGAACAACAAGGGAAGATGAATTGCTGGTATTTACAGGAATCTCCATAGAAGATTTTTTTTGTTTTGTTTTTAATTTGTTAAGAAGCAAATCTGATCAACTATTTAGCTGAAAAAATCCATTGGTAAGAACTAAGAATTTTGGATATTATGGCAAAAACTAAACTTGAGGTTGTGAAGTGAGATAAAAAATAAATCAGTGCAATGTATTGTAATGAGGGGGGCTCCATCCTGTTATCTCATGTTTCAAATCCCTGCACTGAACAAAAGTGTCTACTATCTAAATGATAACTGATAAAGTAACTTTCTCTGTTAAATGTAGACATGAAAAGGTAAGGTTAACCAAATTAAAAGCTGTGCTTAAAAAAGAAATGTTTTACTTAATTGAAAACGCATGGAAATATCTCAATATCTTTTACAACTTTCAGTGAAAGAATGTGCTTTTTGAAGTAGTATATCCCAGCAGAGATGTTGTGGCACAAACCCAGGCTGCTGCACTGACTAGAAGAAAGAGCACAAAAAGGTGGATAAGCACTCATCATGTTACCTCCAAGAGAAATCATCTCACCTGGACTTCAAGTTGTGAGAAAAAGAAATGCAAAACCGTATGACTTTTACCCTCTAAATAATTTATATTCACACTGTGAAGCAGCATGTGAGCACTGAAAATTCCTGTATTTATCCCGTCTTCCAGACAGCAGCAAGAAACGATTTGAAACATTTTTGTCTGGAAACAAAACTAATTGTGATTTGCTCAGCGTTGGGGTTAATAAAAAGCCAACATTTAGGAAAGCAGAACCTTTGGGTTTTTCTCCCCAAAGAAATCACATTCAGCTGAGCATCAATAATGTTGGAGTTTCTGCATCAGCGTGACAACAGTGCAGATTTTCAGGGCATGAGAAGTATCTTCTCTTGCTGTAATACCTGATGCTCCCACTCATTCTTGACCACACACTACTGATATACCAAACTGTATGATAGTTCTCCATCCTTCCTCCCACCCACCTCGGCACCACAATAAATCATGTCACCACCTCCTTGCCAATGTCAGTGTAAAGTCAGCCCAATTAGCTTAAACTGCTGACAAATGTAGTTTTTGCTAAACTGGCCAACTTTTCACAAAAAGAAATGCTCTCACTATCTCTCTCACTGGGTTTGTGGGGGAAGAGGGGAGCATCTTCCCACAGAGGTGCAGAAACATGAAGCTGGGACATGGTCACACTCAAGCCACCTCCATTAAACAAGCAAAATAATCATGTGCCCATGACCTTAGTTTATAAAAATAATGGGTGGATGTTTAATAGCTTCAACAGAGCAGCACTGAGTTACACTGAGTTACAGCAGGGAATATGGGCCAGTGTCACAGTTTTCATTTATACAAAAGAGGAACTTTGAATCTCTTTCATCTCCCCCAACCATGAGCTTCTTCCATTTCTTAACCAGTGTCTGTCTGAGTTCCTGCCAAATCCTGAGTATGACTGTTCTTCCCTGAAGCATCAAATCCACAAACCAGGACTTTCTTCTCGTCCCCAAAACAGGTGCAGCTTTATGAAATCTTCTTTCCATTACTGAATTAGTTATTACAGGGGATGAAAGGGCCTCTGACAGCATTAGATAGACTGTTTGAAGAATTTTCTGCCGTGATCAGGGCTCTATGCCTCAAAGAAATATGACTAAGCATTTTCTCTAGCAGCCTGTGTAGGACAAGTATCCACACTACATACCATGAAATATAACACTTTTTGCCTAAGAGTTGACATTTTCTTCATTTCCTCTTTTTGGATGTAAAGGAGGAGAAATAACAGAACACACTTTATTTCAACTTATTGGGGACTGTGTTTACAGGAGAAATGTCACAATACTGATCGATTCAAGAAGGACGTTGAGGTGCTGGAGCGGGTCCAGAGGAGAACAACGAGGCTGGTGAAGGGACTAGAAGGAAACTCTTCTAGGGAGAGGCTGAGGGAGCTGGGGTTGTTTAGCCTGGAGAAGAGGAGACTCAGGGGGGACCTTATCACTCTCTACAACTACCTGAAGGGAGGTTGTAGTCAGGTGGGGGCTGGGCTCTTCTCCCAGGCAACCAGAGACAGGAAAAGAGAGCATAGCCTGAAGCTGCTCCAAGGGAGGTTTAGGTTGGATATTAGGAAGCACTTCCTCATGGAGAGGGTGATTAGACATTGGAATGGACTGCCCAGGGAAGTGGTGGAGGCACCATCCCTGGATGTGTTCAAGGCAAGGCTGGATGTGGCACTTAGTGCCATGGTCTAGATGGTATGGTGGTGTTGGTCATAGGCTGGACTTGATGATCTTAAAGGTCTTTTCCAGCCTTGGTGATTCTGTGATTCTGTGATTCTGTGATGGGGCAAAAGCAGGGACCATAACATGTGAGAAGGCTGCCTGGGCAAGCACAAGAGATGTGACCTCCTGACTTTTTGATCAGAAGGTAAGAATACATCACAGTGACATCTCCCTCTTCCCTCATTAGCCTGGAGGGTCAGGCCCTTCAGCTGATGGACATCCAAACACTGATTAAAAAATCCACATGGTCAAAGAAAGCCTTCTCTGGATTATTTCTGTTGGAATATTTAAATTATTCAGCCAAGAATATAGTTGGGCCCCATTAAAATTCAGGTTGATGGTGTGTTCATTGCTCATTAGCTTTTTGAAGTATTTTCTTCCCATGATGTTTATTTGAAAAATATACATGGTGACTGGGAAGTGTCCCTGCACATGAAGGGGTGCTGGATCTAGATGATCTTTAGGGTCCCTTCCAACTCAAACCATTCTATGATTCAATGACCTTTCATTTCTCTCTTACTAAGGTTCACCTATATTTTCAGTTTTGAAAGGTACATTTTATTAGCAATCCAAAGAGCTGACCTAAGCAAAGGTCCTACACACTACCCCAAACACTCAGCCTCCTCTTCATGTTTATTTTATAAGTTACCAGAAATACTGCTTGTTTTGCTCTGCAGTCCTGTCCATATGTTTTTCATTCCTGTTCTTTTGTTGTGTTTTTTTGGGGGAAGGATGTGGGAGACAGTAGTTTTATCTGTATTTTCTGTGTCTTGCCCTAAAAGCAAAAAGCTCCTAGACTTGAATTTTCTAAAGAAGAAATCGAGGGAAAAATCAAAATCTCAGGTGTTCTAAAGGGGGGCTCTTTTGTCTCATTTTAAGCATGTTTTCTATTTTTTTATTTATGTTTTTATAGGAGTATGCTAAGCGACAAGGAAATGAACCAGCTCACCAGGCTGGTCATCAATGTTTAGCCTTTTCTTTTTGCAGTCTGTTGCATCTCCTCAGGACCTGACTAAAAGTGATTTGCTGAGTTCCTTGACTCAGCCTGGAGAACATTTCTTGTGGAAAAAAGAGAAACAGTTGCTCCAAATGTCTTACTGCAGGCTGCACTGGGTGGCTCAAGGGACTGGCAATATGGTATTACAGATTTTATCTAGGTTACCCATTCACATTTAGTCAGATTTGGAGTGACCAAAAGTTATTGTCTCTGATAGTTTACTAGTGCTTTACATGACAGAAAATTAGTCTTAAACAATCTCAGAGAGATGATTCTATAAGCTCACATCTAGCAACACCTTTAGCAATATCTGCAGTCATGGTGGTGTTTTCCAATAATTAATCTGCCTTAATGCACAACTGAATAATGAAGTTCTTTTCTGCAAATGCACGTCACCCAGAAGCATGATATGTCTGACAGAAAGACTTACTGAGTCAATGTAGAAGGTGTTGGAGCCCACAAAGGTGATAGCATCTTGCAGCTCATAGTTGTGCACCCCATTTTGGTAATCCTGGTAGGGCGTCACGGTGAGAGCGAAGGGCCCCACGCTGTGCTTGCTCCAGTTGGTCAGCTTCACCTCTAGAGGGATGGGGTCCCCGACTTTGCAGTCCACCACGATGTCACAGTCACAAAGCTTGCCATCCACGAGGATATCTGCAAATCAGGGGCACAATTCCACGTTACATTGGACTCCTGCTTTAGAAACTGTTTAACCTTGGCTGTTCGGACACTTAACAAGAAAAAGCAACCTCCATGAAACCAAGAGCGTGTGATGGGTAACCTTGGGAAAGAAAACTCAATGCTGCAATGTTGTGTAGGGTAGTGTTGCAGTGAAACTACTTCCAACAACCAGTTCATGAAGGTCTGATATCTGTCCACAACTGTTGACAGAGTTAAGAAAAAAACCACAATTATTATTTATACACAGGCACCAGAGGATATTTTTTAAGCTCCTCCCTTGCAGGCCAAACCCACAGACAACTTCTCATGCTTCTCCTGCAAAACAATAGCATCAGGTGAAGGGAAATACAAACAGAAATCATCAGTATAAATGGTAGGTAGATAGAGCCATGGCTGGATGCCCATGTTCACATGTTACAGCCAGAATAAATCCTCCTGTATGGAGGTGACCTTTGGGAACAGGACCAACGCTGCCAGAATTTGCAATGTAATACATATATTAAAGTCCAGATAATAAGGAAAAAAGGTATTCTAAAATTATACAGCAGTACGACGAGCTTGTTCACTCTTTGTGCTTTAATTCATTCCATGATTTCTATTTTTAACTTTCTACTTTTCTTTCCCCTACTGGGCTAGCAGAAAATATAAAGCCTCTAAATTGGTTACTGCTGGGACAATGACAGCCAGAGTCATGTGTCCACTAACTTTGCCCATTTGCTTATATAGAACCACAATGTTTCATTACCAACACACTATGAAACTGCTAGTCCAATTCCCTGTTCTGAAAGGGTTCCCAGTTGTGCAGCATTACTGTATTTTTCAGATGAGGGTTATCTCCAATGCACTGTTAATACAGGAACATTTTTGTTTCACTATGGGTTCATGTTCAGAGATATGAGAAAGCTCTGGGCACATGTAAGAAAGCCTCCTCTGTGGGAAAACCTATTCCCCACAGCCTCATAGGTCCATGAGGCATTTCAATCACTCCAAGTCCTCCTCATTTGCTTGCCTCACGACATACAGCATATTATTCCTCTGCCAACAGCATCAGATTTACATTAGTAATATCCCCTCTTCAAGAAAAGACACAATTTTTATGCTTCAGGAGCTTTCACAGAGAAAAAAACAACAAAGAATTTTACACCAAAGTGATTTTTTTTTTGTTTTGTTTTGTTGCCTTAGACAAAAAAATACAAAATGATGCATGTTCTCCTGATGCCCTTTAGCCTGGCAAATTGAACAAGCTATAGTGCAGCAGCTGGGGGGAAAAAACCCCAACAACAACAACAAAACCTAGTGCCAAAGAAGAAACAAGTTCAAAAAGGGACATTTATTTCAGAGGACAGGTCAGCAAAGCTGAGCTACCCAGATGAAAACCCCTCCTTGACCAGAGCTGCCCAAATGCAGCAGCAAGTCCCACATAGAAGATGCTTGGTAGAGCAAGCACAAAGAAACCCAGCAGTGCTCAAGCTGCAGCTATCCAAAACCTGTGTCTGTGTCCCATTGGGAACAGTCCCTGTGATAAAACTCCCCTTTCCAGAGGAGATGCCCAGTTTTTGACAACAAGAGCACTGAGGTGAGGCCACACCTGGAGTGCTGGGTCCAGCTCTGGGCTCCTCAGTGTGAGAGAGACATGGACATAATGGAGAAAGTGCAGTGAAGGGCCACCAAGAGGATTAAGGGTCTGAAGCACCTCACATATGAGGAAAAGCTGAGAGACCTAGGACTGTTCAGCCTGGAGAAGAGAAGGCTCAGGGGGATCTTATCAATGAATATGAACACCTGAAGGAAGGGTACAAAAAGACAGAGCCAAGTTCCTTTCTGTAGTGCCCAGTGACATGGAGGAAATGGACACAAATTGAAGCACAGGAGTTTCCCTCTGAACATCAGGGAACACTTTTTTTACTTTGAGGGTGACCAAGCACTGGCACAGGTTGCCCAGAGAGACTGTGGAGACTCCATCCTTGGAGACATTAAAAAGCCACCTGGACGTGGTCCTCGGCAAGTGCGTCTAGGTGGTCTTGCTTGAACAGGAGTTGGACTCGATGGCCTCTGGAGGTCCCTTCCCACTTCAACCATTCTGTGAGCCTGTGATTCCATGAAAGGAAATTATAATCACCATTGCCTTTTAAGAAAGGGCTAGAAAACCTGTTTGGCATTGCATTTCTTTTACAATAGCACACACTAACGTTATGGGCTCTTCTGCCCAACATGATCAAATTGCTTATTGCAGGATTGCCCTGAGATCATGGAGGTGAAGTGGTGGTTATAATGGTATCCCATTATCTGGGATTAACTGACTTGAATCTTTTAAAACTCAAAAATGTGTGTGTGGATCATTTTTATGCTTCCCAGCCTCCTGCCACAGAAGTGAAGTTCAGCTGCTTACATCAAAATAAATTGATTTCTATTAATTAATGAGCTTGTATCAGTTTCCATTTTCAAGCTTCTCCCTTCAATGTAAGTGCTTCCATTTAAAAATAAAATAATAAAATAAAATAAAATAAAATAATAAAATATTTATTTTCTGTTTCCTTCAGCCAGCAGGTCTTCCAGCTGTAGGGATGGTTACCTCCCCAAACCAGCACAAACCTTCAGAAATACTCAGTAAGCTAAGTGGATGAATCTTTATTTTCAAGCTGCTCATCAACTTGCATTTTAGCTTTAACATTCAATGCTCTGCTGTAGGAATTGTAAACGAACCCTTTGCCCTCTGTCTCCACCTTTGTATCTAATAATAGCTCAGAGCATTGCTTCCCAATATCTCCATATGAAAACAGAAAATCCAGACAAAAGAGAAGCAATTAAACCTGACTCAACCCGACTAATTTTCTTTCATATTCCTAAAAAAAATTCAATTAATTTAAGATTGATTTAAGAGTGTGTGTGGGCACACGTCCTTGTGTACATATTAAGAGATGATTTCCTTCCCTCCCAGCACACCCTTCCCTCCTGCAGTACTAAAGCCAAGGATCTCAATGAGAAGTCAGATGAGAAAACACACACGGCTGGCGTGCAAAATACTATGGAAAGGAGTGTTTAAAAACAGTCTCCTTTCATCAGAGAACAGCTTGGTTTGACAGGCAGTTTTACTCCCTTTCTGACACAGAAAACATCCCGTGGACCATACGGATCTGCTTTAATATTTTCATCCATGAAGAGAGGAAAAGCCATGTGTACAGGGTCCTGTTTCTGCAGATTCAGCTTGCTCACAGATGGCATATAAAAGCTGAGACTGCTCACACCACTGCTGTGAGAGTGAATCACTACTGGCTCCAGGATACAGGAGCTCTGAAGCAGAAGATACAGTCGCTAGCACAGAAGACAGTGGTGGCTGATCTCCATCATCCAAAGATTCAGACACAAGATAGACAGTACTTCTGAAAATTAGAAGGCCTAAGTTAATGCAAACAACATGAACATGCATTTATTACATAAAAAAGGTCAAAGTATAAACTCTGTCAGGGAAAAAATAAGCACAAAGACCTAGCAATCTCTTTCTAATTAAAAGTTAAATCATTTAAGTACATAAAAAAGCCAACAGAATGATGCTTTTGTGTTCATGTTTTTCTCTCTCTCCTTTCCTGCACATTTACCTATACATACCCATACTCTGTTGGAATCCTTGGGCTCCAACATTACCCTGCAATGCTTGATGGCCACAAAAAAAGGAAAGACACAGTCTCCACCACACAGCCATGAACAGGCATGGGACTGCTCTGAGGAAGTGCAGGACATTTTATTTCTAGGACTCTCTCTAAGTGATTATCGTACCAAGGGAGAAATGTCCAACACATTTTGGAAAGCAGAGGAGGAGGATGATAGAAGCCACTGAGAATCACAGAATCATTGAATCATTTAGGATGGAAATGGCCTTTAAGATCATCGAAAGAAGGGGTGAGAAGGGTGATTGGAAAGCCTCTATTGTTCACTGATGGCCTGAGCCAGGCCTTGTAAGATCTCAATTAATTCACCTTATAGCTGAAAAGAAATATTTCAAGGCCCACTTGATTGGTGATGCTTATTGACACCACAGTCAGTGGCTGGGAGACCATTATATGAAAATAATCCATCAGATTTCACATGGTGTCTGTCTTTCAGGATCTCAAAACTCAAGAAAAGGGAATGGATGTTACTGATGGGTAGACAGCCACTATTCCAAAAGAAAAACATCATTTACCATCACCTGCCTGGTGCACTTCTGTCTACATCACCCAAAGGAGCAGTTTGGAAATGAATACCAAACATTATGAACATTTTGTGTTATTTATTCTGCTCATGTTAACACAGTAAGTTGTTCTTGCTACTTGGTCAAGCCTCCTGTGACCACTGGCAGCTCCTTGGCCCACCTGCAGGTCAAGATCCTGAGTCATGGCTAATTGCATTTCCATACTCAACTCCCTGCTTGCCACTGTGGAAGTTTAATTTTGGAAAGCTGCATGCAAATACATGTTTTAATCTCAGTGGAAATACCTACTTCAGCAATATTTACTCTCCTCACTCAAGTTTGGGTTGGTTTAAAAAAAAAACACAACAATAAACAGGCTGCAGAGGAAGGTGGGGTGTTTGTGCTCATCTTTACAGTGGGGGATGGAAAAATTTTCATTGGATATTTGCTTTTAAACCAGGATGCATTGGTCTCTGCCATCTGCTGCAGCTAGGAACCTGCCTCAAGACTTTGAGCAAACACCTCACAGAGGTATGGCTTTGCACAAACAAATAGGTCAACAAAATTCAAGGCAAGGAATGCCCAAATGAGTAAATATGTCTCATGTAAGAGGTAAAAGAGATCTTCAAAGACCAAAAAAACCAAGCCTTGCTCAGCTGTACTGTGATAGTTAGGAGAATTTTAGTCAATCATTTTTTATACTTCTATAGCTGTTCCAAAATACTAGTTTTACACATCTCAGTCTGTGAAATGGGAGGAGCAACAACAACACTGACATCTCCAGATAAAGCCCATCAGGTACTTGGATGGAGGAAAGCCAAAGACCAAGAACCCAAGCCAGAGCTGCTGCAGTGAAAGCCTCACAAAATGATACAGTTTTTCTGTGTTCACAAAACCTAAAGTGCTGATTAAAATATCTGCCCAAGTCAGCTTTACTTCTAATTGCCCTAAAAAAGCCAGGAGAAGGACAGCCATTCTGTCTGGAACAACTGCTTTTATTTTCCTGTCCTCTTCCACAATAATGTTGGTTCAGGATTTTGCAAGGAACTTAACAATGCAAAAAGAGAATTATTTTATTTTTTCCTCTTTTATTTTTTTTAATTCAATCATTAATTTAGTAATGGGTTGAACAATTCTGCCCATTTCTTATCTTACCTATTATACAGATGGGAGATCAGAATGGAGAAAATAACCTGTACTACAGGCAAACTCAATGTACAGAGCAAGCTGATCCTGCCTGTCTCCAAACAAGCAAGCTCCCTGTCCCTCCTCTCTTGCTGCATGTCAGGTCAGCAACAGTTTTAGCAGCCTGTAATTTGGGGTTCAGTTGTAGGCCTAGAGGAGCTGGCAGGAAACATGTGGTGTCCTGTTGAGACAACAGGCTCCTTGGATTTTCTTACATACCTCCTCCAATGTATGATCCTAAACACTGTTTCTGTTTCCCCTCTTCCCACTTGTTCTCCCTCATGTAGACCAGTTTCTTTTCATGTTCTAAACCATCCATACAAATTATGTACACATAGAGGTACAGAACTGGTTACATTTGGTTGTTGTCCATTATGTGGTCCTGCAGTATTTTCAGAGCTGAATACATCCATATAAAAGCCATTTCTATGAATATAAAAACTGTGTTCCCTGTCACTCTCATCACAGAAATGCTGAATGGTTATTTAATAACATGAGAGCCTCATTGCTATTTGCATAAAATCTTCTGGATGTGGTTTGGATCTGCTCCTCACACCCAACCTGAGCATTTTAATTTGGAATAACATCCTCCTGTTCATTCATTCATATACTGACAAAATATTCAGCCAAATCTGTCCCCTGCATAATTTTTTTTGCAGTGACTAGTACCAGAACACAGAGGTATACAGATGTTTGTATGGTAACAGGCTGAATTACATGAATATCTCACCTTGTCAACCACTGCTAGTCTTGTCCTGGAAGGTGCCTTTTAACTCAGAGCCTGCTGATCCAAACCCCCTACAGATGAAGAGTTCAGCTGCTTTTTGGGTCAAGGCCCTTGGACAGGGATGAATAAAAAAAAACCACAGGAAAAGATGTGAACAAACTAGTGCAGCTTCCTGCAAGTACCAACAACCCAGAGGCCTCCAGATAACACAGGGGCATGGACCTGAGAGCAGGGAAGTTGGCAGAGGATGGGCTGACTGAACACAAATGTAGGCTAGGGAAAGAGCTGATTGCTTTCACAAGACCTCTGAGCTGCCTCACTCCTGGCAGACTTCCCATTCCCAAGCATTTTACCATTGAATTAAGGACACTTTATCCACACCAAAATAAATGAAAAAGAAAAACACATTTAAAATATAGTGGTAGCAATAATAAGCAATTAGTCTTTGATAATTGTCTGTGTCTTCCTATTTAATCACTCTTTTGCAGTGGCCAGTATGCTGATGATAGACCCCGACTTGTGCCATTAGCATTCTTGCCAAATTGTTTTGAGTTTGTGTCTGTTCTTAACTCTGTGATGAAGAGAGACTGAGTACACTGCAACATCCCCCTAGGACTCATGAAGACAGGCTGGGGGAGTTGGGATTGGTTCAACATGGAGAAGAGAAGGCTCCAGGGAGACCTCACAGTGGCCTTCCAGGACCTGAAGGGGCTACAGGAAAGCTGGGGAGGGACTTTTTACAAGGGCTTGTAAGGAGAGGACAAGAGATAATGGAATAAAACTGGAAGAGGGGAGATTTAGGTTAGACATTAGGAGGAAATTCTTTAATGTGAGGGTGGGGAGACACTGGCACAGGTTGTCCAGAGAAGTGGTGGCTGCCCCATCCCTGGCAGTGTTCAAGGGCAAGTTAGATGGGGCTCTAGGCAACCAGGTCTAGTGGGAGGTGTCCCTGCCCATGCAGGGGGTTGGATCTAGATGATCTTTAAGGTCCCTTCCAACCCAAATCATTCTATGACTTGCTTGCAAAAGGATTGTTCAACCTTGTGCATTTGGATTGAGAGAGTTTTCTTCCTCCAAATCAGGATAATTTTTGTGTTCAGTTTTAATCTCCAAATCTATCCCTGGCAGACATGTGATCAGCTTTCAATTTTAGTCCTAATTGATCTTGCTGAAAACATGTAGATGTAGTACAATCTTCTTCAATTAACTCTTAATACCAGGGTTAGGCTACCTGAAAAGAGAAGCATGACTGTGTCTAGTGCTCTGGGTCTTGACTGCCTCCAGCTTTCACTTGGGATCTTAAAACAGCAAACCTGAATGCACATTAATCACACACTTACTTAAGGAATTTGTTGTTCAGTTTAACCTTTTTGGTTTTGGTGGGAGTTATTTATTTTGCATGTACCTTTAATGATAGACATTTCTCCTGGCCTGTGAAATTGCTGGCACACGGATGGCACCTGCTCATCTCATTTCTCCTCTGGCAGCCAAGATAACCTGTTGTTTGGTGATTTGCCCAATTTGCTATCAAAGTGAAAAATCACTTCAGAGTTTGTACTCCTTGTGTCCATTCCTAATCTAAATGCTCAAAGGCAGACCCTTAAAACCTTAAAATTCTCCAAGTTCTGTGTTTTCCAGTGAGTCTCAGCTCCTTTTGCCTTATATTAAAAATATTCCATGACATAACTCTGGCTTGCTTAAATAGCCTCATTTCTGAATGTGAGCCAACCCCTTTTTACTTCTTTATCACAAGCAGGTTTGCAGAAGAATTCTTTTGATTATCTGCTACACAGCCAGCAGGTCAGGCTGGCATACAGTGTGTGCCTGTGTTTTGAAATTTCACAGTCCCAGGATTTGCATGTTATTTTGGGTTATCAAAAACTTTATTTCTACAGCTTGTCTGTGGCAGGATGACTTTCAGTGTGAAAAAAAAATAATAATCCCTATATTACATTTAAAAACCCCAATCCATACAAGGGTATATCATATAACACCATTTTTTTTGTATCCTGGCAGCTTGGTGTAAAACCGATGCAGGTCGTGAATGATGTGGCTTAACCTACAGTTTACTGAAAGAAAATCACCTTATTCTTCACTGGTTGCATAATGAAACTTAAACTTTTCTCCTTCTTTCTGCCATGCTGCAATGATCCATCTGCTGAGGACATTTTTAAAGGTTTCATGCCACCTTTGCTAGAGTTTTCAATTTGTGGTTGAAGAGTTAATGGTAAAAAAAAGTCTGTAGCCCATATGTGCAGGGTTGGGGGTTTGTGTGACCTCAAGGCAGGTTTAGTCAAGACACCACAGAGATGGGAGACCTTCAGAGACTGTTACCTGCTCTAGAACTGAGTGATAAGGGTGGTGATTGTGGCATATTTCCTATGGAGATAGCAGAGAGCAAGCATATGGTCACAAAAGAAGCAATGCCTACGTAACAGCAGAGACTCAAAACTAGGCTCCTGTATTCACTTCTGTGCATGAAAAGTCAAATATGTGGATTTCACCACACACTCTCCTTCCCTAGGCTCTCACTGACTATGACAATATGGAAGAGGAAACTGTTTTTCTGAATTTTTCTACAAGTGGAAACTATTTTCCTAATTAAATCTGCAACAGGCACACAGTGGTGCTCTGGACTCTTATACAGACAAGGGATCATACCTAGCAGGTAGCTAGTTATTCAATTCCTCGTTAAACTAATCCTATGTGTAGTATAATTGTCATATTTGAGGAGTATCTCAAGCTCCTGCAGTATGAAATATACTAGGTACCATCTAAAGCAGAAGACACTCAAATGTAGGTGAGGAGAGAGATGAGATAGCAGGCATCTCCATGCCCAGATGTATAGAGACATAGGGGCAGGATGCATTAAGAAAGAAAAAAAAAAAAAAAGCTATGAATTATTTAAAGAAAAATGATGGGTTTGTCACCCAATTTTCTATGCCTGTCCTAAAAAAGAACCATGAAATATTGCATGAGATGCCCAGGCCATAAGAATTTTTGTACCCTTGTAGCGCAGCCACAGCCTGGTAGGAGATGATGTGTAACCCCTATGAACAGGCAGGTAGATGATTTACCACATTTCAGCAACTGTGTAAACATGAGCACTGGGACACTGAGCCTCACAGGACTCCTGTAGCCCAACCATGATTGAAAGGCAACGAGCTGAGCTCCATGGGAGGTATTAAACAGCTCCAGGTTCCAAGGTTGTATCCCAGCACACGATATACAGGGAAGGTGTGAGGTGTGGTTGCTACACAACATGTGGCTCAAGGCTACAGAGCAGGGTTGCTCCAAAGCAGAGGGGCACATTAAAATTGACAGATTCTTAATGAAGTTTCTTTGAACATCAGTCACAGTGTATTTCAGTCTAATGACGCAAAGTTTTTTTCATTACCAGTGAATTGAGTTAATTTTTTACTGCTTTCATAGAATCACAGAATGTGTTGGGTTGGAAGGGACCTTTAAAGGTCATCTAGTCCAACCCCCCTGGAGTGAGCAGGGGCGCTTTCAACTATATCAGGTTGCTCAGAGCTCCATCAAGCTTGACCTTGAATGGCTTAAGGTATGGGGCCTCCACCACCACTCTGGGCAACCTGTTCCAGTGCTTCACCACTCTTATAGTAAAGAATTTCTTCCTAATGTCTAATCTCAATCTCCCCTGCTCTAGTTTAAGACCATTGCCCCTGGTCCTATCGCTACATGCCCTTGTAAACAGCCCCTCCCCAACTTTCCTGTAGGCCCCAAGAATCCCTATGTACAGTTACTTCATTCTATCACTTTTGCATTAAGACATGACACAGTAATCCAGGTAGATGTCACTTGGAAACTATCAAGTCCTACTATGGTGCTATGACTTCTTCATTCTGATTGCATCCTTCTACATCATAACCTGTCTCAACATCCAATTTGAATCCACAGACCATGAATTGCACTAGTAGATATATGTATATGGAAGTTTTCAGTCATTCTCTGTGACACAAAGCCATATTCTTCCTTGTTAGATAGGATCTCTACACACAAATAACAATCAAACTTACTGAAAATAAGAATTCTTTAAGCCTAGAGTCATTAACCCAAACAACTTCAGGCCCCTCTGAGATCTTTCTGTTAATAATTTATTACTTGCAAAAACTGAACATGCTCAAAACCCAGCTCCTGAATTTTTCATGAAGTCCTTTCCTTTCCATACTTGTCTTAATTTCAGAAATAAAATCAGACTCTTTCCTGCCAATCTCAGCTTTCTCTTTGACTTGATCTTCTCTCATGACTCAGGCCTTCAGTCTGTGATTAAATCCTGATGCCAAGTTCTATAAAACTTCCCCAAGTTCGACCTTTTCACTCTGCCAACATAGCCAAACCCTTGACTAAGATCTAATTGGATTATGAGCCTTAACAATTAAAATCTCTTATCTCTGCTTTTGACACCTCCAAAGTAGTGCCCTTCTAACCTACAGGAAGGCCTTGCTTCAAAGATCATCCTGTAGGTCTATAACCTGGTTATGTCCACATGGCACCTTGCAAAGACATCATTCTCAGCTTGTCTACTTTCTAGCTATAGCAGTAGAGCCCAGCCTGGGCTAAACCCCCACACACTGACCCAATTTTCCCTGTGCAAGCTGAAACCTGTTGCTGAGGTCCTGCAGTAATACTCACAGAAACCTGCTAGCAGCTTGCTACAGAGCTGGCAAGTTGTGGTCATTGCTTAGTATGGGCTGCAGCTTCAGTGCAAAACTACTCTCCTGTTATTTTATTACACTGTTTTCCCTGCTAACCTTTTCTTTTTTTTCATACAACATATATATTGTTATAGCAACATAAAACCCACAAACATACTCATTATATATATAACACCAGACTATAAGCTCTAAAGGAAAGCAATAGTTACATTCCTAAGAGCTTAGGAGAACAATTTGTATGGCACCTAGAGCTATGCTGACCTGTTTTCCTGGGATGTCGAGCCAGCAATGCTAGAGAACTAGAAAAAACAAAAGAAATAACCTTAAATATATTAAAAATATTTATATCTGCATATCCCAAATCTCGAGGATATCTGGTGAGGCAAGGAAGTGAACGCTGTACCAGTTTTCCAAATGGGGACACTGAGACACTTTAGGAAGGAGTTAACCTGACTTGTGAAGAGCAGTCAGGAATTTTCACTGAGCAGAAATGAATGCATAAGCTGCCCAAAAGAATCGAGAGGGGAAAGTGACTTCCAGAAGATAGAGAAGAATCTTAATTGTAAGCTTTCAAAATCCCTACGCTGGCTTATCAAGGTACCAACTTGGGAATGAGTCTTACACTAAACTGAATGTAAAACCTGGGGATTTATAGGACATACAGGAAGGGAGAGAGAGGATAAAAGAAAACCCAACCACGAGGAGAAGTAAATGGAAATAAAAATAATGCTATCTAAAGAAAAACTCATTGATAAAAGAGTTAAAGTAAGAGCCCAGAAACCCTTTCATCTCCACCACTGCATTTTGAAGGTAAGGACACCTCAGCTATCAGCACAGTGAAGTGCAGAGAGGATGAAAACTTTGGGTTTAAATAATGCTACAAATAATGGAGGGGGGAGAAGAAAAGAAACCCTGGGGGTGAAAAAAATGAAATCCTCTGAGAGAGTAAAAAATTCAATCCTCTCCATACCCGAGGCTGTGAGCAGTCCTTGAGCTTCACCTGTCAAGTGATTCAAAGCATTCCTGCAAACCCCTCTCCTGCTAATTGGCCATTCGGGTGGCTCGACTGTTCCTGGCTCAATCCCTGGCACTGTGCTCCAGCCCGCCGGGCCGCTGGAAAAATAAGCAATGAGCAGGTGTCAAATTCAGTCCTTTTATCTTTGGCTTTTAAAAGACAGATACAATTATGGGCAAATCAGTGTAGTGCGGAGGATTATTAGGTCTCTCTTCTAAGAATTATTTGCAGGAGGCTGTGTGCAGACAAGCCAGAGCCATGGGCTCTTCCACAGAAGCTTTGTTGTGTCTGCTCTACCTTCTGGAGACCCACGGATGCAGAAGCAGAGGAAAGAAATCATTAACTCCTCACCCTCCACGGCAGGCAAAGCAACACTGTATTGTCTGACAAGCTCTGGCTGGTGCAATCTTTGGATGGTTTAAGGATTTTGAGATTACATGTGTATGTTTGATACACATCAGTGGAATACCTAAGAAATGAAGAGAGGCTGTAAAGCATTGGAAATTGACAAAGATTACAAAATTGAAGCTAGAAGTCTTCCAAACTCAATGTATGGAAAGACTTTATGGTTTCCTTAGTCATACCTCTGAGGTCATACATCATTTTGTGGATTTACATGTGAAGTGATGACTGCACCTTGTTTCCCCTTACAAAACATGAAAAAAATCCTCCCAAACCCCATCACCTCTGTTCCCACAGGGACCAGATCTTTAACATTACAAAGACCTATGGATGTACATTACCTAGGGATCTGGCAACAGGTATTTAATGGAGTTTTCATTTGGTGGCACAGGAAAAAAAATAGTGGTTTATTAAAAATAAATTTTAAAAGAAAAAAAAAAAAGGAGGCAAAGGGGAAAAACGTATCTTTTGTAGTTTTGAACTGATCCAAGAAATGAAGCTATCCATTCCACATGAAAAGGCCAACTTTCTGTACAGTCTTAACACAAAGACTGAGGGTGCATGTTCAGGGGTCCTGGTTGCAATCTGAATTCAGAAGCAGTTCTGCCAATGCAATAGCCCAGGGAGGGCAGCACTAAAAAATGTCTCCTTATGCCACCTACATCCTGCCATATGAGGAGAGGCTGAGACCACTGGGTTTGTTCAGCCTTGAGAAAAGAAGGCCTAGGGGAGACCTTATTACCATGTTCCAGTACTCAAAGGGTGGCTACCAAGAAGATGGAGACTCCCTATTTAAGGAGTCACATGGAAAAGACAAGGGGTCATGGGCACAAGTTGCTCCTGGGGAGATTCCAATTGGACACAAGAGGTAAATTTTTCACCATGAGGACAGTCAAACATTGGAACAGTCTCCCAAGGGAAGTGGTGGATTCCCCCACATTGGACAGTTTTAAGCCTCAGCTTGACAGGGTGCTGAGCCATCTCATATGAACTACAGTGTTAACTAAAAAGGTTGGACCAGATGATCCTTGAGGTCCCTTCCAACCTGGCATTCTATGATTCTATGATCCTGACTCTTGTTTGGAGGATTATAGCCTCTAAATTGTGAATATGGGATATGACCCTCTAATGCTAGCTTATCACCCTTGTATCCAAACCCAGAGAGGTTTTATTAACCTTATTATGCAAATGAGAAGAGGAGAGAGGAGCATTTTGTCCAGACCCTTTCTGAACTCCTGAAATAAAGTAAAAGTTTTCAGTACAAAGGAATTTATTTCCTGATTTCTTCAGGTCCCTAGCAAGAGTTTGGGCTATGCCTTCCATAAATATTTTTGAAGCATGAGAATGAAGGAAAGCTTATGAGTTAGATGGAAAGGCTGTAAAGTGAACAGTGACATATAATGGAAACTGTTCCCAACAGCATTTGTAATTTCAGCAAGTACAGGGCATTGGGAGCTAACCACTCTATTCTGTGGTTTCTCTTTTCCAGCATTAATTTGTGAAAAAGTCTATTTTTTTATGCACTTGCAATCCAAACAAAAGAACAAATTAAAATAATTAAGTACACAAACCATGCTGGGCAGTAGAACATCACAGCCAAATGGTGCAAGTCATCTATATTCACATTGTATCATAGGAACTGACCCAGAATTAACCATGGCTGCCTCCTCCTGGAAAAGTCTCTAAAACAAATAAGTTCTCTCTCATCCATTTCCATGAATGGCTTTAGTATGCTAAGTGGTAAGACCACAGGAGAACAGGACAACTGGATATACAGCTAGGAGGAAGCAGTAACAAGCAACAATAGAGCTATTTTTCCATAAAAGTCATGAATAGATATTGTAGTCCCTCCTGAAAACCAGGGTGTACAACTGAGCAAACTCAGAGAATATAAACCATGTGGTTCCTGACTTAGAGTTTAGGAATGGATGTCAAATGTCAGGATGGTAGTAAGAAGAAAACTTGCAGTCACTTCCTAGATGATCTTCAGATTCAGAGCTTTAGGAAACTTCAGTTGTGAACTGTAGTTCCGTTGAGGTTCACTGGTCGAGCACTTTGAACATGAACCCCTGTGCTCAAAGAGGGGACTCCAAGAGAGGACAGGAGTGGAGGAGATAGCCATTTGCACCACATGCAGGTGAGAAGCAGAGGACATCCAACCTGACCTGGCATAGGTGGTTCAAAGAAGAGATGTTTTCAAGGAAGATAAAAGGTGCATCCAATCTTCACAGCTGTTGGTATGAGACAACAAAATGTCCTGACCCTTAGTGTCAGATGTTATTGTAGGAATATAGTATCAGTGCAGGTGCTTCAGCCTCCTGTCCATAGCTATGATCACCTGTTAGGTTACCATTCCATTCATTGCAGATGACGCCAAGCTGGGGGGGAGTGTTGATCTGCTAGAGGGTAGGAAGAAGCTGCAGGAGGACCTGGACAGGCTGGATTGATGGGCCAAGGCCAATGGCATGAAATTCAACAAGACCAAGTGCAGGGTCCTGCACTTTGGCCACAATAACCCCAGGCAGCACTACAGGCTGGGGGAAAAGTGGCTGGAGAGCAGCCTGGCAGAGAGGGACCTGGGAGTGCTGGTGGACAGCTGGTTGAACATGAGCCAGCAGTGTGCCCAGGTGGCCCGGAAGGCCAATGGCATCCTGGCTTGGATCAGGAATAGTGTGGCCAGCAGGAGTAGGGATGTGATTCTCCCCCTGTACTCAGCACTGGTGAGGCCTCACCTCGAGCACTGGGTGCAGTTCTGGGCCCCTCACTTCAAGAAGGACATTGAGGTGCTGGAGCAGGTCCAGAGGAGAGCAACAAGGCTGGTGAAGGGACTAGAGGGAAAGTCTTATAGGGAGAGGTTGAGGATGTTGGGGTTGTTTAGCCTGGAGAAGAGGAGACTCAGGAGGGACCTCATCACTCTCTACAACTACCTGAAGGGAGGTTGTAGTCAGGTGGGGGCTGGGCTCTTTTTCCAGGCAACCAGTGACAGGACAAGAGGGCACAGCCTGAAGCTGCTCCAGGGGAGGTTTAGGTTGGATATTAGGAAGCACTTCCTCACGGAGAGGGTGATTAGACATTGGAATGGACTTCCCAGGGAAGTGGTGGAGGCACCATCCCTGGATGTGTTCAAGGCAAGGCTGGATGTGGCACTTAGTGCCATGGTCTAGATGGTGTGGTGGTGTTGGTCATAGGCTGGACTTGATGATCTTAAAGGTCTTTTCCAGCCTTGGTGATTCTGTGATTCTGTGATGGACTTTCTTTGCCTCTTCCTCTTCCTCTCCTTCTCCCTCTCCCTCTCGAGATTCCTTGCTGAGCCCACTCAATAAGATTCTCTTAAAATCCCTTTTTAAGAAATGACAGACACCATAAGATGGTAATTTGGGAAGATCACTGGCCAAATCTCAGTTATTACTTCTTCCATAAAGGTATCACTGAGGTTCCTGAGCCATATCTAGTTATAAGAGCACATAGTCACACACTAAAATGGCAGAAGCAGGATGAGACTTCCTGAGATTTAGATACCAAATTGGGCAACAGAGTATCCCTGATCAAAACAAATGAAACAAAAATCAAAGGTGGAAAATTACTCACCTTCATGAGAGGATTGACATTGAAAGGATTCTAAAAATAGCATCAACCTTAAACATCTATCAGAGTAGGACAATGTGTTGTTTCAGAAAATCTGAACAGTTCATTCAAATCTATAAAAAAAATCCACCTATCAAGTTCAGTTCAAGCATTTTAGAAACTCAGTAGTAAATATCTTCAGATGTAG
The DNA here is from genome assembly GCA_020745705.1 of Hemiprocne comata. Taxonomy (NCBI): domain Eukaryota; kingdom Metazoa; phylum Chordata; class Aves; order Apodiformes; family Apodidae; genus Hemiprocne; species Hemiprocne comata. The sequence continues at coordinate 160,539,521 of CM036587.1, forward strand.
GACTTTGCTATCTTTTCTTCCTCATTTTCCTCTCTCTCCATCTTGTTCCTGACCATTTCTTAATGTCTCTTGCATTTGCTTCTGACAGCAACCACAGTGCACCAGGCACTGTGTGAAAACAGGCAGAATCTCTGTCCTTAAATAATCCCCTTTGTCACATAATGACCAGTGAAATCTCCATGTATGCAAAGAGCCCCTTCCAATGCCATATTCAATTTGCCTCAATGAAAAGGAGCTGTAACAGAAAGCAGGTGCTCCACGAGGAGTTTGAAGTGACATGCAGCTGTTGAGCCAGCTGTTGAAGTGACATGCAGAGGTTGAGCACCCTGAACTCCAAATGTTCAACCTTTCAGTACCAAGGGAACTCGTGCCCTGTCTGAAAAATGCTGAGCCAAGATCTTTGTTACCATAAAATGCAATAAAGTTCACATTATTCTCAGGTTTCTTACACAAGTACAGAAGTAACAAGCCCCAAAAAACAAACACTCACAAATTTTAGAAAAATAATAGAGAATTGTCTTTGACAGGAAAGATCAATTCCAGTTGTCCAGTTGTCTCTAATGACCTGAATCATACAAAACTCAACTGTAATATCCAACCTCTAGTTTTCCCAATTTTATCTGTAGCTAGGCTCCACTTTTACGTTCTGGAAAATGGCAGATTTAAGTAAAAAAATGCTTTGTAAGAGAAAAAGGTCCATTTGACCTCTGATGCTGTTCTTTGAGATCCAATTTCAATTAATATCACTAGCTTCTCTCTAAAAAGTAGGAAAAAAGTCTAATGAAATTGTAAATTACTTGAAAATCAGGCAAGCTTGACCTACCCTTACTTAAGTATTTGTCTAAGAAAAGAAACCAGTATCTACCACAGTGTGCTGACATTTGTTATTAAAAAAACAATCTGAAAATCAGCTTCTTGAAGGGGGACACAAGCCAGAATTTAATATTCTTTCACATCAAAGAACAACCACCAGTAAAGACCAGCAGGAGATCTATTGGCACTTACAAGTTTTATTTATTTTTTAACAAAGTCATTCAGCAGAATGGACTGTTGTCTTTACCATCCCAAAGCACCTCATTAAATGAATTAATCAAGTATATTCTGCTTGTGATAAAACATGATTTAAAAAGTTCAGAGAAGTGAGAATGAGTAAAAAAATTAACAGTGCAGTCATGCCTGTGGTTTGTAAAATGTAAACTGTAGTTTGGTTAACAAAATGCAAGCTGTAGTTATGTCTTCTGAGAGTAAACAGTAATTAACCTGGTCAAAAACTTCACAAGGATGCTTTCCAGTATCCATGGGGATGATTTCTAATAAATATTTTTCCTGGCCACATTTTGATGGTCTAGAAAGGAAGAGTCTTCCAGCTTTATGACACGTAAGGTACTGCAAGGAAGACATATGACTGTACAGCCTGTATGGCATTGGCATTTGGGTCTCCTGCCTTTATTTAAATTTGGTATTAGGACCTTGCTGAACACATGATATATCCATGTATGCATTCACTAGGTTTATAGAGAAATACATGTAATCACTCATTCTAGGGATCAGGTTTATAATTAAGATAGCTTATTTCCTGTTATTGAAAACGAGCTGGTAAAAGGGCCACGTTTGCTCAGCCAGCCTTTCCCCTGCAAATGAAGGAGTATTTCCACACACAGATCCTACCATGCATTGTGAATCCATGGAATCACAATAACCCCAACTATAAAGTCTAAATCTTTAAATGAAATCGTGGCAAAGTCACTTCGGAAAATCCATCTGAGATCAGCACAAGGTTCATTTTCTTGCACCCTGCTGAAACATTCACACCAATGATCTGATTTGCCTGTCAATAACACCAAGCAACAATTTACCTTCTGGAAACTTATCACCCTAACAAAGCAGTCCTAGATACTTGAATCCTGTATGGGAATATGCATTGTGTAGGACTGGGGACTGTCATCTTCTCTTGGGCCATTTGAAAGCAAGGCTCTTCATTGCTTGGCCACAGTATGAAGTGCCACCAAAGCCAGTGAACACCATTTCCCTGACTGCCCACGGGAAGAATAAAAAGATGACACAGACTTTATTGAGAGCCCTGGAAAGCCACCTGCCATCCTTGGCTCAGACAGCTGGGCAATTTCTGCTGGGCAGTCACATGAATGGTCTTTCTGTGGAGATTTCCAAGGGAGAACAACACAGCAAAACAGCTCAAGTTAGTCTGCAGGATGTTCACACTAATAAGCAGAGCCAGTGTTATGATTGTTGCTTTTCAAATTACTATACCACCCTGCAGAAACAGACCTGTAGCAAAGAAAAGCTTAACTCAGAAGGCTTAACAAAGTGGCAAAATAGCCTGGTTTTATTTCCTGGGCCATCATTCTGGTCACATCACACTTACTTTGGATCCTGTCTCTGACTGCCTATTCTCCACTGCAAAAAAAGTTGTGGTTGCTACTTCTGATGGTCTTGGAACTGTGCCCCCATCTCCATCCAAGGCCATGGCCTTGTTCTTCCTCACGCTCTTCCCTGCTACCAATGTTGGTCTCAAATGCTCTTTGCTCTCCAGACTTCTCCTAAAATGGAAATTATACATATGATAGCCTCTCCAAATGAGACCACTAGGTAGCAATGGGACACCTTACTTCCCACAGCACTTCCAGCACAACACTTTTGGGGACACCCCAAGAAGGTAATGGCTCGGGAGGTGACCAGAAGAAACGACCAGTACTTCTTTTTCTGGACACTGCATACATCTTCATAAGGAGTTTTCCCAGACCTTTTCCCCTCAGGCTTGCAGACTGAAAGTTTTGCTCACTTGTTGCACCTGCCTCTACTGGGACAGCAGAGATCTCTGTCATATGCACATGCAGTGCTGACAGTCATGGGTGCTCAGATCCCACCACATCCAGGTGCCACCACATTCTTCTTTCATCATTGTAATACAAGTTTCCAGTGAGAATCAAACCCAGCACTTCAGAAAGGCACATCCCTCAAATTAACTATCTAATTAATTTCTATCATATTATTGATGCCATAATCACTATTCAAGGAAGAAATATTTTATTCTGCATTTTTTTTGTCTCAAAAATTACATTAGCAATGGAAAAAACTAGTCTTGCTAGTTCTTTGGGTAGCAAGGCAGAGAACAGTCACAGCACTTCTCTCCCCAGCAGGGAGAGGTAGAGAAAAATCAAATCTTTGGTGGCTTCTTGGGTCTGTTGGAAAAAGCTAAAGAGGTCTCCTGTGGTTCAGTTTTCTCATGTAATCCTATACTCAAATACAGCATACATTTTTCTCCACAAATTCTTTCCTATCCCATTGAAGGAGCTGGGTAGGAGAAATAGCCAAAATTTAGATTGAAAAGAGGGGTATCTCCAACTATGTCTACAATTCCTCCATGTATAGTCATTATTCTAATTTATCCAGTCTAATTGCACCTTCAAAATAATGAGACTTTCTCCATATCCTCTAGGAAATACCTTCACAGTTCAACAGCTCTTACTGTCAAAGCTCCTTAAGTTTCAGTCTAAATGCTCCCATCTTCATTTTCTCTGATTAGTCTTAGTTACAGCCTACATTCTAGCCTCAAAATAATTCCAGTGTCACATGGGACTGGTATCCTTCTAATATGTCCAGACTCCACTACCCTCTAGCACAGGAGGAGACTAGAAAAATATACTGGAATAAATTATTATTGTCAGAAAAAAACAATGATTGCCTAATAATTTAAAAATAAAACCAATTAGAGCAGTTAAATTAGAGAATTAGTTTACTGAAGGCATCCCTGAATACAGGATGTCTTAAATTAATCTGATATTAGATGTGATCTAAGCCAAAAGGTCCAGAAGAATCTTGTGTACCTCCTTTAATTTAGACTTTCTTGGCCTTTATACAACATGTCTCAAAATGCTAATACAGCAGCACCTGAAGGCGTGTTGCTTTTTATTTCTCAAAAATCAAATTTTTGTATATATTTTTTTTAAGAAAATGATGAGCTTCATCTTACAGCAAACTTATCCCCTTGGTGAAGACCTTGGACAAGTTACCTGTCAAGCCCATGCCTTCTTCAAATTTGAGTGCAAAGGCAAATCTTGCTGTGCCTGTCTGCAGTCAGGTAGAACTGCTGCATCCAAGCTCATTTGAGCTGCAGTTTCAACAAACACACATGGGAATGCAGTACTGGAAGAATATTTGATTGTGTTTGTTTACCAACAGTGTTGATGCCAAGCAGCTTTGCCTGGCAAAAAAAAATAACAAAACAAAAAAAAAAATTAAATTGCATTTTTAATAATACCACAACTCTGATAGGAACTGTGTTACAAGAAATACCATTTCAGGTTACCAGAAGACAGATGGTCTAAATGAAACAGCAATACATCAAAATCTCAAACCTGAAAGCCTTGTGAAAGTTATTTTAAAGTGAACATAAACTTCAATACCTATTCCAAAAGTCAGACCATGGTGCATGACTGTGATCACCAGCAGCCCCATTTCAGTTAGTTTTTTGTTTTCTTTCTGGTTATACCTGAATTGTCCCCAGATCCAAGTAGTTTCATTTTTTCAACAGGGGACTCTTAAGGAAGAACAGTAAAGTTGGTCCTAAACTTTTAATATCAATAAACTAGAGTTAATATAAAACATATCGAACAGGCTTCAGTCTGTTACAGTTTGCATTTATTTTCAAACATTTGGGTTAAGGACAGAAGATTTCCTTTGAAAATCTCAGAAATCTCAGTCCAGAATGAGCTCCCTGTCTTTGATTTATCTTGATTCACAAATCTAGATTCAAGAAAGCACTTTCTTGTAACAAAACTCTTCATTGTTGGGTCATTTAAAAATAGATTCATGAACAAATAAGGTTCCTTAGCAACTAAAAGAAGGAAAAATCACAATCCTTGCTAGCCACCAGGGAAAAACCAAAATGCCTTGTCTCTTTGCTAGATCACCTTGCTTTATTTTATTACCAGCCTCTTCAGGCCTGTTATATGAGACAGAGTTGCTGATAAATGTAAATTATTTCAGTATGGATGCTCCCATTCTGCTCAGAGGAAGCAAGGCTGAGTTCAGGTCTTCCTGTTTGCCTCATTCCTGGAAAACTTGAGGCATGATGGGCTCCTAGTGCTGAGTTGGACCTTATATTCTCCCTTTTGTATAAGCAGTGCAGAAAAAGACATTTCAGCTTCATTTCTAAACACTCAAGACGTGTAATGTAATGACTTCACCTGTCCCAAAAGATCAGAGGACATCCCCCACCTAAACCACAGTGCAGCATCTGCAGTCTAGAGAAAATAACATTATGTTTTGCTTTGTGTTTCTTCAGCATCTGGTTTAAAATGGTCATTGCTTTGGTGCTTTGGTTTTAAGACACCATGAACAGCAAGCATTTGAATAACAATTATCTGGGGTTTTTTAGAAAAACTAGTGTCTACAGCAACAATTATGACAGCTTTTACTTGGAAATTGCAATGAAAGAGCTCTGGTAGACTCTGAATAAAGAAAAATCCTCTTACTCATGATGAAAGCCTACAGTGTCCAGAAGATCTTTAAAAAAAGAAAAGCTCTTTTTTTCCCAAGATACTCCTGACAAACTGTAGCTGGAAGCACATGCCCCGAACATGAGTTCAAATGCCCACCAGTCTTTGGAAAATCAAAGTGATCATCAATTCAGATTTCCTGAATTGCAATGCAGGGCAAATTATTTCTGCAATCAACCCTTAAAACGGGTCTGACTGGCAACATTTTGATGTCAGTTCCAACTCTGATTCTGATTTTGCAAACAGCACCCTGAGTCATGGGCTGTGTTTAACAAGCTGCATTCACTGTTGCCACACACTGCAGGAAAACATCCTGATTTATTGATTCTGTTCACTACAAGTTAAGTGATTGTTATCTTCATAGCAAGGTGAGGACTTAACGTCTCAAATACATGTATGATCTTACAGACTCTGGGCAGAATCTACCTGACAAAAAAACAATGGGAATGGCAAGGAGACCACAAAACACTGGGAAGAATCTGGCCACAAGTCTGTTTTATCACAATGTATTTTAGAATCGTGTAAATATTTATCTTCTCTTCTGCTGGGCAGCCAGGTTGGGTATTTTGTAATTATTTATGTGAATTCTATCTGGGGGAAAAAAAGAAAAAAAAAAAGCCCTGCTAATACACAGAAGCTCTGCCATCCTATATATATATATATGTGTGTGTATATATATATCACCCTGCTTTCTGCCTGTGAGAAGCAGCATGTTTCTGGAATTTGTTCCTAATGTTTTTTAAGAGAGAAAGATGACTGCATCACATTGCCAACAGACCAAAGCAGAACTGTGCTGCTGCTACGTGCCTCTCCTTTGTACAGCGTGCAGCAGCTTTCCCACCTTACTACATTCTACACACACCATCAGCAGCCTGAAATTTTGGTGAACAGAACGAATCCACCAAGCCCTGGAAATGACAGCAATCTTTTCCATCACCTGCTGGTTAAACAAAAGGTTACTTTGCTTCTGTGTCCTTCAGTAGCACTTTGTATCATTAACCATCAGACCACACGGACTGATGGGAGAGCAGCAGATGGTTCTTGCCTTTCTCCTATCTTTTTCCCTGTTTTCCAGGGAATGGTTGCCTTTTCATCATCCAACTCCTTAGCAAAAGAGCTAGCTGTGCTCTGCCTGCCTCTGGCTCAGGCTTCAGGGTCATCTGTAGATGTTACGGGAAGGCACTTACACTAACTAAGTGCACTCTCATCAAATGAAGGGTTTAATAACTAGTATGAACATGGTATCTATCACTTCAGCCACAGAAGGTTAGCCTTTGGCTTTTTATCATCATAGCAGAAAAGTATAATCTATTATTATTATTATTAAAACCCACTATTAATGTAGAAATAAATTATCTTCTCTTCCTGACTAACCTGTGGCTTCCTTTTCTCCAGCATTTTACCTGCCAATACATAAACACCACCACATGCTTCATGGTCCTGTTTTAAGTGACATTTTCCATTTTTAACCCTTTCTTCTAAGGATTAAATTAATTTGTAGCCCTGTAGAGCTGAAAGCTTGACACGAGTCACAAGCCAAGTTCTACGGGGTCTGACCATCACACAATGGGGACAGCTCAAGGAAACACTGCACTGCAAAATCGTGTCCTTTTTCCCCAAAAAAAATGCCTGGGTACAGTGTTGCTACAGGTTTTATAAGGAAGACATGAATCCAAGATGCTGATCAGCTGCAATTGTTTCCAAGAATCTATAATTAAAACCATAATTTTCAAGGGAAACATGGAGTTGAGATGTAGTAGATGATCTTTGGTCTATCTCAACTTCGAACTGGAAACTTCGAATAGGAAACTTCATCCTCCCTCCTGATCAGCTTTGGAATGATGCCTGCACAGTGCAGAGAACTGTTTAATAGAATCACAGAATCATTCAGGTTGGAAAAGACCTTTAAGATCATCAAGTCCAACTGTAAACCTGACACTGCCAAGCCCACTACTAACCCAGGTCCTCAAAGGGAGAACCAGATCAGAGCCTGCCAGATGCCCTGTGGGTTTATCTCTGGGTAAAGGGCCCATTCCTATCTCCAGATAAACATCCTGTTCCTACCCAGGGACTCTTAACACAAATAGCAGGGCAAAGGGAATATTCCTGCCCACCATGTCTTAGATAAAGGGCAGATTTACCATTTCTCCCATCACTTTTGGCATCTGGGTGCTGGGCTATCTCATGTAAACAGTGATCCTTGAGGTCCCTTCCAACCAGGCATTGTATGATTCTGTGATCTGCCATGAACATTAATCCTGTCCATGGAACATTCCCAGTGTTGGTGTTCTCACATGCTGACCACTCTGTTGCTCATTTTCACTAAGAAAAAGGAAAGCAAGCAGCACACCGAACGTACCCAGCAATTCTATATTGCTCACAAATTCCTCGAAGTTAACACCTCATCTACAGTGCAAGGATCTATAATTTTACAGCCCTTCAGCAGAAAAATATGGCATTATTTAGAACATTTTGTAAAGTGACTTTGCATCGAAATAACAGCACATTTGAGAAACGTCTTTTCAATCCCTCTTTTTTTATCCACCTGCCCCCAAAACCCATCTAAGTCTTCAACTTTTTTAGCTGATCCTCACCTATAAAGAAGTATTTTAGCTCCAGTTTGCTATTTGCAAAATGAGATCACAATGAGATACAACTAAATAGATTTCCAGAGCATTGCACGTATTAAAGAAGATGAGGGAGGGGGAATCCCATTACTTCCTCAATTCAGCTTTTTTGCTCTTTAAACACCACCATTCTCAACCTCATGGTTGTGCTTCAGGAGCTACAGGGAGAAGCTCAGGTTGCAGAAGCACGGGCTGTACAACTCAATTACTGAGATCTGAAGGAAACTCACGGCCTTGGACAGCATCTCTGAGGTTTCGCCGTGACCACTGCCTGATCCAATTAGGAAACACTCAGCATCTTTGTGGCAATTACTAAAGAAAATAATTATGACATGACCACTGTCTTCCTTCAGATAGAAAAGCAGCAGAAAATGACAGGAAACAGAAGTCGGACAGGAGTTAATAAAACAGCCTTTGGCAAGAGAGGAGAGAAATGCCAATTCCAGGAGAAGGTACAATATTCTTGACCGGAAACTGAGAAAAAAGTAGCACATTGCAAGCTAAGGACCAACAGAAAAAGAGTCTGTTTAGTCATAAATGAGCTAAAACCTCACCATAATAACAAAGCACAGCTTATGCTTTCAGAAAGCTGCCCATCTTATTTTATTAAAGGAGAAGAGCCTTTAATGGGTGCCATGGCACTGCTCGTGGCTGCCCTACTGTCACACATTTGCCCTCAAGAGATCACAGAATCACAGAATCGTTCTGGTTGGAAAAGACCTTTAAGACCATCGAGTCCAACCATAGCCTAACTCTACCAACCATTAACCTAACTATACTAATTCCAGCGTTTAACCCACGTCCCTCAGCACCACATCTACAAGTCTCTTAAACACCTCCAGGGATGGAGACTCAACGACCTTCCTGGGAAGCCTGTTCCAGAGATTAATTACCCTTTCAGTACGGAATTTTTGTCTAATATCTAATACAAACCTTCCCTGGCACAACTTGAGCCCATTTCCTCTTGTTCTATCACTTGTTACTTTGGAGAAGAGACCAACTCCCTCCTCGCCACAACCTCCTTTCAGGTAGTTGTAGAGATGCCAAGTGACAATGCATTAACAGTTCTACACCTATTAATGAAATAATTTTCTTGCAACACAGAAACCAAATTAAATCACTGAAAATGTTTTGAAGTCCTCACAGTAGTCAGTCCAGTTCCAGGGAACTGGAAAATGAAACTCTCTTCATCTCCAAACTTAATCACTGATTTGCTGTGAGCATTTCACCATGCATCTCAAGTGCCCTGCCTCCATTTACTGGTGTGTATAATATTAACAAGCAGCTCTGGGGTAACCAAAATATGGCAGATACTTCACAAAACAATGAGGGTGACCAGTATGGCACTCAGGCAACACAGAGGTGGGAGTCTTAATTAATGTTTATGAAGTGCTCGAAGAAGTTGAGAGAGCTGGAGCTCAAAGTATCATTACATTTATTTTGCAAAGAGGTATGAATATGTGATTATTATCTCTTTACCCACGCAGATTTATATAGAGGGTTAAAGCACAAAAGAAATTAAACTTTTTGACACCTTCTCTGCTCCCCAGGTTCACTATTGGAGGAGTGCATCAAATGTAAGGGATTGAATAACTCACTCTTAAGATCAACTATGAAATCATACCCAAATCTTCACTGTCTTCAAGCAATGCACATGCAAAAAACTGTGTGTGACAGAAGTGTTTTCAAAGTTAGGATTGTTATGGGGATGTTACAGCGTAGCACAATCTCAGCACTTTCAGAGCATTCATTTACTGTAGCAGCTGTAATTTCCCCAGTATTTTGATTATCTTGACACTCTCTAATCATGAGAGTTCTAAATTTTAAAATTATATGGCAGGTTTGATAGGCTGTAGATTCACCCCCCAGCTAAAGTTACTTTTTTTATTAAATGTTAAATTGCTTTTCTCCAAAAGAAGAATTATATTTTGGTTAATTTTTGCATTTTTGAATGCTACCACAGATTTCTTCTGATAATACAGAGGCCTGAGTGACAGCAGAGGTTTTTCTTTTCAATATTCCTGGGTAAATATTGACCGAAGATGCCAGTTCTGTCTTTCACCATTGAGATGAATTAGTTTGGGCAAAATTACAGCAGGGTTTTTTTTAGTATAGCATCTAGTATGACTCAAAAGTTTCTAAGATGAGCTTGGAATTTGCACAGATTTTTTTTTTTTTTTTTTTTTCCCTGAGCAGCTCTAGCATTTTCAGGCATTATAGCTGAGGTCTGAGAGTTGCCTGGGATGGTACAGCTGCCTGCATGTTAATCATGGTGCTTTTCCTGCTCAACTCAAATTCCTGTACACTACAAGCTTTGAAAAAGAATGGTTCTGTATTCATAGTCAAGACTTGTTATCCAGATACCCCCAGTGTAGTCCCATTTCCAGCATGACAAGATATGGAAAGATGACAAGATATTTCCTTCTAAGAGGGAAACAGCTTGTTACAACTGGGAGTGCTGTAGGTCAGGACATCCTGAGGTTACTCAGGACTCCCCCAGATAAACCCAAAGGCCCATGAGAAACTTAAATTGAGCTAAATACTCAGGAACGATATTGTTATGGAAAACCACAGAGATCTCATGTCAATTTATGGGGGATAAGAGCCAAGAGAGGCTTTTGATAACTTTGTTTGCAAGATTTCTAGTCGCAGACCTTTGGTCAGACCACTGCATGCATGTCCAAACCCTTTTCTCCTAGCAGATACCCTTCTTACAGATCAGAAGGAGCTGCATCGTTCCTAATTCACCATCTAGCACCATTACATTCAAGGTTATTACTTCAATAAACAAGATAGGGGATGCATTTTTCAATCCAGCTTTCCCTAATTCTGAAGCTTCAACTTGCATATTTTGATAGTCTTTTGACTGTTGTGTCCTCTCTTAAACAGCAAAAATAATGTTTGCCAGTAGAACTCAAGCAATAAGCTCTGGAGGGCTGTCCAACTCAAGACAAGAATAACCAACACTGACATTTCCATGCTTTAAAAATGACATGTGTACAAATATTTTCCAGTTATTATATCTCATCTCTAATAGATGTTAACTAATGTAAGACACAACTCTGCAACTTCTTTGCTTTCAGACAGATTTATGGCACATCTGAAAGCAATTAACTAGCATGACCAGACTGCATCTCCTAACCTTCATTCTCTTGCAGAAACTACTTGTCTTGTAACAATGGTCTATCACATGGTTCCAGTTTTGAATTTCAATTTTTATTTTAACTTTTGATGAGGGAAAGCTATTTAGAGAGCATCAAGCCTCAGTTCTTTGCAGATACAATTTGAAATAATTCCTTTATTTTTTTGTCATATTTATCTCATTGCTTAATATGCAGACATAAAGGAAAAAAAGAAATCATTACTGCATGTCCTGGCAAAGAACCATTCTGACATGGGAATGCAGTCTTCTGTCCTGGATCCACAACTCATGCATTGCACAATGGTGTAGAGGACTTCTCTGTTTCGACAGATACAATCTAAAGATGAAAACATATCCCAAGGAAGAAGGATTTGTAGCTTTTCAGATTAAAAATGAGTTTTGGCCTTGAATCCCTTATCATCACAGGGAGGACTGTGACCACTATTAGCCCTAGTAGCATGACATGAATTTGGATTTGAAGCTCATTTTAACTCTCAGAAAAGTGTATTTGTTTACAACGAATTCTAAAAACTCTCTCCTCAGATGGCAAATAAAGAAGGTGCAGGCATCAAGTGGATAACCAGGGTTGAGGTCTTGAACCATTATTCAGAAGACAACACTTCACAAACCTGCACTGATACCGACTGGTGTCTTCAGCTAAGATTAACACACTGATATCAATGCTGAGAGTCACACAGGCCCTTTCAGCAAAAAAATATCTGAAATATTCTTCCTTGGCAACCTTTTTCAAGAGATCCCAGGTTTAGTAAGGCTGATCTACAACCCCTTCAGTAAGTCAATCTAATGAGCAGAGTATTACTCTTCCCATCCATATATCCCCGTAAGGATCTTCTCAAGGCAAGAGGTCGCATTGCAAAGTCTTCCTTGTTTGCAGAACTATTCTCCCTGCCTACACTCATGGTGACCAAATTCTTTGTTTAGGCACATACAGAGTTTCTCTCAAAATCCAGCTCTCTCAGAAAGCAAACAGCAAGGCAGAAAAGGAAAACTGATTGTCAATGCTGTCTCTGAAGCAGAGCTGCTCTGAATGAATTCCCCAAAATACGTTACCCACAAATAAAAGCTCTGATGGCAACATCATTACCCAAGAACTTCAGAGGCACCAACATGTGATGACCAAATGGATATAAACACAAGGAGCTCAAAGTTAGATTGCCTTTGAAGTAATCAGATCACATCACTCTGTACTGCAATACAAACACAATGGCTTGGAGAAATAAAAGGATATTTTTTTTTTTCCATTATTTTTGGTAGACACTAAAGTATCCTAGGAACAGAACCATACCCTTAAACAAAGAGGGAAGCTTATGGTGCTGAAGCCTCTCAAAGCCACTGTAACTCCACATGTTTTATAGCACAGCAGAAATAAGCTCCTCATTTAAAATTCTGTATGAAGGGAAAGGTGGTTTAGAAATACATCCATTTATGTACTCACTTCTATTCCTGGCAACTTAAGAGGCTCAATGCAGAGAAAGGCGGGTGGTGGGTAACAGCAGAAATATCCTCATACATATGAACAACCAGCAACATAAAGCCTAAAAATGTGCATTGGGCACCAACTCCAGTTTACTTGGATTCTTAGGTCTTCATATTACAGCCACAATGCTCCATGGATAGATGTGGATGTGTCCTCTCCTAAATTTTATAAGAAGCCTTCAAGATATTTTACGGTGTAATAACTGCAAAGATACATACCTTTCATAGCTTGGTTCTCCTGTCAGACTGAAAAAGCTTTACAAAGGAAAGAAGCATCATTAGCCCTAATTCATAGTGAGAAACAGGCACAGAGAGGAGAAAGAATTTCCTCACAATTACACTCTATTCCAAATATATAGGTGGGAATAGGATGCCCAGACTCCTCAGCCTTGTTCACTGCATCTCTAGCAACAAATTCGTTTCCAAACCTCCCAAAAGAAAAAGATCAACTTTACTTGCAACTGGACAAAACAATTTTATTCAGTTTTCTGCAGGAGAATGTCATCTTTTGAGTCTTGTTTTCATCTCTTTCATAGTTTGTTCCCTTTCAGCAGAGCAACCAAGGGACTCATCGATTCTTTAAAGTTGCTTTCTTTTTCCCACACTGGCATTAGCTACATAGAGAATTCTCTTCTCCCTTTCAATAGGGAAGGGTGAAATCAATAGGGAAGTTGTGGAAGCCCCATCCCTGGAGGTGTTCAAGGCCAGGCTGGATGTAGCTTGGAGCAACCTGGTCTGGTGGGAGGTGTCCCTGCCCATGCAGGGGGGTTGGATCTAGATTACCTTTAAGGTCCTTTCTAACTCAAACCATTCTATCTTTCTATGAATTGCAGTAGAGCTGTTTGCCATAAGCTTAGGATACTATTTGCTATGTCTCTAAATAGCTGCAGTTCCATAGTGTATCTATTTTTACAGCTAACTTCCAAAGTAGCACAATATTAAACACTAATTTGATTTTCAAGGAATTAATGAAGTGGAGAGAAGAAAATACATCCTTGCACAAAACAGATGTCATGAAATTGGGCTGACAAGAAGAATAAGAGAAAGATGAAATCTTGACATCTAGGTGAAGAGAAGGAACAGAGAAGGTGCAAGAGTAGAGACCCTGAAATGATCTTGCAAACGAAGGCCATAGAGGCAGGTACAGAGGCCAGAGGGAAAAAGAAAGTGATAAGTCTCTGTCAGTGACAGAGTAGTGGAAGAATAAAAAATAAGATAGAAAAAAGGAGACTTTTCCAGTCTTTGCATCAACATTGGCTAGATCTTGCAACTGGAGAAACAAGAGGTAGGAGAGGGGCTGTAGGGAGGAGTCACCATCACACAGAAGCAGTCTCCACTACGTGAAGAGGAGAGGGAAGGGACCAGGCTTGCTGTGCAGTGGATAGATGTACTGCTGCTGCAGACTGGCAGAAAGCTAACAGCACCCCCCAAAACTGCAACACAACTTCACACCAATTCATTGCTGGTGATGCTGAGCCCCAGAGGTAGAACACAGCAATGGTCCTCTTTTGGCACAGCAGATAAGAACTGAGAAGGGACTTACTACATGGCCTTGTAGTGAGAGGACAAGTAGTAATGGATTAAAACTGAAAGAGGGGAGATTAAGGTTAGACATTAGAAAGAAATTCTTTGATGTGAAGATGGGGAGACACTGGAACAGGTTGCCTAGGGAAGTTGTGGCTGCCCCATCCCTAGAAGTGTTCAAGGGCAGGCTGGATGGGGCCCTAAGCAACCCAGTCTAGTGGGAGGTGTCCCTGCCCATGGCAGGGGGGTTGGATCTAGATGCCCTTTAAGGTCCCTTCCAGCCCACACCATTCTATGATTCTATGAACGGATCCTAAGGCAGCTCTGAAGCACTTGGTAACCACTTATTTTTTTATTACAGCTTCTTTGGCCAAGTCTTTGGCCATCTAATCTCCCACCCAAAATATTTCTGATTGACTGCAGGTAAGCTGGATGTATTTCTGTATCTAAAGAGACTTTGTTTCTGGGGCTGTCTTCAGTCCAAACCATGTCTTTCTTCAGTTGAATAGGTTTATCATGTGATACTGACTTTTCCTTTGTTACCATTTCTGATTTATCCAAAGAGCATCTTTCCTCTGTTCCTTGAATGGTCTCTAAACCATTCCTGTAGGTGCTAAACCTACCTGTCCTAAACTATGTTAAATTGCATATAATTTACAAATTACTGGAATTGAGCACTTAGCAAATGACCTATACCGAGTAGCATTTACTAGTGAAATACATGATTTTTTTGCTCTTTCTGTGCTGCTCTTTTCAGAAAAGTTGTTCGTGATGCCTCCAGAATATTGCTTTAAGAGTAAAAGCAGCCATTCACTGACTAAGAGCTTGTGAAATCTTTTCCTTTGTCCAGCTTGAGTTGAAATCCAGACATTCACCACCAAGCACCTGCCTGGTCATTCTTTGGCTTTCCTTCCTCCACCCTGCAGCACCATTTCATCTCTACCAACTGGATCGAAATTCTGGGGCCTAGAAGTGTCTGTGGAAGGTTTCCAATTCTTTCAGAAAACAGACTGCAGTGTACCACTAATTGCAGTTAAAAAAAGTAGATGGCTCAAGTAGCTGTTATTTATTCATTTGACATTCTTAAACATACCCTGGGAATACCTACAGAGTTTCAACAAAGCTTCAGTGAAGTCTAAACCTGCACTTAAGTTTTTTTTATCCCTGTAATTTGCAGGCCAGGCTCATGGTTTCTTTTATTGCCAATAATTAAGCAATTCAAGGTAGATTATTTCACTCAAGAAAATTTACAATGCTCTAAGCAAATACAGGCTGGGAAAGCTGTGCTGCAAACTATTCCCACCTGTTGTCTTTTCATGTGAACTCCAAGCACATTCCCAGAAACCAGGTACCTTGCTCCTCACTGCTGTGTGCTGCTTCTTCAAAGTAAAGAAAAAGAAGGAAACTGGTTTCTCACGGGACTGCAGAATCACTGAGGCTGGTGGGGACTTCTGAGAATCATCTAGTCCATCCTCTGCTCAAAGCAGGGTCACCTACAACAGGTTGCCCAGGGCCATGTCCAGTTGGGTTTGAATAGCTGCAAGGATGGAGAGTCCACAACCTCTCTGGGCAGCCAGTGCCAGCGTTCAGGCACTGTCTTGTAAAAAAGTTCTTATATTTAAATGGCACTTAAGTTCATGCCCGTTGCCTCTTGTCCTTTCACTGGATACCACTGAGAAGTCTGTCTCTGTCTCTGCACCGTCCCATCAGATACTTATACACATGAATAAAATCCCCCTGAGCCTTCTCTTCTCCAGGCTGGTTTCTTCCAGTTGTCTGAAGAATGCCTTACCTTCTTCCTGCTCTGGTGGTCTGTAGCAAATACCCACCACAGCATCACCTGCATTGCCTTGCCCTCTGAGCATGACCCATCATCTCCCAGGTGGCTCAACACTGGTCCCAAGGCAGAGCTCGGTGCATTCCTCCTCCACTCTCACATAAAGTGCAAACCCCACTGTGGGTCATCACTGCCCTCCCCTGTCATTCCTATAATGTTCTTCCTTCACTTGGCCAGGTGGATCCTGTCTCTTTGTAGCTTTCTTTGATCCCCAAAGAAGATCCCATAGTCATAAAAGCCAGATCCTTGTTGTTGACAACATCTGTGCAAGTAGATGCTGACCTACAGGATCTGTCCACTCCTTTTCTAGCCCTGCCCCTCAAGGAGAAAACCACCTGGGGCCCATTCCCTCAACCATCACCCATGGAGCCACATACATTATCCAGTTTTCTTGATGCCCTGATTTTCCTGTGTAACCACCAGCTGTTACAATTCTTTATGGAAATATTCTAATGATTTTTTTTTTTTTTGAAAGGCAACGGGAGAAATAGCAAAACAATAATAAGTTTGTAATTTTGAAATTATTTAAAACCCAGCTCTGAAATGCAAGCTAGAAGACATTAAGGGAACGCTATGGTAGATGAACAAGGGATTACACAGACTCTGCAAATGAGGCATTGATTTGAGGGGAGAGGAGCTGAATTTCTCATGAAATACATAATGCTGGCAGATAGACAGCTGATTTCTGTTCTTTCATGCTGACATAAGGTAAGATACTTTATCATTTGTTTGGAAAGGAACCACTTGTAGTTGTCCCTGTAGCAATAGCTGTTACTCTTCAAGGACTACAGGAAAGAGATCAATGCATTTCAGAGCTGCATTTATACATTTTTGCAGGAGGTGCAAAAACATCGAATTCTCATCCCTCTGTCTCACCATTTATAAAAGAAAAGGTAATTCCGAGGGTCCTGGTTGTCTACTACTTCTTTTTCTTCTGGCTGATTGACTCAACATCAGCCTGTTTTGTGAAGAGGAGGCTAAGAGATAATCTAATCTCAGCTGCTGCTACCCCTAGGGGAGTTGTAAAGATGATGGAGACAAATGCTTCTCAATCATGGGCAAATGGTCCCAAGTTGGAGGTTCAGACTGGACATCAGGAAAAGACTGTAGAATAGTGCAGTGCTGGAAGTGGTAATCTGGGACAGCTGTCAAATCTTCAGCCTTAGAGGTATTGGAAAGACTCAGCCCAGGCAAAGCTGAGCTGATGCAGTTGTGTGCTTTGAGCTGGAGGTTGGACTGGAGAACTCCAACAGGCCCTTTCAAGGGACGTTTTAACCTTCTATGATATGGGCTTGGTGGTACCTGAGTGCAAAGATTTGTGCCCAGACTGCAGCCTGCTCATTAGTGCCTTTCCCAAATTTAAAGTCTCTCTCCTCTCCCCCAGGTTTCACAGCTTTGCAGGAATTCCATTGTCTCAGAGCTCTCTATTGCTTTATCAATTTGCATTAAAGAATTGGTGAACAAATTCAAAAGACATTGGCAGAGCTAGAAGGAGCAAAGAGCGACAGAAAGACACAGATGCAAACACACTCATTCCCTCTTTCTTCCCGGACAGGAAGGACTACACACTTTTTTGTTTTGCTCCCACAAAATTATGCCACAGGGCAGATGGCCACAGGCCAGTGCCTGTGGGAATTCTTTTTCTCTTCAGTATGTCCTTAACACTGAGATATGAAGGCACAAACCCATCATTCATCTTCCCAACACATGTATGGTCCCACTCTCCAGCTCACTCCTTTTCCTGAGGCACATGGTGCCAGATCTTCCAGACATAATCCCAGAGGAGGCAGACAACTCCTCTGACCTAGCATTCTAATTCCTGTGTTCTGGCTTCCATGTCACACTGATGTCCATGACCCAATTTGCAAATCCCGTTGAGGATATAGGCCAAGAGAGAGCAGATGGAACAGCATGTTACAACCTCTGAGTGGGACTTCTCCTAATGTGTTGACTGAGTTGAGAAAGTGAGTTACAACATCAGGCTCTCCAAGATGCTAAAGCAGAAATCAAAGTTAACATATAAAACTGCCAAGTGAAAGATGTTCCTCTGCACCCCTAACACCAGCATGGGCAGCCAGTGAGTTCAGTGTGAAACCTCTAGCTGCCCATGTTGGGAAGAAGAGGAGGAGAGAATCTGGAAGTCTTACTTAATTCATGTATTTTATTGGCCTTTTCCACATTCACAATAAACACGTTCTGCACCCACGCAGTTCATGAACTGATCTCTGAAATACCAGCCATTACATCCATTGGGGTTGAGAAAAGATAATTTTATCTTGCTAGGAAGAGATTAACTGTCCACTTGACACTCCCCAACAGAGATGCTGGCCCAGTCACTAAAGAAAAGAAGACGTACAGGGCTCCAGTGAGTCTTTTGAGCTCTGACTCCATCTACCATAAAATATATTTATTACCACCTTTCACCAAAAACTCCCCAAACCTTCCACAGAAAATCAATACCCAAAATCCTAAGATTTTATTGACAGGAACCTCAGTCTTGATAACAACCCAAAATAAGAAAAAGCTGATTGATCTTTCTTTGTTTTGCTGTTGGCTTTTTTCTGCCTGGGAAGTGAGAGCAGCAATACTGTGAATGCCATTCATATAATTTATTTTTTCAAAATAAGTTCAGCACTATTTCTTAATGCTTGTCAAGGCCTGGATACAAACCATCTGCCTGTGGTCTCCTTCCAGAGGCAGATCTCTGCTGTCACAAATCCCTCACTCGAAGCCAAACATGTCTGGAGCTTTCTGGTCCACCTTATAGAACCACAGAGTCATAGGACGTGTGGGGTTGGAAGGGACCTTTAAAGGTCACCTAGTCCAGCCCCTCATGTGGTGCAGGGACCTTTTTAACTAGATCATGTTGCTCAGATCCTGGTCAAGCCTGGCCTAGAATGTCTCCAGGGATGGGGCCTCCACCACGTCTCTGGGAAACCTGTTCTGGTGCTTCACCACCCTCATACTAAATAAATTCTTCCTAATGTCTAATCTAAATCTACCCTGCTCTAGATTAAGACCATTGCCCCTTGTCCTATAGCAACACGCCCTTGTAATAAGTCCCTCCCAGCTTTCCTGTAGCCCCTTCAGGTACTGGAAGGTGCTCTAAGGTCTCCCTGGAGCCTTCTCCTCTCCAGGCTGAACAACCCTAACTCTCTCAGCCTCTCTTCACAGGAGAGGTGCTCCAGCCCTCTGATCATTTTTGTGGCCCTTTTCTGGACTCATTCCAACAGGTCCACGTCCCTCTTGTGTCGAGGTCTCCAGAGCTGAACACAGTATTCCAGGTGGGGCCTTCCATTGACAGTGGGGAGAACCAGAACAAGTCTTGTTACATTAATTATATCATTAAAAACCAGGTCGATATTTTGTGCCTATCTGAAGCAATGTGAGACTGACAGCATTCATTTTTCTTGACCTTAGCGTCCCACTCCAGGAAAAAAAAAATCATCTGATGAGGTTTGTTTTGGGTTTGGCATAAGCCCAGGGACTATTTCAGATGTACCCACCCAACAACAGGCCAACCAAATTCCATCCTAAACATTGCTTAATTCTTGGGCAGACCAATCATGTCCTCTCTGACAGATAACAACAGTACTTTGCTCATATTCTTTACAACTCAGAGTCTTAGTCAGCCAAAACCCACTGAGCCATTAGAAAAACCACCCACTGACTTCCAAATTATTTTTTTTTTTAAATGAAGAGGCTAAAATCATCTTTGTTTGAGATATGCAAGAGAATTGTGTAATGCAGATTTTTCTTCCACATTTTTTTAGCTTTCCTGCACTTCGGAGCTGAAGCGCCCTCATTTTCCCCTTTTTCTCTGTTCTTTGACTCCTCTCTTATTTGCACAAGTGTTTTTATTCACCCACAAAATTCATTAGGCATTATGGTACACACATTATTGCACAACATACCAGATAAAGAAGGGGGAAAAAATAAACAAAACAAAAAAAAAACAAGGAAGAGTGAGCATAATGGATCCACATGGGACAACTAAAACCTGCCTGTAATTAGTGCTAAGATTTTATAGCGTGACAATGAGTTAAAACCAAAATACAGCTACAAAAAGCAAAACAACAGCACCTTGATAACAAGCAACCATACTGAAAAGATAAAGAACAACAAGTGAATCTGTGACTCCTGATAAATATTTTTTGCTGGAATCACCATATCAGCTAAACACAATCCTACTTGCACTTACGTGGCCTTTTTTGCTACAGTGCTGTCCTTTTCAATGCACTTCTTCTGGGTTAAGGTTCCCCAGTGAATATCTGGGATTTTCCCATTGTGCATGACTCCAAATCTTTGCCCAAAATAAGTGGGGGCACTGGAGAAACCACCATTACTTTCTATTTTCTCCTTATATTTTTTTCCCCTAAATTTTACCTTGAAGTAAAACCAGATTGTCACATTCCTCCGCCGTTATTAAATTAGGCAATCACTGCCAAGCAATATGCATACTTTCATCCGTTTGGGTCCCCAGCTGTTTCACCAGCCTTCTTTAGTTAAACAGCACAAGAACTTACTTCCAGTCCTAAATTCAGGGGTGTACTCAGAATAATCTGCTCCCAGCAGCTAATTTAGGTATCGTGACTGCTCTTCTCCACTGACAGTGCAGACAGCCGGGTCTGGCAGCGCTGGATTGTAGGTGGCCTGAATCACTGATCACTTTCTCAAATTCAGATGCTAAAGATAGGCTGCTGTAGAAAAACAGTCTGAATACGGCCCTGCATCTCTGCCAATCTTTCTCCTATGCTTTGTGCTTGCCCAGCTCTGAACCTCTCAAAACCTCAGCAAAGATGCTACAAGAAATGCGCAGCACTGAAGTGCCTCTTCCCTGGAGTCCATGCTGTAACCATGCCTCTGCTCCACCCTTTCTAGCCCTCCTTATTAGTACTTCCCTTAATTAGCATGATGTTATCCCTATTTGTAAATAATTTCTCAATCCTGTTTCTATTCTATTTAATACAATTTACAAACTCCTGCTTAGAATAGGGGGGGTGTTGCACTAAGTATTACTGACCATGTAACCCAAGTGCCCTCCAACATGACAAATCCACTCTATCATTCAAGCCATGTTCTCTGCTTGCCTAAGACTTTTTTTTCTTTCTTCTAGCATCTCTTCAAATTTTCCTGTTTCAGTTGAGTTCACTGTTAATTCATTTGTCTGCTTTCTATTTACAAGGCTTTGCTGCAGTCAATGCAAACGCAGTCAGCTGACTGACATGAAATTTGGCCTGAAATACAAATGGCTGTGAGAATTTTAGTGCTTGATATTGCCAGCCTCTCTTCCAAAAAGTAATCCTTTTTTTTTTTTTTTTTATAAAAAGGGTCACCTTTGAATGAGCAGCAACAATGCTGATAAGAATCTGCAGGACTGAACGTTATTAATGTATTCTTTGTGGGTTATTTAGAGAGAACAAGACAAGCAGACGATCAGATGTAGACATCTGTTTTAAAGGCAACTCTGCAAATTGTCTGGAGACCAAAATAGATTATGAGCAGGAAATGGAGTTTTATTAATACTGAATCTGATCCTGCCCTACCAAAAATCAATGGAATTTTGTCCCAGACTTTCATGGGAGAGGGACAGTTACTCTCCCAAAGACCTGGCAGTATATACAAGAGCAGATCTACAGCAACTGTCTAGGAGAAAACTCAATTTGGATAACCCTTAAATTTCAATATAAAAGTGTTCACTCTGAAGAAAGAGAGAGAAACATGAGAAGATAAAAATATCAGATCCAAGTGGCATTGCTGAACTCACCAATGGGAACATTCAGCTTACTGCATGATCCACACAGTATATAAAAAACTATGGGAAAGCAAATCAAAAAGAAAATATTTAGGTCCACAAGAGTGTGGTTCCATGCAGAAATGTTCATATTGAAAGAGCTGGTGCTCCTGTTAGCGATGTTATTTTCATTTTAGTGTCTTCAAACAAAAATATCAGAGTATTTTACCCACGTCAGTTAAGACTCAGAATGCTTCTGGGACACACATCCTTATTACACCCATTTTTACAGACTACAATGACACAGAGATTGACTCATTAAAGGCCAGAAAATGAGTCAGCAAAGAAAAAGAACCCAAAAGCCCCAATCATCCATCGTCTGTGATAACCACTGAATAACCTCTCTCTCCTCCATCATTAGTCAGCCTTGGGAATAAAGTCACTTATTTGAAACATAAAACTATTCCATACTTGATGTTTGCCTTTTTTGCATGTTTGTTTTTTGCTGTGATTGCCTCCTAACATCTCCCAGCCTCGCACACAGACTGATGCACTTAATTTTGACAGACACAAAATCCCTCTGAAATCTGCTGCAGTGTTTATACTGGGATGTAGAAAAGCGAATTTGTGAAACAAGGTCTTGAAATAGAAAATAAGATTAAAAATATTTTGCATATGAAGACTTCTCTAGGCTATAAGAGAAAGAGAAGAATATTGCAAAACTTTCTTCCTTGCTCCTGATTGTCTAAAGGGGCCCCTACAGCAGAACTACTATCTTTAATCCTGTGCTCTCTTTTCAGCACATATTTTATTTTCTTCTCTCTCCGAAAAATACCTTGGCCTCTTAATAGCTCCTGAGTTCACCTCCTAAAAAGAGATTCCACAATAAAACTGCTCTGTATTAGATTTGTAAAGGTTTAGAAACAGCTTGGGTTCTCTCCATGCTAACAAACACTTAGAGGTAAATGCCTTCTCAAAGAGAGTGATTTGGTCAGTGTATGAGACAGTTTGCTTAACAAGCATGAACACCCCTGGCCTGCCAGTATTACCACAAAATAGAACCATTTTCCTAAATGGTTTCATTAAAGGGACATTGTGAGGCTGAATGGGAGATGCTGAATGAAAATGGACAGAATGAAATTTTTAGTCACGTCAAACCAGCCCGTGGCATCAGTCATCAAGGTTTCACTGAAAAAAATCATAAATGCCTCCGTTGCTTTATTTGGAGATGAACGTGTTTGCAACGATTCTGAAAGATTTGCTGCCACTGTGGCCACACCATGCTCATCAGCCACCATCGTGCCAGCTGATCAGAAGAACCCAGGATGAGTTATTGTCTGACAATTCCAAGACTTACATTCGCTGTGGAAAATCATAATCATCCATTGCTTCAAAAAGTTCCTGTTGAATTGCCTCCCCAACTTACTCATCCCATGCAAAGCCACGAGAGGAATATCAAGAGGGAAGAGTGAGCCACCCAGGGCAACCACAGGCTCTCCTCAAAGGGGTACAACACCGAGAAGCTCAGAAGGCAACAACAAATTCTGCATTTTTAACAAAAAAGAGGAAGAAGAGGGCCAGGAGAGCATCGTGTGAGACAGCTGACACTATTTTGAATGTACAACGATGCTGGAGCAGAAACTGAGCCTCCCATCCTTTGGGATTTTCCCACTTTCTCTGGAAGATGGGACACAGCACACTGAT